>CM060949.1:203943442-204105141 GCA_030765055.1 Mantis religiosa | reverse complement strand
AAGATGAAGAGAGAAGATGAAGAAGAAGAAGATGAAGAAGAAGAAGAAGAAGAAGAGATGAAGAGAGAAGATACGAGAAGAAGAGAAGAAGATGAAGAAGAAGAAGATGAAGAAGAAGAAGATGAAGAAGAAGAAGATGAAGAAGAAGAGATGAGAGAGAAGATGAAGAAGAAGAAGAGAAGAAGAAGAAGATGAAGAAGAAGAAGATGAAGAAGAAGAAGATGAAGAAGAAGAAGTGAAGAAGAAGAAGATGAAGAAGAAGAGAGATGAAGAAGAAGAAGATAGATGAAGAAGATGAAGAGAAGAGAAGAAGAAGAAGAAGAAGAAGAAGAAGAAAGAAGAAGAAGAAGAAGAAGAAGAAGAAGAAGAAGGAAGAAGAAGAAGAAGAAGAAGAAGAAGAAGAAGAAGAAGAAGAGAAGAAGAGAAGAAGAAGAAGAAGAGAAGAAGAAGAAGAAGAAGAAGAAGAAGAAGAAGAAGAAGAGAAGAAGAAGAAGAAGAAGAAGAAGAAGAAGAAGAAGAAGAAGAAGAAGAAGAAGAGAAGAAGAAGAAGAAGAAGAAGAAGAAGAAGAAGAAGAAGAAGAAGAAGAAGAAGAGAAGAAGAAGAAGAAGAAGAGAAGAGAAGAAGAAGAAGAAGAAGAAGAAGAAAGAAGAAGAAGAAGAGAAGAAGAAGAGAAGAAGAAGAAGAGAAAGAAGAAGAAGAAGAAGAAGAAGAAGAAGAAGAAGAAGAAGAAGAAGAAGAAGAGAAGAGAAGAAGAAGAAGAAGAAGAAGAAGAAGAGAAGAAGAAGAAGAAGAAGAAGAAGAAGAAGAAGAGAAGAAGAAGAAGAAGAAGAAGAAGAAGAGAAGAAGAAGAAGAAGAAGAGAAGAAGAAGAAAGAAGAAGAGAAGAAGAAGAAGAAGAGAAGAAGAAGAAGAAGAAGAAGAAGAAGAGAAGAAGAAGAAGAAGAAGAAGAAGAAGAAGAAGAAGAAGAAGAGAAGAAGAAGAAGAAGAAGAAGAAGAAGAAGAAGAAGAAGAAGAAGAAGAAGAAGAAGAAGAAGAAGAAGAAGAGAAGAGAAGAAGAAGAAGAAGAAGAGAAGAAGAAGTGTTTATAACGTTGTCTTAGATTAGATTAAACCTCAAAGGATTAGAAATGTGTAACCTGTATAATCAAATCCAGCCTTGGAACAGAACTTGTGTACATATCTGCAAAAATTTTTTAGGTAGTCAAAAAGTTAAGCATTTCTGTTGGATTTTCTCTTAGTCTGTACTGTCCCAACACTTCTTCCTGTGCTGGGGCTAGGTTTTATTACCTATCTATGTGGTAGGTACTCCAGCAACTTAAGAGCTAACCGATATTTATCTATCAGGATAAAGGACCACCCCGGTATGAACTTTAATCGAATAACTCATCCAAACCAAGACTTGAACTAAGTACCTCTTTGAGCTACTATGACCAACATGCCACATGACATTAAATTCTCCAACTGACTCGTGTTTTTCCGGTAAACCACCATGAGTTCTCATAAACACATGAGACAACTACCTTAATGGCGACTTACAAGGTGTAAGTACATTAAGGCACGGGATTATAGCTCGGACCATTATTAGGTACCATAGGTTGGCCATAGTAACTCAAATGTTTAGAGCGGCTGGACGGAAACCAGAAGATCCGTGGTTCAAATCCCGGCTATGGCATTGAATTTTCAATCTGGCTCTACCCTTTCATAGTGCGTCCTACACACGGCTAGTGTGAAAGAACAATTAATTTCCAATATAATACACAATTGGGAGATTACATTACACTATTTACATCTCAGAGAAAATGTTGGAAGTGTCCTCCACCAGCGTCTATACATGTTTGTACTCGTCTCACCATATTCTCTGAAGTTTTACGGAGAATATCCTCGCCAATGTTACTTATTTCGGTTCGAATGGATTCCTTGAGGGATCAATTTTCCGTGGCCTATTCTGTGCACCCATTTTTAGATACCCCAACAAATAATCCGGTGAGATTAGGTCAGGGGATCCGAGGGCCACAGACCTATAGAGATTATTCGATTATCTAAGAAACTTTTTAAAAGTTCCATGGTTTCAGATGTATGGCACGTTGCTCCATCTTGCTGGAAATAACCTTCTCTCAATTCGATATTATATCCGTAAAACTTCAGAAAATACGGTGAGACGAGTACAAACATGTATAGATGCTGGTGGAGGACAATTCCAACATTTTTTCTGATATATAAATAGTGCAATGTAGTCTCCCAATTGTTTATTATATCTGCCAAAGTTGTACGTGTGTCCTATTATTGGTTCATGAATTGGTTCAGTTTTATGTGGATCTCACTATATTTCATTCAGTTTACAAAGACGGCCTTAAATGACGGAAGCAAAATGAGCTATGGCGGGCGTGTTGAAGTGTGACCAAGCTCAGCCTAATTGCAGCTCGTTGAAGACGGCCTCTATATTACTCTACAAAAACGTGATGGTAATTAATTGTCTGACACTTGTTATGTTGCATAGTTACCACTGAAAGTATGACACGAATAAATAGATATTTCTACTCATCTTACAAGTAATGAACTATTATTTCCATATATTCTCATTAAATTAAACATCAATTTTGGAAACAAATATATACCTGTTTCTGGAAACGGTTGATTCAAAGCAAAGTGTCATTGTTCGTTTTCGTTCATATTTATTCTATAAATATATTTTATTTGATAACCCTTTGCTGCAGGAATTATATTACTACTTAAGCTGGTCTTGCTGTACTTGCTAAACCGGTTCTCATATCACTATCTGCGGTGATTGTTAAAGATATACGTTTGGACTGGCCTCCTACTGAAAGCTAAACGTTGTGGATTCAATTCTTGGCAACTGCAGTGAAATGTGTCTGTGGTAAAGGACGGAGAGGGAACAAGTAAAATAATCAGTGTGGTGGAATGCTTGGTTACTGACGGGGTATCATTTGAATGCAGTTGCTTGGATTTTGCCTTTTTATACAAAAAACACTACAACGTAATTGTAAAAATAATATGTTTACAATTCAAAGTTCTTAAAATTTGGTGTGTAAAATTCATAAAGGCCACTTCTATATTATAATAACCAAAGAGCTGCTCTTAAAAATTATTCAAGGTGAATAAAGCCTAATGTTATGCACCTGAAACCACCATGCTTTAAAGGGCAAGAACGCTGTCACTGTCAGGATTACGCCAGTGCCAGCCGAGTGGCGGAATTTAGCCTGCAGGACTTGGTTTACATGATAGTAAATCTAGTAACATAGGGTTGTGTCATTAGTGTTTGAAAAAACGAGTTTGGGGATTTCCGCGCCGTGCCGAGAGGTTAGATCGCTTGATTCTCACCAAGGCCTCCCGGGTTCGATCCCAGGCGACCAAAAAAAGTGAGCTTTGTAGTGGACAATACGGCGCTGAGGCGGGTTTTCTCCAGGACCTCCGGTTTCCCCCGCCATCTCATTCACCGGTGCTCCATCTTCATCTCATGTCTCATCAGTGTCACAGCCTGTGGTGCCGTATGTAGTAAAAGCGGGCGTTAAGCACTACACTGCACATTGCACGTTCTTGCTGAGGCTCATGTTTCATATATTTCATGTTTCATATGTTTCATGTTTCACATTTTTTCCTCACGAGGGCACGTGGTTGTTGCCTTGCCTTGCTTCCGGGATACCTCCAGGCATGCGAGACAAGAGTAGCCGTGGCTCAACTTCATGGTACCCGCACGATGAGTAATTCTAGTTATGATCTAAAGTTTGAGATTTAGCTCTTCGGAGTATGACTTTTCTGATCACCCACGTACCTGAGTCGTGCTTCCGTTAAATGTAAGGGGAGAAATTCTCGGAGGGACTGCCTTATATTCGGAATAGTTTCAGTTTTCATATAGACTGGAGCACCGCCCAATTTCTCAGTTTGACTGCAGGACGTATAGGTATTATGTTAAAGAAGGTGATTGTTAATCTGTAATGCCTGAAAGGCGAGAGCTGTAACCTTTCTTTTGCAATTAAAAATACTGTCGCCGATCGCATTGTTGTGAGGAGGCACGGCGTATGCGCACAAAGAGAGATAATGCAACGCGGAAAATAAAAAGGCTTGCCGAAGCAGATAAAGATTGATAACTGGAAGGTTCGTCTATGGCCTGGTGCTCTCTGATTTTGAAGAACATTCCAGAAATTTCTGGAATCATGAATGGACTATAAGAGGAAGCCGCGGTTAGTTGAGTCAGTCGTAAATGGATTCGATTTGAAAGTGAGGATTGTGATTAGTAGGTGAAATCTTTTGTTTGTTTTCGTGTGCAGAAGTGACGGTGATTGTGTTGGTTTACGTTACGTCAGCTTACTGTAAGGGTTGACCAATGTGTTTCTGCGGAAATTAACATCATTTTGGAATTTCTGGAAACTGGTCTTTCTAATTCTGCGAACCAGAAAGTCACAATATTTATCAAGGTGTTCTGTATAGTCGACGAAGGAAGTGGAAGACAAACTTTGTGTAATTTAAAAAAAAAAAAAAAAAAAAAAAAAAAAAAAAAAAAAAAAACTTGTAATGAGTTGTTCATTCGTGGGTCATGTAATGACTATATAAAAATGATGAACGGTTGCTAAGGGACAAGAATCTCAATAATCTTGTTTAATGGCGATAGAAAATGTCGCGGAAAATATAAAAGTTTTGGCATAGTAACAGAAAATCAATAATATTCAAAAAAGAGATATGTTCTTTAATTCTTGATGGTGGAAACACGATGTGGCAAAGACGAAATTCTATGTAATTAACGAAAACTATTTATTAAGGAAGTAAGGATTTATCGATATGGTAGGTAACCTGCAGTGATTGACTAGAAAAGAAAGTTCGAGTAAAATCAAGATTATAAACAATCAAATACAAGTTGTTGTAGTTGTTGTTGTTTTCAAATGCTAGGCTTTGGCAATGAAGCCATTAGCTCTCTTGCTCTCCAATATTTCTGTGTAGTGGGTCCGGCAGGTAAGGCTTCACAGGTTAGAAGATGTTCTTCAGTCATTTCCTCTTCTTTGTTGTCAAATGCTAGGCTTCGGCAATGAAGCCATTAGCTCTCTTGCTCTCCAATATTTCTGTGTAGTGGGTCCGGCAGGTAGGGCTTCACAGGTTAGAAGATGTTCTTCAGTCATTTCCTCTTCTTTGTTGTCAAATGCTAGGCTTTGGCAATGAAGCCATTAGCTCTCTTGCTCTCCAATATTTCTGTGTAGTGGGTCCGGCAGTTAGGACTTCACAGGTTAAAATATGTTCTTCAGTCATTTCCTCTTCTTTGTCGCACACAGGACAATTTGGACTTGTATAAATTCTATTCTGTGTAAGTGTTTGGCCAAATAATCATGATCCGTAAGTAATATAAAATTTGCTACTGCAGCTTTACGTGGATTTCTGGAATAATTTATGGAGTTTTAATTAAATGTTCCATTTTTTTATCTTTGGCTTTGTTAGATATTGATTGGTTTTGTTTGTTTTTATATTCGCCTTTGATTGATCCTTTTATGGATGTAAAGTGTAAGTTTTACTTCTGTTCTGAATTAAATTTGCACCTTTTATGGCAAAAAAATAAGCTCATTCATTTCCAGCAATTCCAGAATGTGCAGGTATCCACTGTAATATAATTCTTTTCTGTAGCTTTTGAAGTCGTTGGATCATTCTGTGACATATTTTATTTGGATTGACCTCATTTATATGAACTTATTGCATATAGTGCTGCTTTAGAATCAGAAAGTATGACAGTATGTTTGAATTTATCTATTCTTGTATAGAAGGTTTTGGAGTGAAATATGAATAGCCGTTAGCTTCTGCATCAAAATTTGTTGTGTGGTATCCTGCTGGTTGATAGAATGAGAACAGTGCACACTTAATTCCTGCTCCTGAGTTGTTGTCCAACTTAGATACATCTGTGTAGATATTTAACCATTCTTCAGGTGTGTATCCATTGTTCACTGTTTCTAATGCTAATGCTTTTAGTACAGTTTTAAACTTTCAGATTTGTAACTACAATTTGTTCTAAAACTAATTGAATATTAAACAATCAAATATATGTTTATCGCAATTATATTAGCTTATCTGATATTTCTGATCAGTTATTATTAACTCTTGATGTACATTGCACATACTTATGGCGAGGAAAGAAAGCCCGCTTTAAAATCAAGACGATACAATTGGTGACCTGAAGAATCTGATAGCCGCACAAACTGACACGACATGGCAAAGAATTGTGCTTACAATGAATAGAAATTTGCTACATATGGCGCCCAACGCGGGGCCGAATAAGGAGTGTAGCTGGATAGAAATCTGGTTACATTTGTCAGAATTGGTCCCCATTATTTAAATCACCGTACCTTTCCATAATTGTACCTAAGCCCCACGGTGCAGTTCAACCAAGAGTAGAAGGAGAAGACCTTGGATTGAAACCACCTCTTCAAATATTGAACCACCAGACAGACATTATTTCAGTGGATGAAATATAAAAAGATTTATTCCAGTTAGTTTCATATGTTTGTTATTTACTTAATTGGTGAAGTTTACTTTATGTGCGACATTGACAAACAAATTCATTTAAACAGTTTACAATGGTTTCTAATCCCTATCTCTAGACCGATTAAAGTTAGGTATATATGTTCTGTAACTTATTTAGTGTCGTTCATAGATTTCGCGTTTGTGTAGAAACATTACAGTTTAGACGGTACCCTGACTTTGTCCGTAGTAATTTGGGTAGAAGAGTTTCCTTAGAGCTTATGTGCTGAACACTGCCACTGAGTCACATTAGTCGTGTGCAGGATCCGGCCGTTTGCCAAAGTGATAGCACTTAAGACCTACACTAGAGCCATTTCCGTCCTTTGTCAACCTTCCGAACTGCGGGCTCTCAGCTACAG
This sequence comes from Mantis religiosa, assembly GCA_030765055.1. Classification (NCBI taxonomy): domain Eukaryota; kingdom Metazoa; phylum Arthropoda; class Insecta; order Mantodea; family Mantidae; genus Mantis; species Mantis religiosa. Next base: position 204,098,269 of record CM060949.1, on the reverse strand, counting down.
ACATATAAATTCCTTTGAAAGCCAGAAATTGTAAGAGAACTTAACAAATAATAAGAATTTAAATGTCCAATAATCTAATATTAACTTTTTCATATTTGTGCTTCATAAACCGGTGAAGCACTTGCTGGTATTTCTGAAATAAAATAAACATTAGATTTGTTAAATCCACACGAATTTCTCTATACATTCTTGAAAAAGGCCATTCTTAAAAGATATATTGGCTGGCCCCGTAGCTCAGTCTGTAGACCACCTGCCGGCCGCGCTAGGGACTTCGGGTTCGATTTCCGACGGTGGGGGTGGGGATTTTTCTCCAACCAAGATAATTCCCCATCTCCAGTCTCTCTCTCTCTCTCTCCTCTCTCTCTCTCTCTCTCTCTCTCTCTCTCTCTCTCTCTCTCTCTCTCTCTCTCTCTCTCTCTCTCTCTCTCTCTCTCTCTCTCTCTCTCTCTCTCTCTCTCTCTCTAACTGCGTGTGTGTGTGTGTGTGTGTGTGTGTGTATGTGTGTGTGTGTGTGTGTGTCTATGATCTAATTATTAAAACCCAATGAATACGAGTTAACACCTTCGATATGTTCCAAAGGAGAACGGCCGCCGATATGACCATTGTGGTTAAAGGCGGGGTATAAATGTGTACGTGTTTAAATGATTAAAACCAACGAATACGAGTTAACACCTTCGATATGTTCCAAAGGAGAACGGCCACCGATATAACCATTGTAGTTAAAGGCGGGGTATAAATGTGTACGTGATCTAATGATTAAAACCCAACGAATACGAGTTAACACCTTCGATACGTTCCAAAGTAGAACGGCCGCCGATATGTCCATTGTAGTTAAAGGTGAGGTATAAATGTGTACGTGATCTAATGATTAAAACCCAACGAATACGAGTTAAAACCTTCGATATGTTCCAAAGGAGAACGGCCGCCGATATGACCATTGTAGTTAAAGGCGGGGTACAAATGTGTACGAGATCTAATGATTAAAACCCAACGAATACGAGTTATCACCTTCCATATGTTCCAAAGGAGAATGGCCGCCGATATGACCATTATAGTTAAAGGCGGGGTATAAATATGTAAATGATCTAATGATTAAAACCCAACGAATACGAGTTATCACATTCCATATGTTCCAAAGGAGAAATGCCGCCGATATGACCATTGTAGTTAAAGGCGGGGTACAAATGTGTACGTGATCTAATGATTAAAACCCAACGAATACGAGTTAACATCTTCGATATGTTCCAAAGGAGAATGTCCGCCGATATGACCATTGGAGTTAAAGGCAGGGTATAAATGTGTACGTGATCTAATGATTAAAACACAACGAATACAAGTTAACACCTTCGATATGACCATTGTAGTTAAAGGCGGGGTACAAATGTGTACGTGATCTAATGATTAAAACCCAACGAATACGAGTTAACATCTTCGATATGTTCCAAAGGAGAATTTCCGCCGATATGACCATTGGAGTTAAAGGCAGGGTATAAATGTGTACGTGATCTAATGATTAAAACCCAATGAATACGAGTTAAAATCATTGATATGTTCCAAAGGAGAACGGCCGCTATCTATGACTATTGGAGTTAAAGGTGGGGTATAAATGTGTACGTGATCTAATGATTAAAACCCAATGAATACGAGTTAAAATCATTGATATGTTCCAAAGGAGAACGGCCGCTATCTATGACTATTGGAGTTAAAGGCGGGGTATAAATGTGTACGTGATCTAGTGATTAAAACCTAACGAATACAAGTTAACACCTTCGATATGTTCCAAAGGAGAACGGCCGCCGATATCACCATTGCATTTAAAGGCGGGGTATAAATGTGTTCGTGATTTAACGAATACGAGTTAACACCTTCGATATGTTCCAAAGGGCAACGGCCGTCAATATGAGCACTGCAGTTAAAGGCGGAATATAAATGGAATAAAAACAGTCCTATTGTTGAAATTAATTTTTTTCTAGATAAGATTTAAATTTGCATTTATGTGTCCTGATCCAGCAATAACCAAAGTGTTTGTTGATTGAAATTGCACGATTTGGGGGTTATCACGAGAACTTATATGTTTAACGCCCGGTTTTACTACATGCGGCATCGCAGGCGGTGATACACGAGATGAAGATGGAGCACCTAGGGAAGGAGATAGCGCGGGAAACCGGAGTACCCGGAAGAGACCCAACGCAACTCCGTTTTCGCCACCACAAATTTCACATGCGGTGGTCTGGTATCAATCCCGGGCCACCTTGGGGAGAGTTGAGCAGCCTAACCACTCAGCCACGGCGTGGCCAAAGAATCTTTTTGATGAAAAATAAACGAATAACGAATTTCTGTTAAAGAAGTGATATTTTCCTAAACAAAACAGAAGAAGCATATAATGCATGGAATCACATTTTCGTCATGAGACGTGTAGCTGTGGACGTTAAAAGCAAGTGGTTTCTGAAGTGGTGCAACCAGAAGGACCGAATTACTTTAAGCTGAGAAGGTAATTAAATTGGGGTTAAAATTCTCTTTTTAATTCTACAATTTATTATGTAATACCTCTAGATTCCAAATATAAAGTTATTAAGTTCATTGGCGCAATACTTTATACCTAATTTGCTAATTATATTAGTGGGTGTTAAGTTCCTGTCACGCCCCTTTTCGTAAGCTTTCAGAAAACCCATCAGAGCTTCTGTAATACTGAACAGCTATTTCTGAACTTTGCTTCGTTTTGTAAGGGATCTTCCAAGCTTGATGCTGGTACCACTGTAACTCCAATGATGCTAGTTTTTCTTTTGTCTTCGGCTGTGTATTTGAACAGTCATTTGTTCTGAATAATATGTTGTACTAGTTATTGGTGAATATATGATATGCGTAGGTGGAAAACATTTGGAAAGAAAAGTATACAGGCAATGCTTTTACTAAAAACACAACGGTAAATGTCTAAAATATAAATACAATAGACAATGAAATCTCATGTAATATTGAGGTTAGTAATCCCTGATAGTAGTCATATAGAGAAATTGATGAACTGCGAGTCCTGAAAGCAGATAAAATAGTTGAAGAACTGGGTAAGAAGACAAGACAAATGAAGAGAACTTGAAAAGAACAAGTGAGAATACAGAGGGTCAAGACTATGCAGCAGGAATTTTCTGAATCTCCTGAGAAGTCACTAATCAATATATAAGCTTTAGAGCTGCTATTCTCAGTTTCAAATATTTTCTGGTTCCGGTACACATTTTTAAAAACTAATCAACCAAAAGTTATGAACCTTTTGTGTGTATTAAGCAGACTTATAAGAATAATAAGGGATTTTTCTCTAAGATTCATAATATTAGTTTTAAAAAATATAATTATTTGAAATGTCAGTGCTTTTTTTTTTTTACAAAACCTAAAAAAAATTATAACAAATTACACTGGGCAACAAGGAAAATGTTTCGGGCTATAAATATAGAATTTACATGTATTTCCATCTGTTGGATTCAAAAATCACCAGCTTTTTTTTTTTTTTTTTTTTTTTTTTTTTTTTTTTCTTGTTCCATTTATACCCCGCCTTTTACTACTATGGTCATATCGGCGGCCGTTCTCCTTTGGAACATGCCGAAGGTGTTAACTCGTTATCTTTGGTTTATAATCATTACATCACGCACACCTTCACACTCTCATTCATACTTCCAGACTCTGGGGAAGATCGGGAATTATCTTGGTCGGGAAAAATTCCCCGCCCCCACTGCCGGGAATCGAACCCGGGACCCCTAGCACGGTAGGCAGGTGCTCTACCGGCTGAGCTACGGGGCCAGCCAGATTAGCTCTTATTTTGAAGACAAAGTGACATTTAATTTTAAGAGTGAAGAAGAGATGACAACTACAAGCTTTTGGTGACAGTGCTCCTGCAAAAATACCGTAACCTTGGATGCAACATGTCCCTTAACATCCATTTTTTCCACTCCCAATTAGACTTTTTCCCTCCTAATTGTGGAGCTGTTAGTGATAAACATGCTGTTATGTAACAAAGATATCAGGGCCGTTGGAATGAAGAAATGCTTGCGGACTACTGTTGGTCTTTGTATAGGGATTCTGCGGAACTCCATCACAAGAGGCAAGCTAAAAGACGACAGCCATAGGCCATGACACGATTCTGTTCAGACACGACTATCTGCGAAGTATTTTTCCAACAATTTAGAACTCTTAGCATGTAATTACCAGTTAAAACAATCAAATGCACTTTCATTGTTGTTAGCATGTATGTAATTAAAATGTATCCTTTTCTCTCAATCCATTCATATGTAATACTTCCATCTTGTGTATATCATAGAAACTAGAGCTAATAAACATTTTTACATTGACATATTTGTTTTTCTTAACCCAAAATTAGTAGCAATTGCCTCATGAATCGTGCCCAGTGTTATTTGTACAAACTTTTCAAATAATAACAGCTATTATTAACTAAACTAAACTTTGATTTATTTTTAAATTTGCTGTGCTATTCTCGCATTCCTTTTCACTCTGGGAAGACAATAAATGTTTCCGCTCCTCGAATAACCCAACGAACCCAGGACACAAATATAGTTCATGACTTTCAAGCACAAACGTGTAGAATCGTGCCAATGTTTTGTGCAACAGCTACATAGATTGGTTTTCATGATTAGGTATTCACAGATCATACGTGTAAATGCAGCACGGATATGTTCCGTTGAAGCGAAAACAGTACAGATATCTATAAGGTCATAGTTCACAGGAATTGCAATTAAAACGAATACCTAGTTAAGCGGGATTTGATCACCATGACAGGCTAGTGCATAGAGCTAATTAAATATCATAGCACCAGCTTTTTTCGAGCAAATGAAAGCTCAAACTTTTACAAAAACTAAAATGATACCGCACCATGTGTGTCCAGTAAATAAAAAAGTTCATACAAATTTACATGTTGCTAAAAAATAGTAAAAGTGAACTATTGAAACAAACCTCTTATATTCTCGTGTATTTTCACAACACGGATTTCTGTAACCAGTTTTCCACATGCGGATGTTTACCTTAAACAGATAACCGGACACATTGTAGTTCACCATTGAACGTGAGGTTTCACGTGAGGCACTTGTCTTACAAAATGACCCAACAAAGATTACTAATTACCGTTAATAATGATCTAATATTGATGCTGGAGGTACTTTCAATCAACCCATATGTAGATCCAACTGTATGGAATTAAATAGTTGCAACTTGAAACGGTACTCTCTTCCTAGAGTTGATTAATTAACTGTTAAGGAACATATAGAAGATTAATTGAATGTTAAAGGAATATATACATGTACTGAAACAAATATTTTGTGTGCAGTGTCAAGTTTGTTACGGACTCTGAATCAGTGGGATTTTTTATCCCCTAGGAAAGCTGACCGCAAAAATAAATTTGAATGGTCGCACCCAGCGTTTAGTTTCAAACATAGTTTGACAGGAAGGGAACATTTTGGGTGGTCTAGAGTGAGGTTCTCGTAACTGGGACTCCATATGTGTTCTACCGAACAACTAATTAAAAATAATGAACTAAAGGGGGAAGCGAATTGTCATATGAACTATCTGGGAACAAATATATATCTAAAGTTCAGTCGGTAGCTGGGGGTCGAGCTAGATCCTCGTACGAACGCACGCGGACAGAAATCGTGTTCATTAAAGCAGTCGGTGGCTGAGAGCCGAGCCGAGCTGAACCGTCGTGACAGAAATCGCGTTCATTAAGGTTATATTGGCTACTGTGGGCTAAACTGAACGGACGAGTAAACTAAAGAAATCGCGTTCAATTAAAGCTAGTATCTGGGTGCTAATCCAATAAGTCGTGTTATAGACACGGGAGTACAACCACGCCAGCGCGAAGCCCACCATTCAGAGTTCGCCTAATTAACGTGTATTTCGAGAGTAATTGAAATAAAACCGATTGTCATAAGGGAATTAATCTGTGTTTCTTTCCAAGTACCCTAATTGATCCACCCAAAACGCCCTAAATCAAGAGATCCTTGCCACAGATCCTATATTCATGAACATTAGGATAACTTCGAGAGCAGCCGAGGACATCGATATTTTTGAAATTTTATTGGCGATGCTGACGACCCTAGGAGTCAAGCCCCTGCAAAATAATTGAGCCGAACTGCGCGGCAATACTCACTCAACCCACGACTTGCCACAAACTATGGCAGCTGCAACTGGAATTCTTTTTTCCTTCCGTACAAGAAAGGAGCACGTGAATCACGTTCAAGCTGTACCATCTACCTAAAAGGACCAACAGTTTCTTATAGATGTTCGCTTTAATGATACAGCATATGCATAATATTGCAATTTATTTCTGTCAAGTCATGTTAGGTTAGCCAGATTTGTTAATAAGTGACCTTTATTTCTATATACAGGGTGTCTCTAAAGTCACTATCCATTTCAATGAAGAAAGACAGTGATTCAAAAATCAATATTACTTTGAAGTGTTACTCATATTCTAGTGCCCTTCTACATGACCTCCATCTATCTCAAAAGACATACGCCAACTTTCAGTAGTGGAACAAAATGTAGACTGTAACATGACCTGCTGCTTTCCTGATACGATTCCGTAGCTAAGGCAGACCATTCACTTTGCTAGTGTACACTTTAGATTTATGTACCCCCATGCAAAAAAAAAGTCTAAAGGCGTAAGGTCCGGAGAACAGGAAGCACCCAGACGAGGTGAACCTCTGCCTATCCATCTCCCTGTAAAGGTTCTGTTCAGGTAATCACGGACGATGTTTGCAAAATGTGGAGGCGCACCATCTTGCTGAAACACAACTGTATCGAGTATGCCATCCCCTTGAAGCTGCGGTTTAAGGAACAGTTCTATCATGTTGAGGTAGATGTTACTTGTTATTGACTTTCAGCAAAGGAAAGTGGGCCATACAGTTTTGCGTTTGTCATACCCAAACAAACACTGACTTTCGGTGCATCAGGTTCTCACTCCGATACCTCATGTGGTTCTTCATATTCCATATTCGGCTGTTGTGTCGGTGCACTTTCCTACAAACATGGAAAGTGGCTTCATCGGAGAATAAAATGTTGTCCATTAAATTCTCATTCTCTACACATTCCAGGAGGTCATAGCACATTGCCCAAACTCCTCGTCCTCAAGATGGTTCAAAACTTCAATGTGATACGGACGTTTTCGTAGAATTTTCCACACTGTGTTGCGAGGGACGTTCAATTCCCTACTGAGGCGTCGAATTGATGCCTTCAGACTCCTATCGCTGGAAAATTGAACCTGCTGCACTGTTTCTGCCAAGACGTGTGGTCGTCCAGGACGTGTCTCATCACACACACTGCCGGTACGCTTGAATTTGTTCATAAGCAGACGAATGTGTGCCCTTGATGGGGTTGGTTTGTGTAATTTACGGGTAAATTCCGCTCTGGGTGTTTATATGACAATCCGCGTACCCGTGCACAAACAATGTCAACCCGTTTTCTGTGCTGAACATCTTGCACTAGGATACCGATATCTGAAAAGAAACAAAATACTGCGTTTTCATTGAAATGGATAGTGACTTAAGAGACACGCTGCATTATATTCATCCTTGCATTCGTTATTGCTCATAAATATGAAGATACGGCATAGAGTGCTTCCAAATCATACACCTGTTGGGATATGCTAGACGCCGAAAATATCTGCATTAAACTTGCACTCCTGAAATAGCAAATTTACTGTCAGAACAACATAACCTAATATACAGACACTCGCATATTCGGATAAAGCCAAGTACTAAGTTTTGAAAGTGAAAATCAACATTTGATGTGCTATTTTGTTGAAATTAATAATAATTGGCGTTTACATGGTTCGTTCTTCTAATAAAATAAATGTTATTTCACATAAAAGTTATATAATGCGCGCTTTTTAAAATATTAAAAAGAAATATGGCATTTTGGTGGCCTTCAAAATTAATCGCACATATCTTGAGTGTTATACAAAATACGGCTTAGTATTTTGTGACTCTCCCTCTTCTTTTCCTTACTTCTCGCAGCCTATTTGACATACAGTGAACCAGGTTTTCCAGTTAGGCTGTAGAAAGTTTGCTGCACTGCTCTTGTTACCTCTCCTTCAAGTGCTGCTTGGAGCTGATGGGGTCTTCCGCACGGCCTCTTCCAGTTTATCCCATACAGCTTCTATGGGATTATAATCCAGGGACTGAGGGGGTTGATGCACTACATGAGGACAGTTGTAAAGTAACCATAGCTGCACAATGAGGTATGTATGCTTCGGATCATTATCCTGATAAAATGAGAAGATGTCCAAAATACCCATAATTTCTGTAATTTGTTTTAAATTTTGCTGGACGTGTCTAAGATAGACTTCCTTGTTCATGGTTGTGTCTATGAACACCAGTCTTCCCACTTCTGTAGAGCACATACAGTCCCATGCCATTAAACTCCCTCCCGTTTGACTGTCACTTGTAAATTGCGCTCTTCCAGGTCCCTGTTTGGTTTCCTCCACACAACCACCCTGCCATCGGAACCAGCAAGGTTGTATTTGCTTTCGTCATAAAAAATAACTTGGTCGTACCAATCGATTGCCTGTTTAATAAGTCTATGGAAAATTGTAATCGCTTCCTTTTGTTCTTGCTGGAAATGTATGGATTCTTTTACTTTTCAGTCTGACTCTACCCTTTCATAATGCGTCCTACATACGGCAAGTGTGAAAGAACAATTTCCATTAAATGTACCTAATAGTTGTCCGAACTATAAAGCCCGGGCCTTAAAGTACTTCCAGCATAGTAAGTCGCCATTAAGGTAGTTGTCTCATGTGTTTATGAGAACTCCTAGTGGTTTACCGGGAAAAACACGAGTCAGTTGTACCTAATAGTGGTCCGAACTATAAAGCCCGGGCCTTAAAGTACTTTCAGCATAGTAAGTCGTCATTAAGGTAGTTGTCTCATGTGTTTATGAGAACTCCTAGTGGTTTACCGGGAAAAACACGAGTCAGTTGTACCTAATAGTGGTCCGAACTATAAAGCCCGGGCCTTAAAGTACTTTCAGCATAGTAAGTCGTCATTAAGGTAGTGGTCTCATGTGTTTATGAGAACTCCTAGTGGTTTACTGGGAAAAACACGAGTCAGTTGGAGAATTTAATGTCATGTTGGCACGTTGGCCACAGTAGCTTAAATGGTTAGAGAAGCTGGACGGAAACCAGAAGATCCGTGTTTTAAATCCCGGCTATGGCATTTACTTTTTCATTCTGGCTCTACCCTTTCATTAAAATCTTGTTTTCGCATGACACTACTGGCCGTTTCGGATATAACTGTCAGTTCCAATTTTTCTGAATATCAGCACGAATTACCGGAGCACTTATATCCGGATTCCGTTTTACCTTCCGCATAATATAAGACTCTTGTCTATCTGTAAGAAGTTTTGGTCGCCCTGGCTTTGCTCGAGATTCAATTCTGTCTTCATACTTATACCGGTGAATTATGTCACTAACTTTACTTTTGCTGAGATTTACAATTTCTGCTATTTCCCGGTACGTTCGTTCTTTTCATAGTGACAGATCACTGTCTCTGTTCTAAGGTACTCTGCTTACCCCTGGGCCCCATACTATGCTCTTTCCTTCTTCTTGGTGCACAGTTGACGTACTTCTACGATGTTGTTTTGTCCACTGACAGACTTTACCTACTCGTTTGTATTGCATTTCATTTGTAATGTCCAACTCTGTGTTGTAAACTCATTTAAACAAGTTGAATGGGGAAGCTCTTAGTTTAGCCACATTTTCAATCTCTAAAATGGATATTCATAGCAAATGATTTTTGCTAACACAAGGAGGACCTTGAGATTGATGTACATAATCTACCCTGCTTTATAGGGTACTCCATAGTGAAATGCCAAGTCTATCCGATTATTTATGGGAGTCAGTGTATATCCATACGTACGATGTAAATTGTTTATTCAAACTTATAGCTAGGAGAATATCACTCTAGTTGCAATCCTAGGCGGCATATGTATATCCTGTACTAGTCGTCATAGATCCATTTGATCACAACGAAAATAGAGTTGGCATTCTTCATCTGTCTGTAAGCTGCCACGCCTCCTAGGGAGGGGTATTTTTTCTTTATCTTCCAATAAATCATCAGTGCCATCGAACGCTGCGATATCAAGTAATTGCTCCATCTTTTGTTCTCATTAAGGTACCGTATACAGTGCCTGGTGCAAAAACTGTCTCAGCAGCATACGCTACAATATATACCGTATTCAAGCCACATGACAATAGCCGATGCCGTATCAGAAAACATGTTGCGGCAAAATCTTTTTTAATAATATCTTGAGTTTGACTTCCTAGTGAGGTACGGAAGAAGTGTCTAAGTCAGAGGTACTTTGAAAAAATTAAAGTAATAGGACACTGAACAAAGAATTTGTGTTAGAGAAGTAACAGAAGGTTTAGTGAAAGTTGATCTAATATGTGTTTCAAATGGGAAGAGTTCTAGCCTGCAGCGGATCAGATGCGTTAGAATATTCACCGTTGCCACCTCGTTATCCCCACTAATTTTATATTTCCCCCTCTCTCTCTCTCTCTCTCTCTCTCTCTCTCTCTCTCTCTCTCTCTCTCTCTCTCTCTCTCTCTCTCTCTCTCTCTCTCTCTCTCGCACACTTGCGAATGTGCGTGGCGCTAGACGTAAGGGAACGTAAACTGAACTTTCCAAAAATTTATAATAATGCAGTTGTTAAAAATCACAATTACAACATGGATATTCATACATTGTGACGACCTGTTCTTAATTTGTGAATAATTAAGGAATACGTGGTCAGGTCGAACACTCAGGAGAAAACACTCAGAGCAGAACTACATGCTTTAGCGAGAAGTTGGGGTCTTTTCTATAATGGTTCATTGGTAAAAAGGTAGGGTAAAGCTAATTAAAAGTTGAATTCACTTAAAAATATTTACTACAAAAAACAGATTTACAAAGGCGGCCATAACGGCCGTTTACCTGTCCAGAAGTGGAGCTGCCTACAAAACCATCCTAATCCATCAGCGGGCAGTTACAGAGAGAGAGAGTCTCTTGCTAACAGATTATTCATCTAGTCATGAAGGAAGGGAGGGAGTGACATCACACTTACTACTTGAGTTACTAGAGAGTAATTATAGAGTCGTTTGTGACATCTCTCCCTCGCTCCCCCAAAAATCAATTCATATATTGATCTTTAAAATAACATTACATTAATGTTGAAATAGTGATACATTACATTTAGGCTGATATAATCTTGTTTCTTCATTGTTAAAAAAAACGTTTGTTATGTTCACATATATAAATTGAAAATGTATGTTGTCTCTAAAAGAATATAAAACAAAATGCCACCTTCCTGAAAATAAGATTAACATCTCCATTATTTGTATTCATACAAATTTAAAAAAGGAAAAGAATTATTATTTTTTAAGAAAAAACACTAATTATAACTGTGGAGTCCCCAGTATACAACTGTTAGTTTGATAGTTTAGCCACAAAATAAAAAAATCACTGTCACATCACAACCTCACTGAATTAGGTGCACCACCAAACAATTTTTTTTTTTCCTTGGAAGCACTACTCACTGTAGATGTCTGTTGTAATCAGGAGAACCATTCCCCACACACGATTATAGTACGTAAGGTGGTGTCGGCCCTTACTCGGCTAACACATTATGAGTCCACTGGAACCTGTGGTGAGGGGAAAACACCTCCCACAACCGACGATTGTGAGTGTGCTGTAGAGATGGTTCATTGGTAAAGCTAATTAAAAGTGGAATATTTACTACAACAAACAGATTTACAAAGGCGGCTATAACAGCCGTTTACCTGTCCAGAAGTGGAGCTGCCTAAAAAGCCATCCTACCCCATCAGCTGGCAGTTACAGAGAGAGAGTCTCTCGCTAAAAGATTATTCTAGTCATAAAGGGGGGAGGGAGTGACGTCACACCTACTACTTCAGTCACCAGAGAGTAAATTAAAACAGTCGTTTGTGACAATATTACGCAAATGGTTTAAATATTTAGTTTAAAAATAATTATAGTTTATGAATTACTTATTTCTCTTATCCAACGAAGATACCAGCGGTACATCCGTATAGCTGTGAATGTTACTTACGTTAAGAGATAATTCGTCATTGTCATTGTCTTCAACGTCTGAGTACTGCAAATTTATGATGATAGGTTCCAAAATCTCGTTACGTGCTATTTCTCTCCAAAAGTCGTCATCTTGTGTATTATCTGATGTCACACGAAGTTTGCCCAGTCTTGTTGTGTTCCTTGTCTATTTATTTGTGATTAAGTCATTCAACGTCAGTCAGTTTAAAAATACTACTTCTGTTTACAACATATTTTTTGTTAATTTACGTGCTCCAACGTTAAGCCATATCGGACGATGAATGAAATGAATGAAGTGATGCTCAAATGAGTCCCGGGTCCATGGAGCTTACAGTTACCCGACATTCGTCTATCAGGATAAGGGAAACCCCCGGAAGAACCTTATCCAGGTAACTCACCCTAATCGAGATTCGAACTAAAGAGCTCTTGAACGTGAGGCAGACACACTACCGAGGCGGGCTCAAAATAATTTGACCCACATTACCTCAATTGGATTGTTCTAGCAGTAGTAAGGAGGGAGGTGGATCGCATCTCATTGATCCAGCTGATACATTTCTTCATGGAAGAGTAACTGAATAATACTGCTTTGAACTCTCTAGAGTAAATAGAGATTACGAACCATTCATAAACAAAGATATAATGTGACCAGACACGTTCTGCCAGACTAGCAGGAAGTGTATCGTTTCCTCTCATCGAATTTATCAAACACCTTGGCTTATTCAAAGTACATATTTCTTTTATCACGTCATGTCAAATGTTTACGTTTCAGTTCTGAGTAATTTCAAATATACGTTCACGTATACATGCCAACCAATAATGATATTCATTACAGTGCTTACGTCACAATGCACTGTTATAATATAATAGTATGTGCTTTATTTGTATTAGGAGAACTATTTGAGACAAAAATATGGGGTGTTTGAGGTTATGTTGAAGGCATTACTCTGTCCTTCCTCATGACTTCATGAGTGAATTACATCTTCTGATGTAATAAGAATTCGTGTTAAAGTATTTATTGAAATTATTTTCCAATTAAGAAGATGTGTTGATCGAATAAAAGCTGCTAACTTATGTTTTGGTAAAATCTGGAATACAGAATTCTATTCTTAGTTAATTTGTCTCCATCTTAATCAGCCACACGTTCGGGTGCAATTTGGTGCGGGATTTCTATGTTTGTGATGGGATGCACGTTGACTTTTCGAAGACCCACGTCGAGAAGCCAGATATAACAGGATTAATTCGTTGTATTTCGAGTTGTTTCTTGATGATTGTGTTTGATTAAATAAGGCTCATGAGACATAAAAGTTTCAGGTGTGGTTCGGAATAAAGTTTCGGAGAATTCAAATTTTTAACTATTTAATTGTATTATTTGGATTACATTTTACTTGAACTTCCTTTCCCAGTCACTTGCAGGTTACTTCCAACAGATCGATAAATTCATACTTTGTTATATTTTAACAGTTCCAAGTATTATGGAAAAGATCTTGATCCTGCACCACTATTCATCACACTCACCATTACAAAAAATCTCTACCAAGATTATTGATTTTTCGTAACTATCGTTACTCCTAACTTAATTTTGTGATTGGCCGATTTAATTCCACGTCACAACATTACGTCATACAATTATTACTACGTAGATTTACATAATCATAATTTTTTTTATAAATTTATAAACTTCTCATAACTTTTCAAAATATAACTCGAAACTACTGTTACAAATATGAATGTTTGTCTTAACGAATAGGATCTATTAGAGATTTGTTAGGTTGGCACTCGTCACACACCACTTAGGGGGAATGCAATAAAACACTGCAGTACTCCGATTGGTTGTGAACCTAGCAGCGTTCATATTCATATTCATTTATTGCATCCGTAAATCATACACTCATGATGTGGAATTGTCAAATTACTAACTACACAAAAACAGTAACAAAAAACAAGAATTAGAATAAGTTGTTAAGCATAATAACCAAATAAATAATTAAAATTTACATTCCTTTTATTCCTACCTTTTGTCATTTAAATACTCTTCTACTGAGTAGAAACACTTTTGTAAAAAATACTTCTTTGATGTGTTTTTAAACTTTGTGAAGGAATCAATGTTCTTTATTTCAGTTGGCAGTTTATTGTAGATATGAATTCCGTTGAATTTAAAACTGTGCTCATACATTTTCTTTTTATGATAGGTGACATGTAAGTTTGAACTATTTCTTGTGTTATGGTCATGAATATCATTGCTTTTTTGAAATTTATCTAAGTTCGTTTTAACCTCTACTATTATTTCTAAAAGGTAAACGCTTGGTAAAGAAAATATGCCTTATTTTTTGAACCATTGCTTACAACTATCTGTTCTCTTTAAATTCATCATAATTCTAATTACCCTTTTTGGATTCTAAATACTTTCATAATGCTACTACTATTTCCCCATACTGTTACACCATAAGAAATTAATGATTGAAAATTTGCAAAATAGGCTATTCTTAATGTATTCAAATTTACACTGTGCGTCAAAATTGATATTTAGAAACAAGTGCTACTTAATTTCTTCATTAGACTTTTAATATGTATATTCCAATTTAGACTGTCGTCCATCCAAACTCCTAAAAATTTTGTCTTTCCTGTATATTTAATTTCATTTTCATCCATTATAATTTCAGGTAAATTAACTGCCTTATTGATTTTATTATGAAAACCCAATGCCTGACTCTTATCCTTATTTATAACTAATTCGTTATTGTGAAACCAAATTGATACTTCTTTCAAATTATTTATTACATTTTCTTTGAGTTTGTCATCATTTTGACCTGATATCAAGAGGCTCGTATCATCTACGAATAAGGGGCATTTTAAAGAATTTTGTGAATAAAGTGCCAAATCATTAATATACAAAATAAATAGCAATGACCCTAAAACTGAACCCTGCGGATTTCCACAATTTATGATAGCAGCTTTGGATTTTATAGCTTTTATTTCCTTTGTAGTTTTATCAACAAGCTCTATTGCTATTTTTTGCCTTCGCTCTCTAAAGTAGGAGACAAGCCAGTTATTTGCAGGTCCCCTAATTCCGTAATGAGATAATTTCTTTAATAGTATTCCATGATCAACTAAATCGAAAGCTTTAGACAGGTCGAGGAATATTCCAATACATTTTTCTGAATTGGCAAGCTTTCTGTGCACTTCGTCTATAAACTGTATCAGTTTATGTATCATTAATGGACTTTCCTTTTTGAAAGTCATGCTGCCAATCAGAAATTACATTAAATTTTGTAATAAAGTGTTCAAGGACAAACACTTTCCCATTTTAAATACATAATAAACCATTAAGTGACGTGGAGACTGAGTGAACTGACGTAAACGAACTAGCGTCATTGATATGAGTACTTTTGATTCATTGAATAAAGTACTATGCATACTCGAATACAGAATACTTCAACATTGGAAAACAAATAAGACTGGAGGAGGAAACGTGGCTGTTTTTTTGCTAAAGTAATCTGATACATTCCACCAACAGTCATTTGGAATTTAAATGGAGCTTATCGATGTTCGGGGGAAAGGGATTTTCCGTTAACAGCAATTTGCTTTTGAAGGCTAGCTTAAACCCAAATTCGCGTCCTGCACATACATCGTGCTATGAACACCCTATCGGATATAGATAGTTTAGATTTACTGTATATCCTGCAGTTTATCATCGCGTTTCAAGATTTATAGCTCCCGTTGAAGGGGAAGGCCAGTCTTAACAGAATTCCGAACAGGTGCGCTAGCCCCAGCTTTAAGTCGCCATCTACCAGCTTTGACAGCAACCCGACCTAAGGCTATTACACGCTTCCATTGCAAGAAGCAACTTGCAGCATAAAAGTCGAGTAAATCGAATAACTTTCTACCTTGGAGATCCGACCTTTCATTTCACAAGTTTCTCCAAGGTGTTTCACCGTTGTTAGACGTCATGTTACGGTTTAGATCAACAGCTGAACCAGAAAGGCGTCTCGGAAATAAGTGCCCACCTTAAATGAGTCCTTGTACACTTACACTGGACAACAAAAGATAATCTTTAAATGCGGCAATTTCTACTAATTTTGTGTTGAGAAAAACAAATGTGACACTGAAAATTTTGTATTAGCTCTAGTTTCTATGATATACACAAGGTGGATGTATTAAATTTTAACGGATTGAGAGAAAAGGATACATTTTAATTACATACATGCTAACAACAATGAAAGTGCATTTGATTTATTTCAACTCGTAATTAAATGCTAAGTGTTCTAAATTGCTGGAAAATACTTCGCAAATAGTCGTGTCTGAAGAGAATCATGTGATGGCCTATTGACTTCGTTGTCTTTTAGCTTGCCTCTTGTGATGTAGTTCCGCAGAATCCCTATACAAAGACCAACAGTAATCCGTAAGCATTACTTCATTCCAACGGCCCTGATATCTTTGTTCCATAACAGAAATGTCCCGATGGAGTCTCTCACCAGGTTCATCACTAACAGCTCCACAACTAGGAGGGAAAAAGTCTAGTTGGGAGTGGAGAAAATGAATCTTAAGGAACATGTTGCATCCAAGGTTACCGTCACTGTCACCAAATGCTTGTAGCTGTCATCTCTTTTGTTGCCTAAAAATCCATGAACAACACCCTTGAAGGCTTCCCAAGCTTCCTTTTCTTTCCCCTCCAAAATTTGGTCACCCTTTACATTCGGTCTCCATGGCACACTTCCATATACAACGCAGAGCTCTATGTCATTTACCGAGCCATTTTCCATGTTCGCCGGAAGAGATTGTGTAATTGCCTTATCTTAAGTGATTCCCTTAGCGCACGCCAGAGCCCGCGTGCGCTGTACAACCACCATCCTATAGTACAGCGTATCCAGGACGCCCTCCACACCTTACACGCCTCAGGCTGTAAGTGTCGAGTGTGCATGGGTTCCTGGTCACGCAGGCTTGCAGGGGAATGAAATGGCGGATTCGGCAGCCAAGACGACAACGACACAGCCCAGGTTTTATATAGAATCAGTGACATTGGAAGATTTTAGGATTATACTGCGCAGAGGTGCTATCCTGCTGGCTGGAAGAGTTGTCCGCTCTTTGCAGAAATAAACTCCCATCAGTCAACGCCCTTCCGATACCCTGGGCAACCTCCTGCTTTTCCTCTCGTCGTGAGGAGGTGCGGCTGGTTCCGTTACGGATTGGCCGCTGCTTTTTTAGCCACAGTTTTATGCTAAATGGGGGTATTGCACCAGATTTCCCACTTTGCGCTGGAGCTCTATCGGTCCGTCTTGTGTTTTTAGAGTGATTTTACTTAGCAGATGTTCGCCGGTCTCTCCAGCTGCCGGCCAGCCTGGCAGGGATTCCGGCGGGCAACGAGCAAGCGGTGGGCAAAGCATTTAAGCTGCTTTTAAGTGTGGACTTTAGAATTTAGTTGTAAATTTTAGCCATTTTAATGTTTTGGTGTTATTTTGCCTTACGTGTGTATTTTATATTCTGTGTTTTTTTATTTAGAATTAATTTATTGTAGTTTTTATCGCCTTTTTTTAGCATGATCTAACCATTAAGGGCGCTAATGACCGCGCAGTCTTGCACCCAAAATCAACATAAACCAAAGTTTGGTCAAATGCAGGATCCTTTACCAGTTCTCTTATTTGTGGTCCGACAAAATTTCCTTAACTTTTGCATCACTTAATTTCGAAAATGTCTCCCTTATTGTGTTTTGTTATTTGACAGGTGTGACAACTCCTCCAAAATATCCCCCAAATTTAAAATCTTCGCTCTAAAAAATTGAATGTCGCTTTATCTTCAAAACAAGAGTTAACCTATTGTTTTATTGTGGTTTTTTAATTTAGTAGATAGATATACATTTAAATTCACTATTTTTAAGCCGGAAACATTTTCAGTGTTGCCCAGTCAGATTTGTGAAATCCAAAGCATTAGAGTATAATTTTACATGGGCAATCGCTCCGTTCCGAAATTTATATTCCGTTTTTGCATGTTTTCGTCATATAAGGGGTGCGTTTTGGAAAGGTTTTCTTAAAAGACAATACATTTTTTATTTCTGTCGAGCATTCAATCCATTGTGCAAGGTTGATCATTAAAGTCAGCATCCCCTTCCTCTGACATAACGTCAACTTTACGCCAAGTACGAGGCATGTTTTTAAAGTCAGTACTGTTTTGCGATTCCGCCGCCGCAACGCTACGGTCGGCGTTCCGTGCATGCGCGCTGGTTACCTACATCTCTTGTCTACGCACTGACACCATTACAGTCTGATTCTTCATTGTCTACGTTGGTTACTGAGTGTTTAAAATGCCTCCGACGATCGTGAGTCCCGCCGATTGTGAAGTACGGGCTGTTATACGATTTCTTAGCGCTAAAGGCGTAAAACCGATCGATATTCATCGTGAGATCTGTGAAGTTAACGGACAAAATATTCTGAGTGATGGAATGGTAAGGAAAGGGGCGAGAGCAATTAAAGATGGCCGCACAAATGGGCATGATGAAGAACGGAGTGGGCGTCCTTCGGTCGTTACTGAAGATTTGGTGCAGAAAGTGGACGAAAAGGTGAGAGAAAACAGACGCTTTACAATTTCATCATTGTGCGACTATTTTCCTCAATATTATCGTAGTTTTTTGTATCGCATTGTGACCGAGAACTTGAAGTACCGGCAATTGTGTTCACTTTGGGTTCCGAAGTGTTGACGGATTTGCACAAAACCCAACGTTTAGGCGGTGCATTGACTTTCCTTGAGCGGTACCACAATGAAGATGAAGATTTTTTTAGACCAAATTGCTACTGGTGACGAAACATGGGTGGCCTACGTCACACCAGAATCGAAACAACAATCCATGGAATGGCGACATTCATCATCACCCACAAAAGTGAAGTTTAAGCAAACAATTTGTGCCCGATATATCATTTGCACAGTTTTTTGGGACAGAAAATGAGTATTGCTAGTGGAGTTTCTGCCTCGTAAGGAGACAATCAATGCAGCGTCTTATTGTGAGACATTGAACAATATGCTGCATGTAATCCAGAACAAAAGACGTGGCAAGTTGAGTAAGGGTATCGTTTTGCTGCAGGACAATGCCCGTCCACATGTGGCTAATCGTACCAAAGATCTCATCAAATCTTTTCAATGGGAAACTCAAGATCATCCTCCATACAGCCCTGATCTGGTGCCCAGTCACTACCATTTGTTCCTGCACTTGAAGAAACATCTGGGCGGTCAACGTCTTCAAGACGATAACGAAGACAAAACAGCTGTGATACAGTGGTTAGCACTTCAGGCGGCAGAATTTTATGTGGAGGGTATTCAGAAACTGGTGCCACGTTATGACAAGTGCCTCAATATTAAAGGAAGTTATGTAGAAAAGTAGATTAAGGTACAGGCTTTCATGTAAAAATAAAATTATTGCAATACCTAGGCACGTCTTTTTTAATTCCAAAGCGGTCCTGACTTAAAAAACATGCCACGTATTAATTAGAAATAACTGTTTATCACAGTTTAAGCATACATAGAAGTCATATTAATACATTTTCATTCTTATTAGTGTAATATTTAACCCTTTAAATAGGAGAATAGTGTGACATGTTAAAGATAATATTTCAATATGGAATCTGTAGGATCTGCTTTCCGTATTTCCTTGCTAGCCGGTTGGTTTCATTTGTTTGCTAATTAGCGCATCAATAACGCCTACGGTAGGGACAGTTCCTGGAAGCCAAGGGCTGTTTGTCAGTTGCTACCCTGAAGGGAGTGTAGAGCATGCTCACGTGATAAACATATGCGTACTTGATACAGCGATGGCATCAGTAATCAGCCAAAATTTAAAAATTTCCCTAGAGGTGACTACAATACATCATAAAAGTATAATGGTAGGAATTTTTGGAATATGATGAGAGTTGGAAAGCAAAATTAGGAAATAATGTGAAACTGATGAGCGGAGCTCAGCCAATATTTATTAAGATGCATGAGTATTGGCAATAATACATCAGCAATCGTCATATTGGTACTGTTAACTGTATGGTCAATGGAAAAACGATACCTTTGCTTGGAAGCATGTATTGGATAAAAAGCGAAAATTGCGGGGAACCAAATTAGTTAAAGAACGTCGCTATACTAAATAAGAAATAAAAGGAGTACAGTCATGAGTGGAAAGAGCAAAGAGAATAAAAAAGGTACTGTCTGCTTAGCACTGGAAGGCAAGCTAGAGGAATGTGTAACATAATATATTTTTATGTAAATAATAATTTATTCTACACTAGCCGTGTGTAGGATAAGGTTTGAATGAGTAGAGCCAGACTGAAAAATTCAATGTCATAACCGGTATTTGAACCACGGATCTACTGCTCTCTGTGCGGTTAAACCACTGACCTACTATGGCCAGCATGCCAACATGACATAACTGAAACGGTAGAGCCAGACTCAAAAATTCAATGTCATAGCCGGGAATTGAAACATGGATCTACCGCTCTCTCTGCGGTTAAACCACTGACCTACTATGGCCAGCATGCCAACATGACATAACTGAAAGGGTAGAGCCAGACTCAAAAATTCAATGCCATAGCCGGGATTTGAACCACGGATCTACCGCTCTCTCTGCGGTTAAACCACTGACCTACTATGGCCAGCATGCCAACATGACATAACTGAAAAGGTAGAGCCAGACTCAAAAATGCAATGCCATAGCCGGGATTTGAACCACGGATCTACCGCTCTCTCTGCGGTTAAACCACTGACCTGCTATGGCCAGCATGCCAACATGACATAACTGAAAGGGTAGAGCCAGACTCAAAAATTCAATGTCATAGCTGGGATTTGAACCACGGATTTTCTGGTTGCCGTCCAGTCTCTCTAAACCATTGAGCTACTATGGCCAAAGTGTCAATATTACATTAAATTCTCCAACTGACTCATGTATCTCACGGTAAACCACTAGAAGTTCTCATAAACACGTGAGACCACTACCTTAATGGCGACTTACTATGCTGTATGTACTTTAAGGCCCGGGCTTTATATTTCGGACCACTATTAGGTACAATTAATGGAAATTAATTGTTCTTGCACAATGACCGTGTGTAGGGCGCACTATGAAAGGGTAGAGACAGACTGAAAAATCCAATGCCATAGCCGGGACTTGAACCACGGATCTTCTGGACTTCATCCAGCCACTCTAAACCATTGAGCTACTATGGCCAACGTGCCAACATGACATTAAATTCTCCAACTGACTTGTATGTTTCCCGGTAAACCACTTAGTAGTCCTCATAAACACCTGAGACAACTAAATTAATGATGACTTACTAAGCTGTACGTACTTTAAGGCCCAGGCTTTATAGTTAACCACTATCAGGTCAATTAATGAAAATTATTTTTTCTTTCACACTGACCGTGTGTAGGACGCACTATGAAAGGGTAGAGCCAGACTAAGAAATTCAATGCCATAGCCAGATATGAACCACGGATCTTCTGAACTCCGTCCAGCCGCTCTAAACCATTGAGCTACTATGACCAACGTGCAAACATGACATTAAATTCTCCAAATGACTCGCGTTTTTCCCGATAAACCACTAGGAGTTCTCATGAGACAACTACCTTAATGACGACTTACTATGCTGTAAGTACTTTAAGGCCGGGGCTTTATAGTTCGGACCACTATTAGGTACAATTAATGTAAAGTAATTGTTCTTTCACACTAGCCGTGTGTAGGACGCGGTATGAAAGAATAGAGCCAGATTGAAAAATTCAATGCCATAGCCGGGATTTGAAACACGTATCTTCTGGTCTCCGTCCAGCCGCTCTAAACCATTGAGCTACTATAGCCAACGTGTCAACATGGCATTAATTTCTCCAAATGACTCGTCTTTTTCCCGGTAAACCACTAGGAGTTCTCATAAACACATGATACAGCTACCTTGATGGCGTCTTACAACATGTAAGTACTTTAACGTCCGGGCTTTATAGTTCGGACCACTATTAGGTACAATTACTGGAAGATGCACTATGAAAGAACAGAGCCACACTCAAAAATGTAATGCCATAGCCGAGATTTGAACCACGGATTTTCTGGTTGCCGTCCAGCCGCTCTAAACCATTGAGCTACTATGGCCAACGTGTCAATATGACATTAAATTCTCCAACTGACTCGTGTTTCTCCCGGTAAACCACTAGAAGTTCTCATAAACACGTGAGACAACTACCTTAATGGCGACTTACTATGCTCTAAGTACTTTAAGACCCGGGCTTTATAGTCCGAATCACTATTAGGTGCAATTAATGGAAATTAATTGTTCTTGCACAATAACCGTGTGTATGGCGCACTATGAAAGGGTAGAGACAGACTGAACAATCCAATGCCATACCCGGGACTTGAACCACGGATCTTCTGGTTTCCGTCCAGCTGCACTAAACCACTGAGCTACTATGGCCAACGTGCCAACATGACATTAAACTCTCCAACTGACTCGTCTTTTTCCCGGTAAACCACTAGGAGTTCTCATAAACACATTACACAACTAACTTAATGGCGACTTACTATGCTGTAAGTACTTTAAGGCCTGGGCTGTATAGTTTGGACCACTATTAGGTACAATTAATGGAAATTAATTGTTCTTTCACACTAGCAGTGTATAGGACGCACTATGAAAGGGTAGAGCCAGACTAAAAAAATCAATGCCATAGCCAGATATGAACCACGGATCTTCTGAACTCCGTTCAGCCGCTCTAAACCATTGAGCTACTATGACCAACGTGCAAACATGACATTAAATTCTCCAAATGACTCGCGTTTTTCCCGACAAACCACTAGGAGTTCTCATGAGACAACTACCTTAATGACGACTTACTATGCTGTAAGTATTTAAGGCCGGGGCTTTATATTTCGGAGCACTATTAGGTACAATTAATGTAAAGTAATTGTTCTTTCACACTAGCCGTGTGTAGGACGCGGTATGAAAGAATAGAGCCAGATTGAAAAATTCAATGCCATAGCCGGGATTTGAACCACGTATCTTCTGGCCTCCGTCCAGCTGCTCTAAACCATTGAGCTACTATAGCCAACGTGTCAACATGGCATTAATTTCTCCAACTGACTCGTCTTTTTCCCGGTAAACCACTAGGAGTTCTCATAAACACATGATACAACTTCCTTGATGGCGTCTTACAACATGTAGGTACTTTAACGTCCGGGCTTTATAGTTCGGACCACTATTAGGTACAATTACTGGAAGATGCACTATGAAAGAACAGAGCCACACTCAAAAATGTAATGCCATAGCCGAGATTTGAACCACGGATTTTATGGTTGCTGTCCAGCCGCTCTAAACCATTGAGCTACTATGGCCAACGTGTCAATATGACATTAAATTCTCCAATTGACTCGTGTTTCTCCCGGTAAAGTACTAGGAGTTCTCATAAACACATGAGACAACTAGCTTAATGACGACTTACTATGCTGTAAGTACTTTAAGGCCCGGGCTTTATAGTTTGGACCACTATTAGGTACAACTGACTCGTGTTTTTCCCGGTAAACCACTAGAAGTTCTCATGAACACATGAGACAACTACCTTAATGACGACTTACTATGCTGTAAGTACTTTAAGGCCCGGGCTTTACAGTTCGGACCACTATTAGGTACAATTAATGGAATTTAATTGTTCTTTCACACTAGCCGTGTGTAGGACGCACTATGAAAGGGTAGAGGCAGACTGAAAAATTCAATGGCATAGCCGGATTTGAACCACGGATCTTCTGGTCTCCGTCCAGCCGCTCTAAACCATTGAGCTACTATGGCCAACGTGTCAACATGACATTGAATCCTCCAACTGACTCGTTTTTTTTTTCCGGTAAACCACTAGGAGTTCTCATAAAAACATGAGACAACTACCTTAATGGCCACTACTATGCTGTAAAAGGACCGGGCTTTATAGTTCGGACCATTATTAGGTACAATTAAGGAAAGTAACTGTTCTTTCACACTAGCCGTGTGTAGGACGCGGTATGAAAGGATAGAGCCAGATTGAAAAATCCAATGCCATAGCCGGAATTTGAACCACGGATCTTCTAGTCTCCGTCCAGCCGCTCTAAACCATTGAGCTACTATGACCAACGTGCAAACATGACATCAAATTCTCCAAATGACTCGCATTTTTCCCGATAAACTACTAGGAGTTCTCATGAGACAACTACCTTAATGACGACTTACTATGCTGTAAGTATTTAAGGCCGGGGCTTTATATTTCGGAGCACTATTAGGTACAATTAATGTAAAGTAATTGTTCTTTCACACTAGCCGTGTGTAGGACGCGGTATGAAAGGATAGAGCCAGATTGAAAAATTCAATGCCATAGCCGGGATTTGAACCACGGATCTTCTGGTTTCCGTCCAGCCGCTCCAAACCATTGCGCTACTATTGCCAACATGCCGACATGACATTAAATTCTGCAAGTGATTCGTATGTTTCCCTGTAGATCACTAGGATTTCTCATAAACACCTTTTGTGGCGACTTACTATGCTGTAAGTAGTTTAGGTCCGAGATTTCTTAGTTAAACCTCTATGTTTTTATATTAGGTAAATTGATGGAAGTAATCACATAACTTCTGCTGTGCGCACTGTGTTTATGCTCGCCTTCCGAGTAAGACAAGGACGCTAGGTTCTTTAAAATAAGTGTTGTCACATAACTCTCCCTTGCATATTGAAACCAGCATTAGATATGGCAACATGGGTGACTCCTATGTACACATTTCGTAGTAAACAGATCAACTATAACCTTTGCAAAACTTAGACATATGTAGGCGGGCCGTACTGCAGACTCCAGCCAATCCTAAGCTTGCCCCGCCTAGCAGCGCTGCTGAATGTGGTATAGTCGCCCTGCTGGAATGGTTACCATGGATTTATCTTGGTTAACAGAAACCTCTCAGATAACGCACTGATTATTCTTTTAAGTGTGAGAGGGGACTGACGCGCCTCCCGTTCGTGTGCTAAGCTCCAATAAACGCATCATTTCAGCCAATGGAATTTGCAGGAATCGCAAATGACAGATATATGGTCATTCCACGTGGAGTAATCAGTGCGTTATCTGAGAGGTATCTATTGCCAAAGATAAATCCATGGTATTGCCCCGCTGCTGGAACGGTTACCATGGATTTATCTTTGAGTAATTTCTTTGAGTGTGTGTGTGTGTGTGTGTGTGTGTAGTGTAGTGTAGTGTAGTGTAGTGTAGTGTAGTGTAGTGTAGTGTTTAACGCCCGCTTTTACTACATACGGCACCGCAGGTGATGACACTGATGATACATGAGATAAAGCTGGAGCACCGGTGGAATGAGATGGCGGGGGAAACCGGAGATACCGGAGAAAACCCACCCCAGTGCCGTGTTGTCCACCACAAATCTCACTTTGCGGACGCCTGGGATCGAACCCAGGCCACCTTGGTGAGAGCCAAGCGGTCTAACCACCGAGCCACGGCGCGGCCTAATTTCTTTGAGTATTTAGAGAGTAACATATCTAACATAAGCGCAAAAGCCCCATATTTTTAGCTCAAATGGTTTTCCTAATACAGATAAATAAAACACTATTATGTTATAACAATGCATCAAGACGTAAGCACTGTAATGGATATCATTACTTGTTATATATGCATGTACGTATATGTGTAATTACTCACAACTGAAACGTAAACGTTAGATATGACATGATAAAATAATTACTTTGAATAAGCCAAGGTGTTTGTTAAATTCCAGCGAAATCAAACAATACACTTCCTGCTGGCTTGTAGAATGGTGCATCGGCAGAACGTGACCTGCCACACTATGTTTATGAATCGTAGGTAAACTATTTACTCTAGAGAGTTCAAAGCAGTATTATTCACTTGTTCTTCCGTTTAAAACCAAGGGAAACTGTATCAGCTGGATCAGCTTGCAAATTGAATGGCACACGAGGTATTATAAACCACCTTCCCCTTATTACTGCCAGAACAATCCAATTGAGATAACGTGGGCTCAAATTATGTTGAAAACAGAAGTAATATTTTTAAACTGACTGAGGTTGAACGACTTATTCAACAAGAAATTGACGTGTTTGCACAAGACTGGGAAAAGTACATGAGGCATGCCGAAAAACTCAAAAGCACTGCTTTTGGAAAGAAATAGCACGTGACGAGATTTTGGAGACCATCATAAATTTGCAAAACTCAGACGATGAAGACAATGTCAATGACGAATTGTCTCTTAACGGAAGTTACATGCATAGCTACATATATGTATGAACCGATGGCACTTTCGTTGGATTAGAAAAATGAGTAATTCATCATCATCATCATTAACCTTCAAGATAGACCAGATAGGCCTGTTTCGGCTCAGAAGGGATCTTCCGAGCGTCTCCATGGTCTTCCAACATCTCTAATACCAACTGGTTTATACTGCACGGCCTGCTTGGTGAGTCTTTCTTCTGGCATTCCAGAGAGATGATCTTGCCATTTCACTTTGTACTCCCTGAGTTTGTCATTTAAAGTAAATATTTTTATTTGTTCTCTTATTGTTTCAGTGTGAATGCGATCTTTAAGACTACAGCCAGCTACCTACCTTAAAACTTTCATTTCAGCCATTTCAATTGTTCTTTTATCAGTTCTGTTCAAGGTCCAGATCTCGCCTGCATAAGATATAACAGACACTGCCATAGTTTTATAAAACTTTACTATGGTATCTCTTCTTGTTTTGTTTTTCAATGTTCGTTTTAGAGTGCCGCATATGTTTTGAAACTTATAGATATTTTGTTTTAAATCTCTGTCACATTCATAGGAAATATCATATCCTATGCGATTAAAATAATTAACTTGTTCTAGTATTTTGTTTTAGAGGAGCATTTTGGACCGTGTTGGGTATTAACCAGTAAAAAGACATTGCTTTCGTTTTCTCTGCTGAAATGATGAAATTATACTTTGAGATTGTTTTGTCGAGTTGGTAGAAAGCTATCTGTAATCTGACTTCAGTATCTACTAGTATGACCTGATCATCTGCAAACAGGACTGTATTTAAGATTGTAAGACCTAACTTAAAATCTAATTTCTACTGAGCTTGCCATTCGGCAACTGCGGCGTCGATATAAATATTAAACAGAGTTGGCGACATTGGGCAGCCCTGTCTTACACCTAGGTTGTACGGCATGTCGGTGTGTTGAGTGAGTATTGCCGCGCAGTTTGGCTCAATTATTTGGCAGGGGCTTGGCTCCTAGGGTTGTCAGCATCGCCAATAAAATTTGAAAAATATCGATGTTCTCGGCTACTCTCTGAGTTATTCATAAATATAGGATCTGTGGCAAGGATCTCTTGATTCAGGGCGTTAAGGGTGGATCAATTAGGGTACTTGGAAAGAAACACAGGTTAATTCTCTTATGACGATCGGTTGTATTTCAATTACTCTCGAGATACATGTCAGGCGAACTCTGAATGGTAGGCTTCGCGCTGGCGTGGTTGTACTCCCGTGTCTATAACACGACTCATCGGATTAGCACCCAGTTACTAACTACCTTTAATTTGAACGCTTTTTCTTTAGTTTACTCGTCCGTTCAGTTTAGCCCACAGTAGTCAAAATAACCTTAATGAACGCGGTTTCTGTCACGACGGTTCTGCTCGGCTTGGCTCTCAGCCACCGACTGCCTTAATAAACGCGATTTCTGTCCGCGTGCGTTCGCACGACGATCTAACACGACCCCCAGCTACCGACTGAACTTTAGATATGTATTTGTTCCCAGATAGGTCATATGACACTTCGCTTCCCCCTTCAGTTCATTATTTTTAATTAGTTGGTCGGTAGAACACATATGGAGTCCCAGTTACGAGATTCTCACCTTAGACCACCCAAAATGTCCCCTTCCTGTCAAACTATGTTTGAAAACAAACGCCTGGTGCGACCAATTATTTATGGTTGTGGTCAGCTTTCCTAGGGGAGAAAAATCCCACCGTTTCAGAGCCCGTAACAAACTTGACACTGCACACAAAATATTTGTTTCAATACATGTATATATTCCCTTAACATTCAATTAATCTTCTATATGTTCCTTAAGAGTTAATTAATCAACTCGAGGAAGAGAGTACCGTTTCAAATTATAGTTTCTGTCTTAAAACCATTATCCATGCTAATACAAGTCCCTTAGTACACTTTCTTTATCTTAAAATTAAATTTTGAGGATAAATTATTATTATTTTTTAAACTAAATATTTAAAACATTTGCGTAATATATGAATATTCATGTTGCAATTATAATTTCAACAACTGCAGTATTATAAAGCTTTGGAAAATTCAATTTACGTTCACTTACGTCTAGCACCAACACTCGCAGGTGTGCGAGAGAGAAGCAATTATAACAAGAGTGAGAATAACAAGCTGACAACGCTGAAGGCTCTAACGCATCTGATTCGCTACAGGTCAGAACTTTTCATATTTGAAACACAAAGGAATACCTTCTGTGTGGGGTTTTCTGGGAACTTCGGTCGCATGTTCGAAAATACTGAACTTAAATATCACGTTTGAAGAATATAAGAGATTGTTGATGATCTAATAATCGATGCTATTAGTGATAGCCACGAAACAGTCAATATAGCTATAAAAATATTTCAAATAGGGCAGAAATATTGCCACGTGTTTGAATCACGTAGTTGTGACACCTCTGGTGGAAAGTTAGGTATGAGAGTCGTTAACTCATCCTTTTTGTGTGAACAACGCTTGAAGTAATAACACGTAAACCTACGGGCTGCAGCCATGAGGTCCAAAGCACCACACTTGTATTTATGTATGCAAGTGCGTAGTAAATGTCTCCTTTAATCTTGTTTTAGTTCTTTAATAAAATCAACCCCCTTTATAAAACTTCTCGTATGGGAGGGAGCTACTTCCTGCCCATTCTTGGGCAGTGTCTGAAAGTTGAGAACATTAAACTGCAGCGCCAAACTCCATGCAGACACTGCTGCGCCTATGGGCACACCGCTGACACTTGCACCGCGCCTCCGCGGTGCCACTACTCTGGCGCTCCTAATCCCACAGCAGTATATCAGGCACACGACCTCAGGCGCCGACGCAGGTACTGCGCCACCTGTAATGGTCTAGGCCGTTTTACTGGACAGGCGCAGTGCCCACTTTACCTACGCCGGAACACCAGTGGACCAACACCTCGGAACACAACCACCAGTGAGCCCGCCGATTGGCAGCAAGCTCTTGGTAGTCTACGAGAGGAGCTTCACCGAACCAGCATCAAGCTATGCAGACTCGAGGAGCTCCTGACGATCACTCTCACCGCCGTCAACAACCGTCCCCCAGCGGAGGAAATTCAGGACCTTCACTCTGAGGTCCTAAACATAAACCAGTGCCTGGGCAACATAGAGGAATCCTTAGTAGCTGCTGCCGCCCAACGCGGCACAACCAACGCCGCCCTCCAGGACATGCAAGACAGGCTGACCACGCTCTCCAACCAACTCATGGACGAACTTACACCCCAGAAATAGATAGTAGAGTCAATCAACACCCAGCTCCAGGACGGCGCAGCCCAACATGAAGAAGGGATTGCCGCTCTTCTATCCAAAATTGACCGCAACACCAACGCCTTCTGCGACGACCCACCCAACTACACACTGAGCTACTGCAAGGGCAAGGTTGAAAAGATTGTTGGATACATCAACGATACAGCACCCAATAAGAAGCTACACGAAGCCCTTCGCGAACACCAGGACCACATCACCCAGAGCATCTACGACCTGAAGATGTCCCTGGCTCCAGAACACGGGTTCCCTCCGCCGCAATTTCAGCCACATTGAGACACCCGCACACGCAGGACGCCGCCGCCATCAGACCTGCAACGCCGCCTCCCTCCCCGTCCACTAGCTGTTGACGGCCCTGGCCCTTCTGCATCACCGCAATCCAGTTCCCACGAGTACTTGACAACTGAATCCAGTCACGCATATAACGATCAGCACTCTACACAGGTCGTAGTCAGGGTCCCCTGGATCATGACTGCTACCTGATCACCACAAGCGGGTTTTTCCGCACAGCTAGTTTCTATCCACGAACAGCCGGGTTGCTTAGGCGGTACCGGCCATAAAATTCGCCTCAACAGTCCCAATTAAATTAGCACCACAGGTCCGAATAAATAGAATCAACCCAGAACAACATCCCTCCCATGCCCCATCCTTCTTCGTATCCAAATACCCATTCTACCCCGTTGCTGGTTTTCTCCTATACCTTTATCCCCGTTTCCCCCCAAAAAAGGGATCCATCCCCTTCAGCTGCCGTGGCGCGGGCGCTGTGGACACCAAGCACTCGTGGTACCTCTGACGTTACTAGAGGAACCTCAGGCCGAACTGCCGAGCCTCTCCCGTCGGGGAGTTGTTCGCATTGGGATGGACTCGAGGGGACAGTGGTTCCCGATACCCGTGGGAGATCGCGTACTCGCCGGATGGGGTTGAGGGAAGTCATAATATTCCCGCGTACTAGCCAGCATAGCTAGTTTAAGCGCAGAGGTTCCACCCCATTAGGCCTGAAACCCGTAGGAACAGGACCTGGGCCTCTTCTACCAGTGAGTATCCGAGCTGTCCCAAAGGGCGCTCGGCGTCCCCCGTTGCTCTTTCCATAGGGCAAGACCTTGATACCTAACAAGCCCCCCATCTGGTCCTGTGGACTCAAGACGGGATGGAAGTGGATACGCCACTTACGCGCGCTAACACCAAAGGTGAAGACTACCGAGAACCTCGGTGGGGCCACCTAGTGGTCTAGCACACCTTTTACTAGCTTTGCAGGCTAGCAACCGGGAGAATTAATGGCTTCCCTCAACCCCGTCCGGAGACGTACCCGATTCCCACGGGTATCTGGAACACACTGCCCCCTCGAGTCCATCCCGATCCGAACAACTCCCGAAGGAGGGGCTCAGATGTTCGGCCCGAGGTTCCTCTAGTAACGTCAGAGGTACCACGAGTGCTAAGAGTCCGCAGCGCCGCACCACGGCCGCTGAAGGGGACGGATCCCCTCCCCTACGGGACAGCATAGCTAGTAGAAGGAGTGCTAGATTACCAGGCGGCCCTACCGAGGTCTAATCGGTAGCGTTCCTCTTTAGGGTTGGCGGGCGTAAGTGACGTATCCAATTCCATCCCATCTTGTGTCCTCAGGACCAGATGTAGGGGGGGGGGGGGTTGTAAGTCTCTATGTCTTGCTCTATGGAAAGCCCCACGGAGGTGCCGGTAGCTCTTTAGGAACCGCTCGGTAACTCCCTGGTTGAAGGACGCCCGGGTCTATGGACCTACGTGTCCTGGACTTATTGGAGTAGAACCTTTGCAATTAACGTGTCCCCTTTATAAAACTACATTCTATAGAAATGCTCAACTCTCAGCCAAGCATGTTAATTCCATTTGAGTTAGTTCCCCCACGTCATCCTTCTTAAGTAGAAAAATTGTAGTAGCAATTGGGGGACGTAGCTCATCAAATGGGGTCTCAAGACCTAGCAAGCTTGCTTGCATCCCAGACCAGCGGGGGAAAATGTCTACGTTGGTAACGGGAATCAAACGCGGGACTCCCGCTTGGTAAGTACTACACCGTGTTTAAGAGACATTAAGTTGCAGAAATTAAAAATCTCCTTTATTTTCGTAGAAATGCTCTTATAGATTACAGCAGCACCATCAGTCTACCAAAGTCGATCACAATAACAAACAGTGACAGAACATTAGCTCTCGTTACAATAACACTTCCAGCTGTCTCTCATTCACAACACTGTTTCACAACTCACTCACTTTGCGAGCCGTCATGTCCTTAAATACCTAATTCGTAATGCTAGATTGTTCTAACATAAACCAGAACCTGAACAATATCTATCAGTCCAGAAACTTCCGGAAGAATAAAGAAACCAAATATTCTATCACATTCGAGAAACGTAACTTAATCTATGCCGGCAAGTCATTTACCTCACTTATCTTTTGCTTGCCGGCGCTTGTTTACAATAGCCGCGCTATCATTAACTGCTTAGTAAGGCTGATTATTACCATGAAACTTTATCCGCCGACTGTTTTCTTATTTGTGCCGAAACTTTTATGCCTGTTGCCGTGACAATACCATATGCTTAAGAACTGTCCAGTATTCATGACAAACGAAACGTATATTCTTAATTTTCTAGGAATACACTCTGAATTCGTATTGACTACGAAATTTCTCTTTTGGATAAAAAATGTAAAGTAAAGGATAGACAGAAACTTGCTCCATTAAAAATATTTCATTACGGCGTAGTTTATGTCAAATACACTCCTGAAAATGGAAATAAGAACACATTGACGCCGGTGTGTCAGACCCGCCATACTTGCTCCGGACACTGCGAGAGGGCTGTACAAGCAATGATAAGACGCACGGCACAGCGGACACACAAGGAACCGCGATGTTGGCCGTCGAATGGCGCTAGCTGCGCAGCGTTTGGGCACCGCCGCTGTCAGTGTCAGCCAGTTTGCCGTGGCATACGGAGCTCCATCGTAGTCTTTAACACTGACAGCATGCCGCGACAGCGTGGACGTGAACCGTATGTGCAGTTGACGGACTTAGAGCGAGGGCATATGGTGGGCATGCGGGAGGCCGGGTGGACGTACCGCCGAATTGCTCAACACGTGGGGCGTGAGGTCTCTACAGTACATCGATGTTGTCATCAGTGGTGGGCGGAAGGTGCAGGTGCCAGTCGACCTGGGATCGGACCGCAGCGACGCACGGATGCACGCCAAGACCATCGGATCCTACGCAGTGCCGTAGGGGAACGCACCACCACTTCCCAGCAAATTAGGGACACTGTTGCTCCGGGGTTATCGGCGAGGACCATTCGCAACCGTCTCCATGAAGCTGGGCTACGGTCCCGCGCACCGTTAGGCCGTCTTCCGCTCACGCCCCAACACCGTGCAGCCCGCCTCCAGTGTTGTCGCAACAGGCGTGAATGGAGGGACGAATGGAGACGTGTTGTCTCCAGCGATGTGAGTCGCTTCTGCCTTGGTGCCAATTATGGTCGTATGCGTGTTTGGCGCCGTGCAGGTGAGCGCCACAATCAGGACTGCATACGACCGAGGCACACAGCACCAACACCCGTCATCATGGTGTGGGAAGCGATCTCCTAGACTAGCCGTACACCTCTGGTGATCATCGAGGGGACACTGAATAGTGCACGGTACATCCAAACCGTCATCGAACCCATCGTCCTACCATTCTTAGGCCGGCAAGGGAACTTGCTGTTCCCACAGGACAATGCACGTCCGCATGTATCCCGTGCCACCCAACGTGTTAGATAGATAGATACTTTATTTCACTGCTTAGAGCATGGCCCGGTGGCAGCGCTGTCAATATAATATACAATTCTCAATATAATATACAATTCGTCTCAATATAATATACATATACATATGTTCTAGAAGTTGTAAGTCAACTACACTGGCCAGCAAGATCTCCGGATCTGTCCCCCATTGAGCATGTTTGGGACTGAATGAAACGTCGTCTCACGCGGACTACACCTCCAGCACGAACGCTGGTTCAACTGAGGCGCTAGCTGTAAATGGCATGGCAAGCCGTTCCACACGACTACATCCAGCATCTCTACGATCGTCTCCATGGGAGAATAGCAGCCTGCATTGCTGCGAAAGGTGGATATACACGGTACTAGTGCTCTGTTGCCTGTGTCTATGTGCCTATGGTTCTGTCAGTGTGATCATGTGATGTATCTGAACCCAGGAATGTGTCAATAAAGTTTCCCCTTCCTGGGATAATGAATTCACGGTGTTCTTATTTCAATTTCCAGGAGTGTACATTTACTTTGTATAGTTAAACATTTCCGAGATATTACTTGTCATTCCCATGCATTTTAAAATACTTATTTTTCTCAAAGGGGAAGGCAATTTCAAAATCATAACATATGAGTGAACTGTTAAAAAATTTCGTGTGCCTAAGACTACATGACGCAAGCGAAAACTTAAAAACTATTATTATTATAAATTACTCTTAAAAATTCTTTTCAAAAATTTAATGTTGAAACTCATTGTAGCGCAAAGAGGTGAGTTGCGAGGGTAAACATTTCATGTCTTACGCTAAGTGTACTCACAAATGAAAATACTGTGTAACAACTGAATGACGACGGACTTCTGCCCGAGCGAAGAGGGCTATACATAAAGGAAGTAAAATCAAATTACATAATATACTGTTTACACGTATTTTATTTTTATATTAAAATACATGCTATTTCACAATCATTTTTCATACAAACGCCGGTAATCCCACTGTCAACTTGACCGAGGAAACGAGCTCTTCCCAAACATGAGAAATTTAGGAAACGCTCTGAATTTGTGTTAAATCTGGATACCTGACATATATCTGCGAGATGTGAACACAATTTCTAAATGTTTTCTTCATTGAAATTGTATACAAGTTCCAACAAAATACCATATATATGGGAATTGCATGGATATCTAGAACAGTAATGAATTTATAACCATAAAAACAAACTTTCAAAAATTGTTTATATATAACCTTTAAAAGATTTCTTTTCTGAGTACAATTATATATTCGTTCAATTATTGGATCAAAATATATTACAGCTGTTGCTTGCTTTTTATCCCCTATATATAAATTAAATCTAAAGCGTGTCTAAAGCATGTACTTACATTTTATTATAAGGTTTTTTTAAAAACAAATATCAAGACCTTTGTGCGCTATGCAATATTATAGAGAGAGACATCTATGAGCAGCAAGACGAGGTTGTTAAAGGAATGCATCCTGGTGGCCATGAATATAATTAAACAACTGTCTTTTATCTAAAACCATATGTTTATTACACGAAGTTGACATATACACTCAACCCAGACTTCTACAAAGAGTAAACCGTTTACAGAAACAGCTTCGTTACACATTTCTTTGTATATACAGCAGAACTTTAAGAGACTGAAGTGATAGACAAATTTTTAACAAGTAGACCACTATATGCTGACATTTATATGTCCCAAGAATTCAAGAGAAATACAGTTAAATGCAATACAATAAATACAAATAAAGGTCAGATTGTAAAGTGTAAATAAGTTGTAGGACGTAATCTAAAAGTAACGAATATTTCGAAAACTGTTTAAAAAAAGGTGTGTGCTTAAAACCACAGGACAGAAGTGAAAAATTAAAAACCATTCATTATAAATTATGATTATAAATTATTTTCAAAAATATGATGTTGAAAGTCATTCTTGCGCAAAAAGGCCAGTTGCGAGCTAAACATTTCATGCCTTCTCTAAGTGTACCAGCAAAAGAAAATACTCTGAAACAACTGAATGACGACGCACTTGTGACCGTGTGAAGAGGGCTATACATAAAGGATGTGTAAAGGAAGTAAAATAAAATCAAAGTCATGTTATCATCTCTTGTTTTTTGCTGCTTAGTTGAATTTTTATTTTTAATAAAAATACAAGTTCATAAATATCTTATAACATAATTATATGCCATTCATTTTCTTATTTTCATATTTTTTGAATGTTCGGAAATGTTTGGTTACGTATACATTTTACACATGTTATTACATATCCGTATATATATACTCATTACGCCATATTTTATTACATGTTCCTACATATTTTCATACATATTTTATTACGTGTTAAATGCTTTGTCACAATTGATACTGATATTAAAACATTTCCTTGTGCCTCGGTCGGTCTTTCAGTTTTTGGAAAAACATAACCTATCAGTTGGAAATGAAAATAAACGCAAAACGTCATTTTACCTGATAATTTTATTATTTACCTGTTACTATTTATTGATGTTTTACGTTTTACTACTCACAATAAACAGAAATTGTTAATAATAGTACTTAAAGTTCTTAAATGAAACATCTCTTTCACGAATTCCTAACACTTGTATTTCCAGTTAGCACACTCGTTTTATTTTTCGTTATTATGGTCTTAATTATTCAAATACCGAACTTCGGTAATATTATCTGTTCGTTTTGACTATTATTATTGTTTAAAGTGGAATTTGACATGTTGTCGACTTGTTAAATGACAGAAGGTTATCTGACCGGATCTGTTACCGACACTTGACAGACGTTTGTAAGAACGGCCCTAAGACAATTATTTTTTAATGAAACTCCTGTAGGGTTTCTGAATTTGGCATAGTATTTGAAATATGTTAAAACATACCTGGATGCGTGTTGTTGATACGCTGTTGACTGCGACAGAAAATCTACGTGTATAGCGGTATGGAC
Organism: Mantis religiosa; assembly: GCA_030765055.1. NCBI lineage: Eukaryota > Metazoa > Arthropoda > Insecta > Mantodea > Mantidae > Mantis > Mantis religiosa. The sequence continues at coordinate 204,061,965 of CM060949.1, read as the reverse complement.
AACAAAAGACTGAAAAAACGAAGGAGTGTGAGGGGGGGGGGACGTTAATTCGGATTGAGCCGACTCGAGCCGACTTTACCCGAAGGAGCATCACATATTCCAGCGTGACGGCTCAGTTTAATTCACCACCCACAAAAAGTGCCCCACAGAAAGTAGTTTTCATTTCAAAAATGTCACTAACGCTGAAGATGCACTCCATTTCCCTCTCTCCAGTATAAGAAACCGATAGTAAAATAACTTCTGCAAGTGTTTATATCAATTAAGATAAGTAAATTGAAAATAAGCGTTGGTAAGAAAAATTTGTAGATAGCAAGTGAGACAGTCTTGTGAGTGAAATCACCACAGTTTAACAATTGCAAACCTACTCACTAACAACCAGTTCTTTAAAACAATTGACTATTATGTGTTTCAAATGCGAAGAGTTCTCGCCTGTAGCGAATCAGATGCGTTACAGACTTCAGCATTACTACCTAATTAACCCCTCTCTTTGTATATTCTCTCTCTCTCTCTCTCTCTCTCTCTCTCTCTCTCTCTCTCTCTCTCTCTCTCTCTCTCTCTCTCTCTCTCTCTCTCTCTCTCTCTCTCTCTCTCTCTCTCTCTCTCTCTCGCACACTTGCGAGTGTTCGTGGCGCTAGACCTAAGGGAACGCAAACTGAACTTTCCAAAGTTTTATAATAATGCAGTTGTTGAAAACATAATTGAAACATGAATATTCGTATATTACGCAAATGGTTTAAATATTTAGTTTAAAATTAATTATAGTTTATGAATTACTTATTTGTCTAATCCAACGAAAATACCAGCGGTACATCCGTATAGCTGTGAATGTTACTCACGCTAAGAGATAATTCGTCATCGTCATTGTTTTCATCGTCTGAGTACTACAAATTTACGATGATAGGTCCCAAAATCTCGTTACGTGCTATTTCTTTCCAAAAGTCGTCTTCTTGTAGTTTGTCGGGCCGCGCCGTGGCTCAGTGGTTAGACCGCTTGGCTCTCACCAAGGCGGCCCGGGTTCAATCCCGGGCGACCGCAAAGTGAGATTTGTGGTTGACAACACGGCGCTGGGGCGGATTTTCTCTGGGACCTCCAGTTTTCCCCCGCCCGTTTCCAACGGTTCTCCATCTTCATCTCATGTATCATCAGTGTCATCGCCTGCGGTGCCGTATGTAGTAAAAGCGGGCGTTAAACACTACACATTTCATTTCATTTGTAGTTTATCTGACGTCTCACGCAGTTTTCCTAGTCTTGTTGTGTTCCTTGTCAATTTCTTCGTGAATAAGTCGTTCAACGTCAGTCAGTTTAAAAATATTATTTCTGTTTGCAACATAATTTGAGCCCACATTAACTCAATTGAATTCTTCTAGCAGTAGTAGGGGGGAAAGGTGGATCGTGTCTCATTGATCCAGCTGATACACTTTTTCATGGAAGAGTAACTGAATAATGCTGCTTAGAACTGCCTAGAGTAAATAGAGATTAGGAAACATTCATAAACAAAGATATAATGTGACCAGACACGTTCTGCCAGACTAGCAAGATGTGCATCGTTTTCTCTCATCTAATTTAACAAACACCTTGACTTATTCAAAGTACATATTTCTTTTCTCACGTCATGTCATATGTTTACGTGTCAGTTCTGAGTAATTAAAAATATACGTTCACGCATACATGCCAATCAATAATGATATTCATTACAGTGCTTATGTCACAATGCATTGTTATAATATAAGGGTATCTATTTTTTTGTATTAGGAAATTATTTGAGGTAAAAATATGGGGGTTTTAAGGTTATGTTAGATACATTACTCTCTCCTTCATCATGGATCAGTTTTCCAAAATCTGAATTTTTGTCTTAGCGCAAATAGTATTTATTAGAGATTGATTAGTTTGGCGGTCGTCACACACCACATAGCGGGAATGCAATACGACAACACCGCAGGACTCCGATTGGTTGTATCACTCATGGAAAAAAACCTTCCCATTTGAAACACATAATAGGTATTGTTAAATTTACTGCAGCACCATATTCTTATTTTATCCACAAGAAAATCCTCAAAAGGATCTAAAAGTTTTATCAGTAGTAATATAAATCAAATAGAGGAATAAGCATTCCTTATATATTACACTGTTATAAAGCAAACGCTCCCTATATCTACCACAGGTCCCTTAAAATCGCTTTAGAAACAATAGAATACCGACGGTACACAAATATGTAAGAACTCTTAAACTGAAGAAAAAAGAATGTATCATATATGTCTGACCATTACAGAGCGGTCCACTGCTAACATTTCAATTTCTCTCTATTGCAAAGGTGGTAAAAACTTTCATTTCTGAGCTTTATTAAAGCTTCTTCTCCAGATGGGATGTTTAAACGTATATGAATGAGGAGTATAATGGTCACAATGGCAGCAGAATTAAAATCATAAGGTTTTAAAAAGAGAAGCGGAAACCAAAGCAATTGCTAATTCAGCTCCTGGTTAACTGCAGGAGGCCTCTTCAGGGAAACCGTTTTCCCACTTGCATAATTTAATTATCGCATATTTAAATGTTGACAGAGCGGTTTGCCACACATAGGCCACTCCAAGAGGAGTGGGAGGTTCTTTTTTGCTCTGGAACGTTTTGCAGCAAGTCAGGTGTATTAAAAGGTTTATAATTGAGATTTTAATCCGCACATTTCGGGGTCAGAAGTCTAGGGCAACATAAAATTTAACGACGCTCCACTCTTGCTTACTAAAAATGCGTGGGTGAATGTGCATATGAGAGAAGGGATGAAAAAGGAGAAAGGAGTTCCTACATGCATTCGGCGCCGAAAAGGCCCACACCCGAGGAAAGGTACATTCAATGAAGGAAAGATAGAGGGAAATTTTTCTGTCTATTGAAATGTAAGTAGTGTGTAATAACCAATGTTTATTGGTATTGGTTTTGATATATAAAAACGAGAAAAACGATGGAATGTCATGGAGAACAGGATACCCGAAACATATAATAAATAATACTAAAATTATATATAATACAAAATTAAGATTAAAAGAAAATAATATTATTAATAAACAGAAAGCAGTTAGCATGGACACTTTATAGCATGTGGATTGACGATGACATAAGAATATAGAAAAATCATTGTAAGCTGGAAGTAATACAATTATTTCAAAACAAGAGACTTAACTCTCGAATAAACAAACGATATTTGTATAATAGAAAAGGACAATTTACACAAGGTCATATAATTGTGGATACAAAGTTAAAGGATGTCAACTAAATATTTCAGTACATGAAAAGAAAGTCACAGTATTTTCAAGAAAGCAACTAGTAGAGCGGAAATAATAGTTAAATATGAAATAATTACGCAGGTGCAAAATTGCAATTACATTGGATGTTATATTAGGTTATGCAGAGTGTTAATGAAGTACACCAAAATATTTTCAGAGTAAGTTGAGATATTTTAAACAAGTAATGTGAGATAGGAAACTTATGGCCTTATGGTTCAAATGTGGAATTTACGGCTGTAAGTTTCTAAAGCGCCATTACGCCACTGCTAATGATAACACAACACACAAAATTGAAGATACGTGTCGGAGCACAATGATTATGACATTAGCTTCCTAGTGATAGGAAATGAGTTCGATTCTCCTTCACCTTTTTGCTGTTTGTTGTTCAAATTTGTTCTGTTTGCTTGGTTGTTTAATATTTTGCTTCTTGTGTAAATGTTTGCATTTTACGAAGTAATTTCACCTTGGAAATTAATTATTCTGTCACACTGGCCGTGTGTAGGCTAAATTGTGGAAACGTAGAGTCAGACTGAAAAATTCAATGCCATAACCGGGATTTGAGCCACGGATCTTCTGGTTTTCGTCCTGCCGTACTACCATTGTGCAACTATGGCCAACGTGCCGATATGACATTAAATTCTCCAACTGACTCGTATTTTCCCGGTAAACCACAGTAAGAGTCAGTGTGAAGGTTTACTATAAGAAACCCGGGCCTTAAATTACTTACGTGTAGTAAGTCGCCATTAAGGTAGCTGTCTCATGTGTTTATGAGAACTCCTAGTGGTTTACCGGGAACATACGAGTCAGTTGGAGAATTTAATGCCATATCGGCACGTTGGCTATAGTAACACAATGGTAGTGCGGCTGGACGGAAACCAGAAGATCCGTGGTTCAAATCCCGGCTATGGCATGGAATTTTTCAGCCTGACTCTACGTTTCCATAATTTCACCTTGTCAGCACAATTAATTACAGTTCTTCTAAAGTTTATTACTGACATTAATAAATAACGTAATAATGTAATAATTAATGTAATAATGTTTATTATTTGCATTAGGTTTATTTTGCGCAATATTAAGTTGTTGGACAGAGAAGAATTTTAAGATAACAGGTAGAAAATATGTTTAAATATTGCATTTATATATTCTAAATTTAAACTCTTACTCTCAAAATGAGTATAAATTTAACTTTAGGAATGATAATTAGTGGTTAAGCGTCTAACAAAAGATATTTCATTTAATTGTAGCTTCCGCTTGGTAGTTTGATCCATATGTTCAATTTTCTCTATTATTTCCTGGAGCATTAAGGGTATGTATGACTGAAATTTCATGAAAATCCTGAAAATAACAACTTTTTTATTTTAATTCTATAAAATAATTTAGACATTCCCGAATATGAAAAATGCATAATTTGCCTCCGAACGCCATTTTTAAATGCTTATTTAAATGTCGGTGGCCTTTAAACTCTGTCAGAGTCACGCCCTCTTTTGCCTACATCCACATTCTTTGGCTGTTTTCCGTTCTTAAATTTTCAAATCAAGAAAAGAAAAATAAGGCTTTCAGACAAAATAGTTCCTAAAATGTTGCCAATATATCAGAGGCTGGCTTCTACAACATTACTAGAGAGCTGCAAAACAGGAAAAACACAGAATGCCAATGAATCTTTGCATCATGTCATATGGAACAAGTGCCCAAAGGAAGTTTTCATATCTAAACAAAAATTGGATCTTGCTGTTATTAAAAGCATCAGTGAGTTTAACATGGGTAGTCTTAAGTCATTGGAGCTGCAGCAAAATATCAGAGGTGAAAGTGTAGTAGACTCAGCAAGGAAACTTCAGTGCAGCGAGATCTGACTCGTATCCTGCAAAGCAAGAAGCGAAGTTGTGCAGAAGAAAAGCAACATCTAAAGAATAAAAAGGTGGAAAAAGCAGCAACAGAGGAGAAGAAAAAGAAATCTGAGGGTCCAACCTATCAGCCTGGTGGATTTTAATGTGAGTTATGCAATCAAATCTTTAATCGCTGTTTTCTCAATGTTCATATTTTCAGCATTTTTCTTCCTGTAAAATGCTCCTTGCGATGCAGTTTTTGTACTACATTCATGAAATTTCCTACACAGGTTCAGAATATCATGAGGAATGGAAATTGCCCTAGGTTTTATTGTGAAATGTATATAAGCATATATTTTTAATTTTCAAACACAAAACTTACAGTTTTTTAGACAAAAAAAGAATATTTGTAAATTAAAAAATTTTTGTGACGTAAACTAAAGGAGACACAGAAAAACCCAGAGCAATTTCAATAAGTATGTGTATTATGAACATAGGGTTAAAATATTAGACCAAAATTCAAAATATTTTGTCGCAAGGGACTTTTTTGGTGACGTAACAAAAAACATACAAAATTTATCATAATTTCTAAACTGCTGGAGAAAAATGGTTTAAATTTAGGTTGTAACGTGTTTACATTATACTACACCTATGGTGTAAATTTGAAAAAGCTAGCATTATTAGTTCAGAATTTGAAAATTTCAGTCATACATACCCTTAAGGTAGGTGTGAAGCGACGCTTCATTCTCATACACAAGTGCCACAGTACAGCACTACCGGCCGCAATACAAATGCTCCTCGCTTATATAACAGCAGGAGTCTTCAACAGCATTCCAGAGCATTGAAGAATGGAGAGGCGAAACCTCCAGACGATTTCTGTTACGCTACTGCTTTTTATGTAGGGAAAGAATGACGTTTACCTTTAATTGCCTCTAGAATTGTCTGGCGTAAACCCGCCGGCATTTGGACAATAGCTGCATACATCACAATATGGCCATTCATCCTGAAAAGGTCATGACTCCGACAAAATCACTCTGAAAATGACATATTCTGAAGAATGAAGGTGATCATAATTACTAAGGCTGCACTCAATAGCAATAAAAGGCATATCTGCTTGATACAATGTCTCTAGTGTGGACGCTTCAACCTAGCGCCGAGCGAAGTGGATCAGGCGGTTTCGTCTGTGGCCCGCATTTGGGGTGCCGCGGTCCGATTCCCGTAGAGACCTACCTGACTCGTGGGTTGTTTTCTGTTTTTTCCCGGATCTGTAAGCGAATGCTGGGTAAGTTAATTACATCCCCCGAATTTTCTGTCCCTCCATTTCATCTCCATTATCATTTCATATCATCTCTTATCTGGAGATCTCTTTCGGGGTAGAAGTGTCGGCGGGAGTCTCTCGGTGTTGGTACTTCTAGCTCGGACGCCCACTGACCCCTCTGTGGAGGGAGGCTCGGGTGATTTGCATTTTGAAGCCCGGTAAAAATCCGGCTCTCCCCGCCAGTTACCGCTCCATTAGCCTTCTGTCAGTCCTCTCGAAAGTTTTCGAGAGGCTCGTTTTAGCCCGCTTGTCGCCCCTACTGGGGGACATTCAAGCAATTCCTCCCCATCAGTTTGGTTTTCGTCCTGAGCACTCGACATCACAGCAGTTGCTCCGTCTGGTGGAGGCCGCTGCCCTGGGTTTCCAGGAAAGGGCATTCACTGCGGCGGTATCTCTGGATGTCGAGAAGGCCTTCTCTACCACCTGGCATGCAGGCCTCCTACACAAACTAATCACCCTGGGGCTTCCTGCACACATGATACACATCTTACACTCATTCCTTAAACACAGACATTTCACAGTTGTTGTGGCGGGAAAGCTTTCTACCAGACGACCCATCAGAGGAGGCGTCCCAGAAGGCTCTGTCTTATCCCCTACACTCTTTAGCGTGTATGTGGCGGATCTCCCCACGGAGCAACACGTCAACATAGCCCAATATGCGGACGACGTGTTACTATACAACACAAACAGAAACGCACGCAGAGCCTTCAACCCAATACAGCGACACCTAAGCCTCATTCATGATTGGTGTAGGCTTTGGCGATTGTCTATCAACCCAGAGAAAAGCCAAGCCATACTCTTCACTAAGCGTCACTTTCCCGCCAACCTCCCCGCCTTTAATTATTCTGGCAGAAGGATAGAGTGGACAAATTCTCTAAAATACTTAGGTGTAAAGCTGGACAAGGGCCTAACTTTTCGGGGTCACATCCAGGAGGTGAGTCATCGGGCATGCGGAGCTTCAGCTTCGTTATACCCCATGATGCGCTCAGGAATGCCGACACCCCTTAAGTTGCGCCTTTTTCAGGCTTTAATTCTTCCAATCATGCTTTATGCTTGTGAGATCTGGGGCATGGCCGCAGGATCCAATCTGCGTCAAATTCAGCGTGTACAAAATAGATGTCTTAGGGCCATCTATTCTGTTTGCTGGGGGTTTCCCGTGAGATACCTTCATGAAGCTTCATCTCTCCACTATGTGGAAGATGTCATTAGGCGCCAGGCCACAAAATTCTACGCGAGTTTGCCTCAACATCAGAGCGCCCTGGTTAGGTCTCTAGGGAACTACAGAACAACCGAAAGACGCTACAAGCTATACCGGCTTCCCCGCATGGCATGCGGGCAAACCCGGTAACAATAGATTACTTATTTCAACCTAAAATTACTAATGTTTGAATTTAATAGACATTCTAAATTAAACTCTTCCTGAAAATCATCACACCAGCGGTGCTAACATAGCGTTGCACCCGAGTTGGCTACCATGAGGAGCTACGGCTACCTCCCTTCTTTTCATCTACATTATCTTAAACCACCAACCTGCAAAACCCCACATTTCCTGTCATTAAGTGGTTAAGTCCGTGTAGGACAGGTACACGAATGACACATATCGTGCTGACCCTCAGTCAGCCGCCAGCTGCTTGAATGAATGAATGACCCCTCTCACCTCAACCTTCCTCTTGGGGATGCCCCATTTGTGGCCCAGGTACAATAAACCAATTAATTTTTTTAATACTGTAAACTCTATAGTTTTTTAATATAAAGATAAAGGACTTACCGAGAATGAAGGCTTAACTATACTTTTTTTTCAGGAAATATCATTTTTAAGGGGAATTACATGTAAAACTTACTTTAGAATTAAGGTATTTTCTTCAGAGTTTAACATCTCTAGAGCTTTGTCTGAAATTTATCACTTTGGTATATATTACATTTTTATTTTAGAGCTACGGTACTCACACACAGATGTTTTTGTCCGTATATGTGTCATAATATTTCAGCTGATTACTGTAAGAACGTAATAATAGAAAATGGATTTCATAATAATTTATTAATTCAAATAATTAAAAAATAAAAGCCTGAATTTAGCGGTGGTGATAAACATTAAAAATTCTCTTCTTGTTTCCGAACTCCTTGATGAACATGGTGAAGCTGCTGCAATAGCGAATTACGATATCTTCTCAGAATGTGACTGAATGGGTATGAAAACACCAAACACCTGTTCAGTTGCCTGATACATTTAATAAATAAGATATTCGAAGCAAGTTGCCTCCACTTGAAGACATACAATTCGGTTATTTCTGAATCTCAACACGAGAAACTGTAACTATATGTTAAGAAGTATCGACTAAAGATCTCGTGGTTGTAGTGTGTCTGCCTCACATTCAGCAGGTTGAGAATTCGAATCCTAGTCAGGGAACCCCTCTGCGCCGACTGCCTAGAAAGGATAAACGTGATATGGTCCTTAGGAGCTACAGATTGCCGTTTAAGGTAGTAAAGGTGGGAAATAAAATGCATGTCAGAAATACCTGCTCGTTTACCCATATAAGTACTGCTTACTGAATGGACTAACTCAGATATGAAACAATTATACAGTGTGACTAGCTAAGGACAAGAATATTTTCGATTTCTAATGCATGAACCGATTTACATTTGCATCTCTTCTAAATGTACTGAATTCTATAAGACAGAATCTTGCGTTAACAGATTTGTGGTTGAATGATAGCCCTAGAACGTCTAATTGGCTTGGCTATTCTGACATAGCTATTTGCTTATCCTAAACACGAACTTATTATACTCTATCTCACGTTAGTTTAATCCTGCTGTAAACAACAGGACGGAGCTGACTCAACTTGCCAAGTGCACACCCATAAGTTTTGCAGAACTAGCAGTACATATAACAGCGCTAAGTTCTAGAAAATAAATAAATAGAATTAGGTTACAAGTTAACTTATTACATCTATTAGTTTGTTCATTTCTGAAAAAATAATCATGAACATTACTGCGTATAGCGCTTTTCTTAAAATCGCCGTACTTCTCCACGCGCTGTATGCATTTACGCGATTTTCGAAACACCATTTAGGCAACAGAAGGATCACCAGTTTCTTCTCAATGTTTTTTATAGACGATTCCGGGTTTCTTTCTTTAAGCAGTACAAAATAATGGGCAATCATTCGCCTCTCGCCACTTTTTAAAGGTTTGCCTCGATTGTGTTTTATTTCGGCTGAAGCACCGGCCTGCGCCATGATGAAAAGCTTACTGATTTTAAATTGTATATACATAAGTGTTCCTGGACTTGTGAGGTACGCGAGATGTACAGGAAATACAGTGTTAAATATCAGAAGTAACTCCACACTATAAACAATAACATCTTAATCAACATTCAACTCGATACAGACCTCGTTGTGAGAGAGCTGCCTGGTATACGATATAATAGCATTGTCCTTTAGTAATTGTTAAATAATATGCAGCTTAATTTAACATAATAAGTTAATAGTGTGTATAATTTCGCCTGTCTTCTGTCTAATCTGTATGTAGTGTACAGAAGACATCTATGTGATAAAATGTGGGGCTATTACCTTTATAATAATCGAAACATTTACATACTTTTCTCTCTCCGAAATTAGCTCACACAGAGCTGTGATCAGAAAACTACTTACAGTACTGTACTTAAAGGAGGTAAACCAATCAACAGCTTAACCATTTTGTCTCTTTCTCTCTTCCCACCCAGATGTCTACAGCACGATTAAACTAGGTTGAGACAGATCATAAAGAGCACCATTCATGGTAGAATGCAAACACATTTCTTACTCTACAGCTCGCTTTTAAGACATAGATACTACAATCCCAATTTATAGTTTAGTTCATCTCCGTATCATGTATGTACAGGATTACCTGCGTAAATGGAAGGCAGTTTCTATGGCTAGGATTAAATGGAGCATATTCTGGAATCTATTCTTGAAATAAAGCGTGAAACTCGGTCTTAATCCCTTCTCTACGTCACAGTTCATGCAGTCATATTTATTTTTCTGTAGGTAGATATATACAAAAGTTTCGCTAAACAAAAAGTTATATTATTCCTGAAGGCTTACACGCATTCCGGTCTGAGCTTTATGTGGAATCGAAAGCGGAAAGAGCTGCGACGCCTAGCGTCTGCAAGGGGTTTGAGTAGAGGCCACCAGCTGGCAGCAGCAGCTAGCCTTCGCGTTTGACGTCCATCTAGGAGAGCTTCTCCAACTTGGGAGCTCAATCTGTGAGAAAGTTACAGATTTCTTTCTGCAGATGCCGCCTGTTGCAAGTTTGCCAACGGCAACGTGACAAAAAATGTACCTTTGAGTGGATAAGAATTTATCTTACTACATGATACCACTGCAGTAATGAAACCAAAGTAATATTGTTTGTGTTATGCCGTGACAACACCATAAAAATACACAATTTATTAACTTAAAACACCAATGCTCGCTTTCAACAACAGACATTAATAAATGTAAGGTAACAATTGTCACAGCGTCAATAAAACTTAAAATTCTTGCATTTCACGAACTTGTTTTCTGAGAATGTTGACAAGTACGTTTTAATGCTGAGAGACATGTAAATATTACAAATATAGAAGGCTGTGGATGAATTATATTATTTTCTGCACGTACTGTGATGTTATTTTGTTTTTATTTTCGTTTACACAGCTGAAAAAATGGCGGGTAAATAAAATAAAAAAATAAAACGTGGGACAAATTTCTCGTCAATGGATAAAGAATGGCCAGTTGAATTAGTAACCAAAAATAAGAATATTGTATAAAATAAGAGGACGGATGCGGTTAATGTGAAAGAAAGACAAGACATGGGAAATATTGGAAATGAGTTTCATTCGAAGGCAAATGTCACAACACGAAGTATGAAGCAAATTCGTAAATATACGTAAATTTAAAACGAGATGCCTAGAAGGTCAGAAGTGACAGACTTGAACGTTTCAAAACAGGAAGTAACAGTGTTTTATCCCATATTTCAGTGAATTATATAATGTCAAAATTATTAATACTTGAAGCAAAGGCGAGATCGGCATATTCCTTTCGATGCATGTTCTAACCTCTCTTGTACTTCCACAGTAACCTTCATAGCAACTTGTTTTGACAGTCTATACCTCTGTAGAAAATTTACTTCGGATATATCCTCAAAGTCATTTCTCCTCATAGGCCGTACTCTATTACGAATACCATTTAGACTATCTAAATATAGTAAATCGACATCAAAAGCTGTGTTCAAGCTTGCCATCTTAACAATTCTACAGTTGTTAACGATTTAACGGAAATATGGCTTTTTAGTTTAACAGAAGGTTTAACACGAGTGTTAAGCTAACAAATGGTGTAATGCTATTTTTGTTATAACTTTGCTAAACAGACTAAGTCTTAATAACTGTTGAGGAAATCGAGCGCTAGTGGGTATTTTAACTTATAATGCTCTTGTCTACACGGCAGTTCAAAATCTAATGTGTGCACTCGTATGACATTCCCAGTTCTTGTACAAAGTATTCTTAGAAACATTTTCCCTGTATCTATTTCACATTAATATATATGATAATTTGTAGAAATCATCTTATTTTATAGTCTTGTGCAACGTAAATATAGGAAACGAGTAGGTTATAAGAGATAGTCAAATGTTTTAAAACTAGTCGCTTAGAAAGGACATTAAAATTGTGTTCTCTTTGCATGTTGGGGACAAGAAAACGTGAATAACGATTTCCCATTTGATAAAAGCATTAGTGTTGGGAAACTCACGTATATAACAAAGAATATCTCGGAAATGGTTTACTCTACAAATACACACACAGAATATTTGACTAAAATTATATGTTCTAACGAGATATACATTTATGTGCAGTAATGTTTTGTATGTTTCTTACCGTTTTTCAGTTATATAAAATCCAGTCGTAATGAAGACCACTTCTGAAGTCTTAACCAGAAAACACATGGCATACATTTCATATTTCATAGGAATATAAAGATGAACTACTTACTTTAATCTAAATATTTGAGTTACTTTAGAGAAATTTAAAGTTTCGAAAAATATGGTATGTGCAGCGTAGTCTGGTAGAAGTCGACGTTTCGGCAGTGTCCATCCCTCTGATCATCAGGATATTTATTAAATGTTATAACCACAAATGAAATACTGGACATAACACCAATATAAACAAAGACAAAACACTATCAAAATTTGCATTACAGAACAAAAGACTGTTTTCAGTAAATTAAGTGCCAGGCCAGGAGATGGCGTTAGCATAGAAAATTAATTGGCTCAAAGAAACGTAACTACTTAACTTGGTTATCAAGCTGTATAGATCTATTCTTCTTAAGTCAACGGATTTCCATTTTTAAGGCTGGTTTCCAAAAAGAGCTGAACTGGATATTATACTTTTGTCTATTGTTTATTCTGTGAATTACATTATTTGTTGCAAATAAGGCACGATTGCATACAAAGAATTTTAGGATCTAGAATATATACATGCAAGGAAGTACTAATATCTTCAATCTTCTAAAAAGATCTTTACAGGATCATCTGTTGTGGGTGTTAGTAATGATTCTTATAACCTTCTCGGTTGCAAAATTGCCCAGTCCTGCCCTGCGTAGGTGGGCGTGAGGTCGGCAGTCGGGTTGGTAGGCCTTGGCCCTGTTAGGGCTGTCGACCTAGGATTTATTTATTACAAGTCACTTCTACATCTGTACGCATTAAACAAAGTAAAAATTTTCCCGTAGGGGATTCGTCCCTTCAGCTGTCGTGGTGCAGCGCTGCGGACCCTTAGCACTCGTGGTACCTCTGACGTTACTAGAGGAAGCTCGGGCCGAACATCTGAGCCCCTCCTTCGGGAGTTGTTCAGATTGGGTTGGACTCGAGGGGGCAGTGTGTTCCCGATACCCGTGGGAATCGGGTACGTCTTCGGACGGGGTTGAGGGAAGCCATTAATTCTCCCGGGTACTAGCCTGCAAAGCTAGTAAGTGTGCTAGACCACCAGGCGGCCCCACCGAGCTCATATCAGTAGCCTTCAACTTTGGTGTTGGCGCGCGTAAGTGGCGTATCCACTTCCATCCCATCTTGTATCCTTGGACCAGATGGGGGTGGGGCTTGTTTGTAACCCAGGTCTTGTCCTATGGAAAGCCCCACGGAGGACGCCGAGCACCCTTTGGGACTGCTCGGATAACTTCCTGGTTGAAAGAGGCCCGGGTCTTGGTCCTACGGGTTCAAGACTAATGGGAGTAGAACCTCTGGACTCAACTCAACAACTGTCTGTTACTCTTCCGTAGGGGAGGGGATCCGTCCTCTTCAGTTGCCGTGGTACGGGCCCTGCCGTCCCCTAGCACCCGTGGTACCTCTGACGTTCGTACAGGAACCTCGGGCCGAACATTAGAGCCTCTTCCTGAATGGAAGTTGTCGGGATTGGGTTGGACTCGAGAGGGCAGTGTGTTCCCGACACCCGTGGGAGATTATGTACTTCCTGCCAGGTCTCGACCGCCCGGAGGGGGTAGAGGGTTACCTAAAAAGTTCCTGGTAATAGCCTGCAGAGGTAGTAGAAGGTGTGCTACTTCACCAGGTGGCCCCACCGAGGTTGTTCGGTAGTCTTCCTGCGGGGTTAACGCGCGTAAGTGGCGTATCCACTTCCACCCGTCTTGAATGGAGAGGGGCTTTACAGACTCGAGGTATTGCCCCAAGGAAAGAGCCTCGGTGCTCTCCATCGCTCCCGGGTCTTCCGACTTTCGTGTAGACCTCATTGTACAATTATGTCTGTTACTCATGGAATGTTACCAAGGGAGATGACTCAGGCGGTTTCAACCGTTGGCCCGCGTAAGCGAGGTCAAGGTTTGATTCCTGTGGCCGACATTGCTGGCTGTAGTTCCTTTAGAGGGTTTTCCTGGGTCGCCAGAGTAGGTCAATTACGGCCCCCATATAATTCTGTCCCTCCACCTTTCCATTTTCATCTTGCATCTGGGGGCTCGAAGTGTCAGGGGGTTATCTCAGCGCCGCGTGGCAGGGTGATATGTTCCTGGTGTACACTTCTTCCTCCGGTGGTACGGATTCCGGTCTCCGGGGCGGCCTGGTGACCCATATTAGGATCACGGCGCGTGAGGTGCCGGTTGTCCTAGCCTGCTGCTGGTCATTCTAGAGACCCTGTCGTGTTCCATTCGTTTTACGATTTATCTTCACTGCCATTATTTTTTTAAAGTTTTGATGTGGAAATTGCATTAATTTTATCCTCTGCACTGTCATGGCTATCTGGGATGGTGTTCTATCTCTCTCCTCTTCCGTCATTCTTCCTCCCAGAGGAGCCCCACTTGGGGACATAGGTACCGTGCTGGGACCTTCGTAAATAGTTCTGGTTAGTTCAGTCCAATGCAGTCCAATGGGGCTACTAGCTCTGTATTCCACACAAGAATTTGATACCAATATTTCAACAAAAATACAGATTTTGACACTCCCTGGTTTCAGAAAGAGATAAAATCAGGAAAATGATGTGTGTAGCTGTGAACGGCGTAACTGAAAAGGAAAAGAAAAAAGAACTGAAAAAAGAAAGGTTATTGAATACCAAACTTGGTTGAGGTTCGGCGTTTTTCAATAATGCGACACGAAGGCTTAAAGCAATGCCATTGTGCATCTTCTTCCCTATCTTGAACATGGAAATGTTTTCAAAAACTTTGATTTTCTCAAAAATAACGATTTTGATCAAATTATGCATATTAAATATATCTGAATGGCAAAGAAAAGGTGTAACTTAAATATTTTTCGCCAGAGCGCCTTAAGTCCACTTCTTGAATAACTTTTGCATAGTTACCAAACCTTAAGACATAGACTTTGCTTAGTGGAGATCTCGTTAAACATATAATATATGCTCATTTGTTTTTTTTTTTTTGAATATATATATATATATTCAGTTAACCATTTTAGAGACACAGCTTATTAGTGTTTTAAATTATGTGTTATGTATACTTTTCTCATTTGGGAGTGGGTTAATCTGTTTCTTCCCTCTGTTTCATGCAATAAGAAGGTAAAATTGGCTGGCCCCGTAGCTCAGTCGGTAGGGGTCTCGGGTTCGATTCCCGGCGGTGGGAATGGGGATTTTTCTCCGACCAAGATAATTCCCCATCTTCCCCCGAGTCGGGAAGTATGAATCAGAGTGTGAATGTGTGTGTGATCTAATGATTAATAAAAAACCTAACGAATATGAGTTAACACCTTCGGTATGTTCCAAAGGAGAACGGCCGCCAATATGACCATTGCAGATAAAGGCGGGGTATAAATGGAACAATTAAAAAAATGTGATTTAGCCAACAATTCTAAAAATATTTGACTATCGCTTAAACCTGCTATATTTTAATTCAAGGAAATCAGAAAGGAAACCATTTGTAGAAATGTATATCTCGAAAGAGTACTTCGAGGGGCTTCAAAAATCTTTTTTTTTGTATTTAGTGTTAAACATTATATAATTCTACCCTATAATATAGAGTATCAGTGAGCATTAAAGCCCTTTAATCCATCAATTTAAAGATGGTGGCGCGACACATCCACTTTCTGATCTTCTGCATACACATTTCACTCATTAAAATTCCAAAGCTTGAGGTTTCTGAACTAACACACGTAGAAGCCTGTGGTAAATTTTGATTTACATGTTGGTAATTCTGCTTCCTCCTACTTCACTCATTTAGTTCTCTATGGTCAACTTTCGGCTTCTTTGTCATGTTTTAAAACATGTGCTTCACGTGGTCAAGAGATGTTACAAAGCCTTATTTGTGTAATCATTGTGATATTATGCTGATTTAAAGTGTGCTGTGTCGGTTGGTATCCTGGGGAGAGTTAAACCATTTGGGGAACGTCAGTTTTATGGAAACAGATAAGTAAAAAGTGTAACAATCCACTAAGTACAAGTGATGCAATTTCAGAAATTTTCAATGCAACACAGAGCTCTTCAGAAAATAAACTCAAATCTTTCCCTGTGAAAACTGGCGACGAATTTGTAGTGGATGATGCTAGATTTATTGTCTGAACTAATCACAAAAGTAACATATGTAAGTATTGTAATATTGAATATACCATTAGGTTAACTGAGGAAATAAACATTAGTCTAATATGGGACAAAATTTTAAAATCAGTGCATGTTGGGCCAAAAACTAAAAATTGGTGTGTATGATAGTGTTATTTTTTACAATTATGGGTGCAGTGGTAGGCATAAAGTAATGAAAAAGTAGGTATAAAAGTTGGTGAAAATATGAGGACAGCATGTCCAAAAAAGACGTACGTCGACTCTCTGTGGCCTATTCCTCCCCGCTGCGTCTGCTGATACTCTGTCTCGGGTATCAGCCACTCTGGATGTGACCTTAGCAGCCTGCATCCCGGTGGTCTGGTCGCCTAGTAGATTGCTCTATGAGTTGACTATTCTTTGCCCTGGCTAGTCATTAGAGCTGAGACCACGCTATCTACAGGGTATGCGTGAGATAGGTTGACGAAATAAAAACAACACAGCTCATACTATCAGCTTTACTATTCAGTTCGTTTCGTGCTTACAGTTCACCAGGAGTTGCCGCCGCGTTCAGATCGAATTACTCTAGATTTCCACTATCACGTTAAAACTATACTGAATTGCTGAAATCTATCACGATGGAATAAATTACTAACACTGTTTTGAAAGTATACTTCGCCGCTTAATTAACTTCTGGGAGATCTTGTTCACTTAATAAGATTCTCATTACTGATTGTACTTCTCGGCGCAATCCGACGTTTGTGTCCCCGGCAGGCAAAACACGTCTACACGGTATCACGTTTCAGACTAGAAGACCGACGCTAAAACCTAATATTCCTTACCAAAAAAAATATAGCCTCGCCTCCAGCTGGATTTCTCTGAAAAACTCTAGTTAGCGAGCTACAACCACGCGGACATTTCCCCGAAATACTGGTTTGGGCCAGGTTTGAACCGGTCTACTAATGACCCAGGTGGCGACCCAACCCGTGACCACAGCCTTTCGACGGAACATTTTCATCCATATAGACCAGCAACTTTATTATATAGCTCTGGGTTAAAATACTTATTCGCATTCTAGTAATTGAATTTAAATGCTGTTGCTTCGTTTCATGAACTTATCCATCTGTAATCTTCATTATCTTAAATTCTTTCACCTTACTTCCTCATTATAATTTAATTATCATTTTATTCATTGTTAAAATCGTATTCAATCATACGGCTGATAAATACGGTATCATCTCAAAGGCAAAAATAACAGCTCAGTTGCTTGAAAGTATAGCTAGAAGTAAGAAAAGGGAAAGAAGCTGAGGAAAACCTAACTTATTTTATAATTTTTTTATTGATCGATCAGCAGTACAATGCCTTTCAGATCACAGTGTAAAGAAGGTAACAGAACAATACATTAAAGAACAATAACACTCGGGGGTAGGGTAACAGGCCGCCCCCTAGCTACATTAAGTTAGGTCTCCAATAATACAATCTGAGAAATTATGTCAATATTGAAGATGTAAGACACATCAAGCACTAGAATCACTGGAATCACTGAGAAGCAGGTCCTGTGCTAGTCTCCTCTTCAAGCCTGAGGGTTGGCGCGTGCGGACGCCGTTGTTATAATGCACAGCTCCTGGAACTTCTTGCAGCGTGGAAAAGAAACGACGGGCGATACTGCGAATGTAGTCTTGAAGAGGTAACAGTCCTAGTTGGTGATGGAGCTGCTGATTACGGATGAACCATGGAGCGTCGTTAGCGATGCGCATGAAGCGATTCTGTATGTCCTGAAGACGACGCAAATGACATGCGTGTGCGACGCCCCCCCCCCCCCCCCACACTTGGCAGGCATATGTAATAAGCGGACGAACGAGTGATTTGTAGAGTAACAATGAAGACTCTGGGCCGAGACTGGAACGGCGATGCAACAGAGGTGAGAATTTTGAAAGTCGCCCGTAGGCCAGTGATATAAGACGATCGATATGAGCACGCCAGGTCAGTCGAGAGTCCAAAAGCACTCCAAGGTATTTAACGGGAGTTGCAGTGGGGAGCCAAAGGACATTGTTCCTGTAGAGACACAACGGAGTAAGCGGGGTATATCGGCGAAGAGTGAAGATTTTAGCTTCGGTTTTCTGAGGGTTCAAGGAGATCCGCCAAGTGCTGAACCAATGAGTTCGGCGGAAAAGAAAATATGAGGAAAACCTAACTGAGCAGGGATATGGAGCAGGAAGGTTCTGAGAGGATGAATAATTTAGAAAGAGTGGTACTTAATCTTTGATCGTGATTCCCCAAAACCTTTCATAACTTGGTGCATGTTTCTCAAAAACTATAAAATATATTGATACAACATTTTCGTGTTTAATTTTAATATTCCCTGAACACATTTATCTAACTTTTATATTCATATGATTTATGGAATGGAGCAAAAAATTTGCATCCTTAAAAATATTTTCTTTTTTTAACACAACTAAATAATTGTTCATGTTCATAGTATATATTATGTATGTTTTTTTATTTAATTTAGATTATTAAATTGTGCCTTATGTTATTTAGGAAAGATATTGGTGTCTATAGCTTTAAATTCCTACAAGGAACCTAGACCTGAAGTATAGGGTGTAATACTATTTTCAGGATACATGGCGTGTCTTACGCCCCTTTTGCAAGGAACTGTGTGAACTTATACAGTAGTTAAATGCACACATCCTTATACTATAATAATAAAAAATTTCAATTTCTTGCAATGTTTATTTTTTGTATATTTATATTCCAATATTGTCTGGGTAAAAATAACACTAGTCGACAAGGTGTTCTTCACAAGAAATCTGATTAGTGAATCTAGTGTACCTTTTCATGCTGAATTCGGATATGTAGTCAGAATTTTTCCATCAGGCACAGTTTTTTGTGAACGCTACTTTTTTTAAAATAGGATTTTAGTGTTTTCTTTGACCTGTTTTAGGAAACTTTCCCGCATATTTAGTGATTTTATCCAATCTTTATATAAGGGAATGATTTGTAATATGCTGAAGAACATAAAACAAGGCTGTACAGGTTCATTCATGTTTGGATAAGTACCGACCTGTTCATCTGGCTGTGTGATGTGTCAATATTGAGCTGACTGTGTGTTTGTTCAGTAGTGAAATGTTTCCTTCCTTTCTTTTCGAAAGTGTATTGTGTATGCAGTGTTTTAGTGCTTTGTTTTTTCATCATGCCAAGAAAGTGTGTAAATCATGTAGACAGTTTCTGCTGTATTTGTGATGAGCTGACCTTCAAGTCTCAGAGGGAAAATTTTGACCCCACTTGTAAAAAAGTGTTGTCAAATTAAATTTAAAGGGATTCGATTAATGACACTAAACAACACTTACTTTTAAATTTTTCTGGAACATGTTTGAGACTTTGCCTCCATCCTCGACCGGCCATCGACTGCTTCTCATTGGTGTAGTTGACAATATTTTGTCATAGGTCTCCTCTGTCAACTACACCAATGAGAACCAGTCGATGGCCGGTTGAGGATGGAGGCAGTCTCTGAAACATGTTCCGGAAAAATTTAAAAGTAAGTGTTGTTTAGTGTCATTAATCGACTCCCTTTAAATTTAATTTATTATAACAACACTGTTTTCAACACTTCCAAGAAAGGAAGCGTTGTCAACTTTACTTGGCTGTCAGGCTGGTGATTTTGATAAGAGCTGGGCACCAAATACATGATGTGTTTCGTGTGTTGGATTGCTGCCTGGCTGGAAAAATGGTACACATCGTATGTCATTTGTAATTCCTATGATTTGGAGGGAATTGAAGGATCATTTATGTGATTGTTATTTCTGTTTGACAAACATAAAAGGAATCACATCTAAAACAAAATATACAATTAAGTATCCGAATTTGCAATCTGCAATAAGACCTGTCTTACAACAATGAACAGTTTCCTGTACCAGTATATGCAGATACGACCTTAGGTGATAGCTGATTCTGACCTAACTGAAACTGAAAATGCTTCAGATGAAAATAAAAATGATCCTACATATGAAGCCAATACCTGATCATCAGAACATACTTTCCCAATCAGAAAGACCTTAATGACCTGATTCGGGATTTAAATCTGTCTAAACAGCAAGCTGAAGATTTAACTTCCAGACTCAAAGGGTGGAATCTACTCCAAAAAGAAGTAAGGATATGTAGTTATCGTGGCCGCCATAGTGATTTCAAGGACTGCTTCTCTGAAGAAAGTGGTATAAAGCTATGGGATGCAACACGTCTTTAAGAATTCACTTCTTGGATTCTCACTTAGACTTCTTCCCTGAAAATCTTGGAGCTTTCAGTGATGAGTAAGGTGAGCGTTTTCATCATCAAACTTCTACTATGGAAAAGAGTTATTAAGGCAAGTGGAGTTCCAATATGCTGGCTGACTACTTTTGGACCATGAAGAGAGACATTCCAGATACAAAGTGTGCCCGAAAATCACTACCTACCACTTTCTACATAAGTCAGAATGAGTAGTTATAATTTTGAGTTAGATAGCTAGTTACAGATTTTTTTTAGAATATTATAAAAATTCAAATCAATATCACACAAAACTCCTGCCTGATGGGGAAAAAACTAAAATTATATTTGAATTCAGCACAAAAAATATTTCTAGAAAATGTTATTTTAATTCTTGTGAAAGAAAAAAGGTTCATTTTTGTCAACTAGTGTAACCTCCCAGTGCCCATGAGGTGCATAAAAGAAAGAGCGTTTCCAGGAGAAGTATTTAAAATAGCGAGTAAAGAAAACTACGCGAGTGCAAAACTTGACACACTTTAACCTGTACAGCCCGGGAAAACATACGTAAATACCCATTGGTCAGGTAGGTCGGATACGGCAATCGAACCCCGACCTTCCGAATGCGGGTCATAGACGAAACCCCCTGAGCTATCCCGCTAGGAAAGAGAATGGAACGTTATTGACTGTACTTTCTGTACCTATATATGCCAGCATAGATTAAATTACAATGTATGATTTCATCGTCAGGAATATATATATATATATATATATATATTCATTCTTATGTCACATATTTGATATTGACAAAACCAATAGTTGCATGACTTAACGTGTTAACCAATCACAACCATCCGTTACTCTAAAATAATCACGAGTTTTTTCCAATATTTTTATATGTCTACAGCAGGTAGATATTTGCTTCATAGCGCGCATTAGAGTTTATTTCACGGTTCAGAAATTCAATTGAGATTTAGGGCAAAAAAATATGAAACTACCTTCTGGGCATTTAAAAAATTGAATTCCCCCGTCAGACTAATACAATCACGTTGCATTTGAAAAACCAGCGGAAACCGAATGTTCTATAACAGCACAGAATAATGGTATGTAAAAAACAAGCGAGAGATGAGAGGTGAACTCACATGTTTATGTATCACAGTATAATACTTTACATTTAATTAATTAGATGACCATCTTGGTCATCATCATAAGTTCAGTGTTTGCTTTACCGAAAAGCAGGAATTTCATTTATTTTCTTTTCGCGAATGCATATGTTGGCATTAAACAATGTTATGTTGCAACTAAATAACAAAAATTATATCTTGGAAAAATACAGAAAAGGGAAAAACAGCGAAACAACTCAAGTGGTAAAATAAGAGAAAGCAGAGCAACACATGCGATCTCAAAACAAAACAAAACGCTTACTAGAGGTTTTTTTCGACAACAGCTCTTACGCCTAAGAGAGCAAATCTCCAAAGGATACAACGCTAACAGATCGACAGGTGCCCTATTTTTGGATATTGAAGGCGCCTTCGATAAAGTGTGGCATGCAGGACTCGTCCATAAACTAAAATCGTACAGCTTTACTGACACTACGATTACCCTAATTAGAGACTATCTCAGCGCTCGTGAATGCCGAGAAACAGTGGAGGAATCTTTCTCTTCCCGCAGGCCCATTACGGCTGCAGTCCCCCAAGGAAGTGTACTTGGACCTACATTATTCAATATATACGTTAATGACATGCCCGGACTCACACGCACTGAAAAATACATTTACGCGGATGACACAGCGTTAGTAACTCAGTCCACACAACCTCGAATTTTACATTTAAGATTGCAGAACGCCCTTTACGACCTAGAATCCTGGTTCAAAAAATGGCGTATAAAAATAAACTACAAAAAATGCCAATCCATAATCATCACGAAGAGATTACAGCATAGATACCCTAGACATGCGCAGCCACCTCTGTCATACTGTGGCGAAAGGATCCAATGGAAAGACAAAGTTACCTACTTAGGTGTCACAATGGACCAAGGCCTGACATGGAAAAAACATATTAATAACGTCAGAGCAAAAGCAAACGGACAATTTAATAGACTCTACCCCATGATTAACTTAAATAGCCAATTGAAACTTAACATGGGTCTTACACTCTATGAAACATTAATTAGACCTATTACATACGTAGCCCCCGTCTGGGGATACACTGCCAAAACACACCTAAACATATTTCAGACGCTAATGAAGAATTAAAAATACACACCATCGAACAATTTATGAAATTACTAAGCTTCAACCTTTACGACAAAAAGGGTTAACATCCAAACCCACTCATACGAGATCTTGGCACATACAACACGCAACATGACACACATAGAAGACCACTGTCACTTTTCGACAGAAGACTTGGCCTGGGGGAACCAGAGATTGATATAGAAGACTTCCTAAACACCTTAGTACCACCCTAAAATCCAGCCATCGACCTGACGAGTGGCCCAAAAAGTCCCTGCTATCTAGCGGGACGGTCCTGAGGTACGGTCCCCCCAGACGTACCATTTAGACAAGCTAATTTTACACGGCAAATAAGCTTACACTTAAATACCTAATACATTCACTATTTATAGAATGTAGGACAGAGATTGATCTACAATCCAAAGTATTAATAGGACTTATAGCTTGCAATGCAAGCGTAGACATTAATTACATTTACTTTAATACACTAATTACTAAATATGACGTAGGGCTCGGAGCACGTATGGCCCTGTACAACATAGTACAAGCACTAATGACTCGTCCTTTGTTTCAGTACTACGATGGCACATATTCTTTCTTAGGATCAAGTCTCCGGCTGGAGACAGAAAATTTCCAGACACTCCCACACCTGAAATTCCAAAGGCACGAGAAGGGCCTCGGTCATGCTCATGTCCTGGTGCCTTCTTCTCACCTGGTCCAGGCTACCGCCTGGCCATTATATCCTCACCCTGAATCCGCAGGTGCAATTGCGGTACTGCTGTACATCCTTTCCCGAGGTTTTTTAGTGGGTAGGGCTGGCGGTCCGAACCCCCAGAAGAGTCCCACACTCCAATCCCAGGGTTAGTGCGTAAAGGCATTTTTCCTCCACTCGAAAAAATGAGGTAGTATCTAGCGGAGCTGGATCTGCAATTGGATTCTTTTTATGTACATCCTCGGGAGGAACGGATGAGATAGAGCAACTGCAGGAGACGTATGGGCTGCTGGATTGGACAACGTAAGCGGCAGAAATGCGCAAAGTTCTCTAACATTGACAGCCGACTGGTGAGTCGGTTAAGAGTCGCTTGCGGCGTTCCGGAGGGTGGCTCAGAGCAAGGAAATTGAACAGTGGAATTGCTCTGGCGGAGCCTAGATGTTACTAACTGCAAGTATCTGTGCCATCTGCCCGGCGTTCACCGACACATAGCTCCGAAATCGTTTAGTAACTGAAAAAAGGAGACGACATAAGAAAAAATGGATTAGAGAACGGCCGTAGTAGAACAACACTCAGCTTTCGCTTGCGACCAGGGATAAAACGCGAAAACCAATGGTCAGAAAGGGAGAACCCATCAGAAATCAAACCTGGATATCCAGAATGCATGTCCTCGCGTTACGGCAGAGCCACTGGTACTGGGGGGATAGGACACAACACAGGATAAACACGCAAGGCTACTGTCTCTTTCTGAAATAACAATTAATCTCGGGGAGCCATAGCAGGACATACAACAATATCTGGATAGACTATTTAACTATCCAGATGTCTTACATCGCCGATCAGAGTTAAACACACACACACACACACACACACACACACACACACACACACACACACACACACACACACACTGCCCACAGCCCTCAAGTCCTTGCGCCTACCATTCGCCAAGGCGGCCCCGGAGAAAGAGGGTTTCCCGTGAGTGGCACAGCCTCGCACCTGCAATTGTTTTGGCAGGCCGCCGCCGAGTGTGCACTCTCAAAAATTAACCAAGCAGGTACATGGACTACAAGAAGGCTCAAACATTTTAACGATGCTGAAAGTCATATATCAACTCACAATTATAGGCAATGTCAATAATGCCAACTATATATACATTTCTGTTTAGATTATGTAGTCTTAAGGTATAATAGACTAATTTAATGTAAATTTATATTGAGGAATTAATTCTTAAAGAATTAATCCTTTTAAATACATTACTCCGGTATATGGGTGATTTTTGATTAATTAGAGCCAACTGAAAAATTCAATGCCATATACCGGAGTAATGTATTTAAAAGGATTAATTCTTTAAGGATTAATTCCTCAATATAAATTTACATTAAAAATAATCTACGATAAAAATCCTGGTAATTAAGTACTTACAATAGTAAGTCGCCACAAGTAGTTGTCTCAAATATGAGAACCTTAAGTGGTCCACCGGGAAATATAATGAGTCAATTGGAGAATTTAATGTCAGGAAGGCACGTTGACCATGGTAGCTCAAGGGTCAGAGCGACTGGACGGAAACCAGTAGATCCGTGGTTCAAATCCCGGCCATGGCATTGAATTTTTCAGTTGGCTCTAATTAATCAAAAAAGACTAATTTAAGTTCACCGACATGCACTAACGCTTATAGTGACAATCAAACACCTAATCTTAAGACAGCGCCACGGTGTGATAAATTACCATAATATTCCTAACAAATTACCCCTGGAATCCTACCAAAAACCACCCAAAATAGGCAGTGGATTAGGCTGGGCTTCAATGTCAAGCCTGTATCTCTGCATCAGAAACCCACTCAGCTAAATCGCACTGCGAGACAGCTATGATCATCTCCTGGAATGCGCGGGTGCTTTAGGCGGTACCGCAGCACATTTCTCTCATCCTCCCAATCTAGTGGAGGTTTTCTAGTGGAGTAGTACCCTTGAGGTGGAGCCCACATAACCCACTGTGCCCTTCAACACACTGGAAATCCATAAATGGATTTTCCGTTCTCTCGAAAAAAACAAAAACAGATGGGTTAGTAAAGTGGTCATTTTTAAGACAAACTCAAGTCCGAGTTCGGGAGCAGATAATGGGTGCAGAGCCCACATCAGAGCTGCCAAGTTTGAGCACGTGAACCAATAGGTGCAGTATGGTGGCTAAGAGAAAAAACTTATAGGTATAAAGGAAATAAATATATATACATCCACAGTAATATTGGGCTACGAAGGTTTAAATTTTATAGACATATACGATTAACTTCAAATAGGTTCAAAAACAAATATATACAATATGAAGAAAATAGAAGAGACACTATGAAATGGATTCGTGAAGTAAAGGTGATTTAAAACTGATAGGTATCACTCAAATCGATAACCTACACAGGAATATTTTAGGATGAAGGTACATAAGTGGCAAATTGACCAAGAGGACAAAGCGAAGAAAAAGACTGCCACAACATGCACAGACGAGAGAGAGAAACAAAGCCCACAGCCAAAGAATGAGAACTATGGATTCACAGAGCAGCTAAATAGTCCTTGTGTAGTCATACATGGGCTCATTTGCAACAACAAAGTTGGGTGTGCTTAACACCACACGACCAGAAGTGAAAAGTTAAAAACTATTAATTATAAATTATTATTAAAATTATTTTCAAAAATGTAATGTTGACACTCATTGTTGCGCATAGAGCCCAGCTGCGAGCTAAACATTTCATGCCTTACGCTAAGTGAACGCGCAAATGAAAATACTCTGAAACAACTGAATGACGACGGACTTGCGACGTGCGAAGAGAGTTATACATAAAGGATGTATAATGGAAGTAAAATCAAATCACATAATATACTGTTTTATATGTATTTTATTTTATATTAAAATACATGCTATTCCACAATTATTTTACACATTTTGGTTTTTTGCTGATACACCTTTTTATTACATCGATGTTTTTGTCCGATGTTTTGTCTTTCAATTTTTATTTTGCGAACAAAATAAGATATATTTAAATCTTTTTTCTATAAAAAATCAAATCTATATATCAAATCCTTTGACCCTCGGTCGGTAATTTAGTTTGTGGAAAAACATAACCCATAAGTTCTAAATGAAAGTAAACGCAAAACGTCACTTTAATACGTGATAATTTTTTATTTACGTGCTTTTACATTTCATTGATTGATGTTTTACTTTTTACTACTCACAATAAAGAGAAATTGTCAATAAAATAACCAGTTCTTAAATGAAAAATCTCTTTCACGAATTTCTAACACTTTTATTTCCAATTAGCACACTCGTTTTATTTTTCGTTATTATGGTTTTAATTATTCAAATACCGAAATTCGGTGATGTGTTTCTTTTGACTATTATTTGTTTAACGTGGAATTTTATATTTTGCCGACTTGTTAAATATTAGAAGGTTATCTGAACGGATCGGTTACCGACACTTGACAGTCACACAACGGCCTAAGACAATTGTTTCTTAATGAAACTCCTGCAGGTTTTCTGAATTTTTCATAGTATTTGAAATATGTTAAAACATACCTGGATATGTGTTGTTGATACGCTGTTGACTGTGACAGAAAATCTGGCGGTATGGACAACATAACGAATAAGTGTGTGTGTGTGTGTGTGTGTGGGGGGGGGGGGGGTAATACGGATTGAGCCGCCTCGAGCCGACTTCACCCGAATGAGCGTCACATATTCCAGCGTGACGGCTCAGTTTAATTCACTACGCACAAAAAGTGCTAAACGCGCCTAAAGAAGTTTTCACTACAAAAAGACCTAATAATAAATAAAAATATAAATGTTTCATAAATAATACAACTTGTTTCCAAAAACATTGAAATTAGAACAACCAAAATTAGAAATTTTAAATTCACGTATACTTAAACATAATATATGAGTAACAAGTTGAACTTAACTAATTATCCCTGCAATTATCAATTATATTTCCCGGGGTCGCTGCGCATTCTTTCAAATTTGTAGCCGATAAAAATATTTGAGAAATGTATATATGTTAATTCCTACGTATTTGTTGATTATTCAACCTGATTATTTAGTATCAGGTAGCCACTTGCTCACCACGACTCACTCAGTCAATTGTCAACAGTCCGTTATATATCAAACGTGATATTTGACTTAAGCATCCTTAGCATCTTAGCATCTTTAGCATTTTGGCATCTTAGAGCAGTTTTTATATGCTCAAAATTTTGTAAATACTTCCATGTAAACATCAGTGTCGAGGGATTTCCTGGAACACCTTCATGTCGTATCCACGGAAGATCCTAAAGTTAAATGTCAGATTTGGTATTTAACAGACATTGCTTCTGCGTTCTGCTGTTCTCATAAACAAGCTCCCTCAAACACAATTTTTTGTAGTAATTAATAATTTATTTCCTTTTACATCAGCAAATGGAAATAGAAAATCAAGATTACAATTATAAAATCCATACTGAAATATGTCATATATTCCTAAATCCTGAAAATCCTATTATGTTATCATGTTGCCCACCATTGAATAGTAATTGAGTCCCCATACACCTAACCCTAAGTTTTTGTGTATTGGAGGCCCTCTGCTCCTTTTTACACTTTTTGCCATTTCACCTATCCCACTCTACATTTTTCTCTTAATTATTCTTAGCCATCTTTCTTTAACTTTCCCTAAATAATTCCCTATATTTCTCCTGTTCTTTTCTCCTTTTACTGAGAATATTTTTCTAATTACTACTTCACCCCCCCCCCCCCAAACTGTCCCGTTTACGTAGCCAAGCCTGCTCTCTCCATATCTTTGTTTGACTACAATTTAATATACAATGGAAGTCTACATTCTCTTCTCCACACAATGGACATTTATCTCTTGACCTATAACTTTGAAGTTTCTCACTCCCGTTCTCGCCCAAGCAAAACCTTCTCGCCCTATCTTACTACATATATCTATATATCCTTCCCTCCCCCAGGTTGTTTTTATTTCTCTATAGAGGATGTTACAAAATGGTACGGCCAAACTTTCAGGAAACATTCCTCACACACAAAGAAAGAAAATATGTTATGCGGACATGTGTCCGGAAACGCTTAATTTCCATGTTAGAGCTCATTTTATTACTTCTCTTCAAATCACATTAATCATGGAATGGAAACACACGACAACAGAACGTACCAGTGTGACTTCAAAAACTTTATTACAGGAAATGTTCAAAATGTCCTCCGTTAGCGAGGTTACATGCATCCATCCTCCGTCGCATGGAATCCCTGATGCGCTGATGCAACCCTGGAGAATGGCGTATTGTATCACAGCCGTCCACAATACGAGCACGAAGAGTCTCTACATTTGGTACCTGGGTTGTGTAGACAAGAGCTTTCAAATGCCCCCATAAATGAAAGTCAAGGGGTTGAGGTCAGGAGAGCGTGGAGGCCATGGAATTGGTCCGCCTCTACCAATCTATTGGTCACCGAATCTGTTGTTGAGAAGCGTACGAACACTTCGACTGAAATGTTCAGGAGCTCCATCATGCATGAACCACAATGGGGTATTTTGACAATTGTCTACACGAATGATTTCAATTTACATTTTAAGAGAAAAACTAAAATGAGCTCTAACATGGAAATTTAGCGTTTCCGGTCACATGTCCACATAATATATTTTCTTTCTTTGTGTGTGAGGAATGTTTCCTGAAAGTTTGGCCGTACCTTTTTGTAACATCCTGTATAATCTCAGTGAGCATTTGTCACTTGTATTGGCAAAACTGTCTTGTCTGTCAATATCTTCTAATCTTAGCTTAACTTCTTTCCAGAAGCCTCTATACCCATACTCTGCATTTATCCAAGAATGGATAAATGGATAAATTGGTTATTTTAATTATTCAAGAGGGCTCTAAAATCTAATTACGCAGATGTCATAGCGTTAAATTAAATCTTTACTGATATTTCGCACACAGTAAACAGTACGAATAGATCTGTGTTAAAGTGTTAAAGTTAAGGTGTTAAAGTGTACGCAGGTGATAAACAAAGCAGCAAAACTTACGCAGAAATTCCGATGGTTATATTATTAAAATCACTATTTAATTCAACATATTTTCTTGTAAAAGTAAGTTGGCGGCAATGCGGAAAGTGGGGATATGAATCTGATATCTGTTCTGGCAGTGTTAGAAGAGGAGAAATATTGGCAGATGGCTGTTAATGCTAGAACTCATTTCCGCCTGACTTCATGTTCACCTGTGACATCATTACAGCTTATCTGTCAGTGTACTCAGAAACTCTGTGTGGAACGGAGAACAGTTGAATGTCGTCTGTGGCTGTGAGTATCAATTTATTAATAACCGTGGGAATACTCTATTTGTCTGTCAGTGTTTCTTGTCTGCAATTTGATTTCCTGGATTTTAAGTACTTTATAAATTAGTTATTTTGTCTGTAGCTTTAACTTCTATATTTCAATAACGTAATGTTACATTTTGTACGTCTGCAAGTAAACCGTTTAGTATACTGCCATATAAATATTTAACTGGAAAAAGCTGAAAAGAGTAGAATTAACATAAACTGTACATCCATAGGAAAAAATCTAAGCGTTACATTCATATGAGATTCAGTAAACTATTCTTGAAAACAATTTTTTCCTCTAGCTCTTAATGTTAATCCAGAAATAGATTACCAGAAATTACTTTTTTATATATTTTCTTAGAGGTAGAAGGGAAATAATGGCAAACGATGGGTTTAAAGGTTAAATAAATTGAGACAGAATGATCCTCACTGTGAATATATATAAATAAAATTGACTAAATTTTCCAATTAGGTATTTTTCTGGTATAAAATCATAGTAGGTCTGGTCATTCTTGGATTGCACCATTTACTGTGCACAACCAAGAAATTTCAGCAACATAACGACCAATGTGTCTGCAAATTTTATAAAAAGGGTGGGAACCCTAACACTGCAACAAGTGCAAAGAAGAACAGGCACCCTAAATTAGCTGAAAAGTGAACAAGACTAACTACTTAAATGCTCCTAAAGTGCATATTGCCGTAAATGTTAGTAATATTTTTGTGCCTGTGTGCTGCTATTCAAAAATGTTCCTTATAAACTATTTTAAAAATCTGAAAACGTGAGTTACGAGTGTAGATTTTTGGCCAATTTTAGGTTACGTTTTAAAGAGGGGAAAAACTATTCTTTTGCTACATAAACTTAAGTGATTAGTTTAGCAACAACCAAGATAATTTAAGATATGAATACACTTTGTATCACGTGATGGAATAATTGAATGTATCGGAAATGTACTCCAAGAAATGTCACGATAGCTGAAATGTCTATCAATGACAATGCAGTGGAGGTATGGGACACATCAGAGATAGAAACACAATTAGACCAGATGTATGGATTGCTTTGTAAAGAACTACTAGGTCTGTCAAAATCGGTACCAAGAGAAGTGGCATTACTAGAGTTAGGAAGTACAAAAATGAGGGGAATAATAATAGAAAGAATAATTAAATTCTGGTATAAGTCTATTAAAGGGCAGAAAGGGGAATTATTGAATCTGTGCATGAAACAACAGAAAAACATTAAGAACACAAACAGTTGATGGTCGGAATTGGAAATAATGGTATAGAAGATAGGTATGGGAGATTTACGGAGAGTAGAGCAGTCAAATAATAGCGGTTTTTGGAAGGAAGTGAGAACTAGAGTACAAGACATAGATAGGCAAGAGATATGGGGAAGTATAGAAGAAAAGAAATCTTTGAAATTTTATAAGCAATTAAACACAGAATGAGGTAGGGAAAAATATATAGATGAATGTGACAAAACTGGAAGAGAAGGCATAGCATGGACGAGAGTAGGAATAATATATCTAAAAGTGTTGAGAAGTAATGAGGTAGGGATATGTGAATTTTGTGGAGATGAAGAGAGCACTGTTCGTTACCTGATAGAATGTAAGGAGTTAACAAATTACAGGAGAAAAATAGAGAATAAGAAATGGGACAGTGTGAGCAAAGAGGTAGTGGCGTTACGTATGTTAACGGGATGAGTGAAAAGACAAATAGATGTATAGGAGAATTTTCTATAAGTTAAGAGAAAAGAGGATTAGGGTAAAAGAAGCGAAGGTCGGGACATCAAGCTGATCAGGAAAACCGACGTCTTATATCTAGGGGACATGAGGCAGCGAAAAAATCAAGATCAGCAATTTCATGTATTTGTACAGGGTATAATACTGCATGTTGGATTGTAGTGAAACTGTAGTGAGCCTGGCCGGAGGTACCCAATTCTCCGTGGGTGTCGAGAAGACACTGCCCCGTCGAGTCCAACCCTATCCGAACAACTCCCCGACGGGAGGGGGTCGGCAGTTCGGTCCGAGGTTCCTTTAGTAACGTCAGAGGTACTACGAGTGCTAAGTGTCCGCAGCGCCCGCACCTCGGCAGCTGAAGAGGACGGATCCCCTCCCCTACGGAATCATATCAGGACACAAAGACTTGCGATGTAGGGGTAATCTCTGTAAATGCTGCAGATTTTTATATAAAAACAATATTCTGATCACGTGACAAACAATACCCACGCTGCTGGCAGTCAGGTTTTGCCGCGCAAAATGTGTGGCGAACACCCTCTTTGGGGTACGTTGAATTAATCATTTCCCTATGAGTTGTTCTTTTCTTAGTTCCCAGTTTTTCCTCATTCTATCTCATCCTTTTTCCATTCTTCTGCCGAGATAATGGGTTTGGATTTTAATTTTAATGTTTGGATTTTAATGGATTTAATGATTTTTTTAACCTTGGAACCGTATATTTTCGTTTTAATTGTTACTTTCGCTGTCCCCCCGGGTAATGAATTTTCTGGATTTTTAATTCTGCTAAGTCTTTTTCAGTTTCTTTAAATAAGTTAGGTTTTGTTTTACGGGAACGGAAGAAATCAAAGATTTGTTTGGTTTATCTTTTAGAGTTTATTCTGAGAAGGTAGCCATAAAATTTATCCTCCTTTTTCGCATAACATCAGAGTTTTTCAATTTTCATCCTTCAATTTTCAATTTTAGACCTATGATCTTTCTTAATATTCTCGGTTCTTTTAATTTGAACACGTGTATCTGCCACTTGAAATTCACGTTGAATGTTTCTGATCCGTACAGTACTACTGGTTTAATCACTGTTTTATTATGTTTAATTTTGGATCCCCATGATAGTGATTTGTTTTTGTAAGTATACTTTGTTAGTTGGAAAGCTAGTTCAAGTTTATTTTTTCTGGATTCTATTGTTTTATTTTCCTTAATATTCCAGCTAATACATTCTCCAAGATATCTGAACTCTTTTACTATTGCAATTGTTTGTTCGCAGACTGATTATTTACGTGGGTGCTTGCAGTTTGTCATGATTTTTTAAGAGATGTGAAGAGCTATTTTACCTGCTTGCTTCTCTAGTTCAAGAATTTGTTTCCTTGCTTCCTACATTGTTTCTTCAGATAAAGCCCTATCAACCGCAAAAGCAATACAATTGATTTTAAAATTTCTCTTTTTGCATCCCAGTCTTATTCCTCTTTTTATATTTTTGTTCCACTCTCTTACTACTTTCTCAAGCACACAGTTAAACAACGTTGAGAATCCATCCCCCTGTCATACCCAGATATTATTTGAGATGAATCTGATAGTTCATCCAAAAATTGAACTTTCAGAAAAGTATTTGTGATAGTTGATTTCTTGTCTAAACCAAATTCCTGCAAGATTAATAAAAGTGATTCTCTATCAATGAAATCATATGACTTTCCAAAATCGAGGAACGAAATTATGTATGTCATAGCTCTTATTATAATGTATTCTAATGAAAATATAACAGCTGTAAAAATCACGCTTGCCAACAAGGAAATCTGCAGGTACGCACGCTCACATATTTACACAGGTTGCACCACATGGATCTCCACAATGTCAAGCTATGTACAGAAGATGTTAGCCTACCAAAGCACAATTAAGAATGAGTGCTATTCAAAAGGTATTAGAATACGTATTCAACATGTATTCTAATGTAATTTAATGCACGTAATATTACCTTGTAATACATAAAAGCACCAAATATTTCTTGTCATTTAGAAGAATTATAGATGAACATTTTTCAGTACAGTATGCATTTTTTCAAAAATGAAAATGTGTACAGATTTATACATTTCGTTTGTATTGTAAATGTTTAACTTACTAATGAAGGTTTATTTATTTATTTATTTATTTATTTATTATCCAATTGTTATTCCTATTTTACCCAAAGGTATATTAGGAATTTAAGTTTCATTTATGAGTCACTATGTTTACACTTAAACTTCACTTGTTGTTGTATAATTGAAACGTTTTCAAGATCATTCGATCTCATCCTCAGCTGTTTGGTGACTAAATGAACCTTCCTGTGCTTCCACTACTACTGAGCTCCGATCACTCTGCCATCTGGTGTTAGCGGCACTAAGCTTTAATACTTCATTTAATGCCGGGATTTCAAAATTTATAGCTTTATCACGGTTTTTGTGTATGAATATTTTTTCCCAAATAGGAAGCCCACACACATAGATAATTACATAAAGAAAAATGAATACAACCCAGTTTCACATCAACTAGCTGCCTTTAGAAGTCCAATTCACTGGCTATACAACATTCCACTGAATAAGGATGAATTTTTGAAAGAACAACACATAAAAGACATAGCGGTATTAAATGGATTCAACCCAGCCATCATAAGGAACATGATGAAGAGAAAAAAACTGAAGATAATATAAAAAAATACGATTCTCACACCACTTAAAAACACAAATTGGCAATATAGAAAATTCACCTACCATCCATGGGCTTTTAGAAAATTTGAACGAATCTTCAAAAGACTAAACTTAAAACTAGCACCCCAAAACAAATTCAGTCTGAGGAACCTGCTAAATTAACCACTAAAAATACAATCCCCAACAATTTGAAATCAGGAATTTATCAGATTAATTGTGAAACCTGTGAAAAAAGCTACATAGGAAACACTAAGAGAAACTTGTTAACCATGCAAAAAGAACACCAGAGGAACATTAAGTTGAAACAAACAGAAAAATCTGCAGTTTCACACCATTTTTGGACAGAAAAACACAACATTGGCCACAACATTAAACTGTTAAAATCAAGTACACCCATAGAATTGGATATTTGGGAAAAAATATTCATAAACAAAAACCGTGTTAAAGTTATAAATTTTGAAATGCCGGCATTAAATGAAGTATTAAAACTTAGTGCCCCTAACACCAGATGGCAGAGTGATCGGAGCTGCGTAGTAGTGGAAGAAGAGGAAGGTTCATCTAGTCACCAAACAGCTGAGGATGAGATCGAATGATCTTGAAAACGTTTCAATTATACAACAACAAGTAAGTGAAGTTTGAGTGCAAACATAGTGAATCATAAATCAAACTTAAATATGAATAATCCTTCACTGTTAATAATGCTTCTGCGTTTAATATGTATATTAGGAATATAGTTCACAAATTTATGAATATAATACAATTTACAAAAACATTACAAAGTTCAATATCAAGCTGACAAACAGTAAACATAAAGATGAATCATTAACTTAAGAAATATTTTGTTTTAGAAATCCATGAAATATTGATAAGTTTTGTAATTCATCAGAATATATGTAAGTGGCTTTGAGAAAGGGTGACCTAAGGATTGAAGCAATAATTTAAGTTCGTATCTTTCAAAACAGAAAAACGGGGAATCAAGTAAAATGTGAGGGACATTTTGAAGATGATTTCCACAAATACAATCACATGTGGATTTGATTTTGAAGGTTGCAAAACTATTGATAATTATGAAACTTTGCATTTCTCATTCGTTAAACAAGGAAACCTCAAATCTGTGCACTTCATTTTGTTATTTATGACGTATTATGTAACCGACACGAGACTACTTATGAACGAAAGTATTATTTTCAAAATTTTATTCGACATATTGCAAACTTTAGATATTTCACCTAGATAGTGTGGAGCAACTGCTTCAGTTTCCTTGTTTTTCTTTTATCTCGTGCCCTACTTTACAAATGTATATTCTTTATCTATACAACTATGGCCATTTTGGCATAAACTCCTAATTATGTTTTTATTTCTCCATTTTGTGTCACACTCATAAATTTTATGTAAATTAAATTTAAGTAGCACATTATCTGTAATAATGAGTCAATGTCAAATTGTGACAATAGAGAACTTTTGTTTCTTTATGTGTATTTCCAATGATATGGTTTCCAGAAATTATTATTCCTACAACTATCATTAGATCTTAATCATTAATTTTATTGTATAAATTATTCGTAAGTCTTTCATTAAAAAAATTATCATCTGCGGATACAATGATACTTTTTAGGTAGTTGAAAGAAAAAATTATCGAAATTTGACTGGCGACTATTCTGAAACTGTTCTTTAAAAATGACTGTATTTCTATATTTTTTGCGTAAATAGCTATTTGGTTAATTTTTATCCACTTTTGGTTTCATATCTCGTGTGGGAATGTGAAATTCCTACACTCTGAGTTCTCTATTCTTGTCCTGCGGTAAAAATATACTGTATATAAATTAATATCGGGGTTTTAACTCTTTTTAACATTTATTAAATTCAACTTACAGTTATAAAAGATATGTCAAATGAAAAAGCAACTCAAAGAGTTTTATCAAGAACCTTATAAATTTTCGATGTGACTACCCTTTGTCACAGGGCACACATCAAGTCTATAGCCGAGTTCTTCCCAAACGTTGATAAGTGTGTATTCAGTAATTGTAGCAACAGCCACTTCAATCCGGTTTCGTAATTCAGGGAGGTCAGCTGGTAGCAGAGGCACGTACACACGATCCTTGATGAAGCCCCAAAAGGTAAATATCGCATGGCGTTAGGTCAGGAGAACGTGGAGGCCATGCATGGCAAGCCCTGTCATTGGGGCCCTTGCGACCTATCCAGCGCTCGGGTACAGTGACGTTCAACCAATCGCGTATTTCGTTATGCCAGTGAGGTGGCGCACCATCTTGCTGGACAATTAAGTTCTCTGGCTCATTATCTTGCAACTGAGGAAAGAGCCTTTGCTCAATTAGGGAAGAGAAATTGCTCTAGTGTATCAAGGTAAGAAGTGCCAGTTTCAGTACGTTCACCAAAAAAGAAGTGCCCATAAACTTTTCGTCGGGATACGGCACAAAAAAGCAGACACTTTAGGGGAATCTCGATGCATTTTCTGAGCCCCAGATGCGCACATTATGAGTGTTAACATGTCCACTAAGGTGCAATGTCAATTCACTGATGACAACTCGATCAATAAAATCAACATGTCGTTTGCGAAGTTGGCACGTAATCCGTGGTATGTCGGCTTTAGAGGCTGTAGTAACAGTAAAAGTTAAGTACGTAGCCGTAAGCGTTTTCTTACAACTTTCCAAACAGTCCACACAGGAACTTGTAATTCACGACTAGCCTTCCGGACTGATTTCTTTGGGCTACGACTCTCTCACTAGCCCAACAGTCTCTTCACTTACTCTTGGTCGTCCCGTGCTCTTCCCTTTACAAAGGCAGCCGGTATCTTCAAACTGATGATACCAACTACGAATGTTATTACCACTAGGAGGATCACAACCGAACTTAATGTGGAACAGTAACAGTTGCACAGTAACTACAGATTCGGTCTTTGCAAATTGCAAAACACAAAACGCTTTCTGTTTACTAGTCGCCATCTTTGCTACTAGCGCTATCTAGCGGATTGCGGCAGAAACATTGCACGCACATGCGCACTGGTGCCAACAAACAAAACTGTTTGAGTTGCTTTTTCATTTGACATATCATTTATAACTCTAAGTTGATGCCCGATTTCACCAACAAATGTTAAGACTTAACACGTGTTTAGCAATAGTTAAAACAAAATTTGCATTTCACCAACAAGTGTTACCGTAACACTCGTGTTAAATCTCATGTTAAACTAACAAGCCGAATTTCTGATGTTAAGTCCTTAACAATTGTAAATAGTCAAGATGGCGAGCATGAACTCAGCTGTTGATGTCTATTTTCTATATTTAAGACCGTCTAAATGGCATTCATAATAGAGTACGGTCTATGAGGAGAAATGATTTTGAGGAACTATCCGAAGAAAATTGTTTTACGGAGGTATAGACTGTCAAAACATGTTGCTATGAAGGTTACTGCGGAAGTACAAGAGAGTTTAGAACATGCATCGAAAGGAATATGGTGATCTCGCCTTTGCTTCAAGTATTAATAACCTTGCGATTTTATAACTCACTGAATTATGTGGATAACATATTGTCCAGCTCCCGTCTTGAAAACTTCAAGTCACTTGCCCTTCTTTGCTCCTTGTTTTAAATTTACGTAATAATGAGTTAGAATATACATCGAAAGAAATATGACTATCTCGCCTTTGCTTCAAGTATTAATAACTTTGCGATTTTATAATTCACTGAATTATATGGATAATACATTGTTCACCTCCCGCCTTGAAACGTTTAAGGCACTTGTTCTTCGCACCTCGTTTTGAATTTACGTAATACTGACATGTTGTTTGGTGCTTGTCGAAGTGACACATGCATTTGAATTAAATTTGTTTCCAATATTTTCCCCGCGACATCTTTCTCTTTCACATTCACTGCCTCCGTCCTCTTATTTTACACGAAATCCTTACACTTCGTCAGCATTTCAATTAACAATTCTTTCTCCGATGATGAGAAATTTGTCTCACGGCTTTATTTATGATTTTGTTCATCCGCCATTTGTGCAGACGAAAATGAAAACAAAAGCGTATCGCAGTACGTTCAGAAAATAATACGACTCATCCATAGCCTTCTATAGCTGTGATATTTACAAGTTTCTTGGCGTTAACACAGGTTTGTTAACATTTTCAGAAAACAGGTTTGTGAATTGCAAGAAATTTAACATCAGTGTTAGCGCTGTGACAATTGTTACGTTACATTTGTTAAGGTTGATTTTAACATCTGTTGGTAAAATCGGGCATGAATGAATTAAATATTATGGCTTATTGAAAAGAAGGCTGTCATTCCTTTAAGATCTGCTGGCCTCAACACCTACAAAGTTGGCCTCAAGAGCTCGTTCCATCATCCCATCAGACTAACGTGGGATTTTGCATCATGCAAATACATTTCTTCCAATTATTAGACAGCTTTCAAAATTTTTCGATACGGGTACCGTCAATTGTTGTATAAAAGGGTGCGATATTCAATGTCTCGATGATGATAGAGCTGCCATAAACAATTATTTTAAAAAAGCTGAATATTCTAGCATTATAATATGTATGCACTATACACGTTCAAGTAGGGAACTTCTCTCAAAATGTTTAAAGATCTGTTTTTATATACCTACCGTATTATTTATATAAATTCCTGAATATTATAGTCAGCAAAAGAGGTAGCAAAATGATAACCAAAACAAGGAGTATATAATCTTTTCTAAACTCGTCTTCTTGATTCTCTTGTTCATTTGATTCACTTTTGGAGTTTAATCGCTAATGTAATGCAGAAGTAACTGCGGAATTAAATAAGACACGAAACAGAATACGCCGTTAAACGAACAAGACAGCAGGAGAATCTAATTAGTGGCAGACAACTCTATACACCTGGGACGTTTTCTTTTTACTTGCCTGACTTGTGCTTTTTTGCCTAGAGATTGAGTTAAAGCATGAACCACCTTTCCCTTGACCCGTGCACGTGTTCAGGTTTTTGAAATATAAAATTAATTTATTGTCTATATATGTAAGTGTGTTTTTATTTCCCCTATAGTGTATTTTTCGTAAGTGTAGGAATTAGTGCACAACATCCAAAACTTCTATTCCTGCATCAACAAAAGAGTATATTTACAAAAGCATTTGCGTGTATTAATTTGTTCATGGCTGCGACGTGGCCGAGTGGTTAGACCGCCTTACCCTCGCCAAAGCGACCGTATATTGGATTTGTGATGGAGAACATGGTGCAGGGGTCGTTTTCTCCGGTATCTCTGGTTTCCCCGCCATGATTCCACCAACTGCTCCACTATGACTTTCCATTTCATTTATTTCGCCCTCATGCTCTCGTGTGTTTCTCACTCCCGTAGAAGACGTTGGACTGATCACCCATCCTGGGTTATCTGATACAGAGTCTCTGTTCCTCAATAGGCATTTCCTCAATTACTTGTGATTCCTGGGGGTCTAAGTCCTATATATTATGAGGGTGAACAGTTAAAGAAAAAGTTAAAATATGTACACAATTGTTCCTGATTAATGCATTAGTCAATAAAGGAACCTATTATATTACACGCTTTCAAGAAATTCTGTTTCTTTGACTACCAGTCAGTCACCTATTACAGGCATTGCCAAAAAATTGGCATCTGGAGTTTTCAAATAGCAAACTAGGAACCGAGTCACTTACTCTTTAATGGTGCTTCCAATTCACCTCACACCCTGACACTAATGACTTGGTTCCTGTCCTTAATGAAGTGTGAGAGGCTTGAGCTCAGAGACAATAGTTAATAAGTAATTTAATAAGTAAATTTTTGCAATAAGTAGATTGAGAAGGTATTCCATTGAACCTAAAATTTTGATACTGTTACGTTAGTGGAAACAAGGTTTTAGAGAAATTCTGAATTAAAACAGAAAGTTGAAGGTGGTGGTATTATGGTGTATAATTCAATTTTGTTAAATACCAAAGTAGGTATTTAATTTTTGCGTCTTTCAGGGATTCGATACAAAATGTTTAAGAAAATCCTACAAGATACCCTTAAAATGCAACATCTCTTGAACATTTCGATTTTTCCAAAAATGGCTCCTGAGAGTTTGATTAAAATTCCTCCCTTTTTGTGAACCTTTGCCAAGAAGTTTCTTGTTATATGTTTGAATTGTTCAATGCCTACTCTATCTAATGGCAATTAATGTTTTCTTATCTCTTGGATATGAAAAGAGAATGGAGTTTGACATCACTTAAAGCCCAGAGTACTCCAATATTCCTTTTAAACCTCCTACGAAATTAATACGATAATTTCTGCAAAGATTTATCTCTACTAACATGAAGCACAAAGCAGAATATACAAGAGTTGAGGCGGTCCGACCCGTAGCGAACCACTTCGAGCTCTCCCGTGTTCTCTAATGCAACTTACAAGCTTACACATGAAATGTTGACTGACCTAAATGATAAAAGACATGTATGTGGAATTTTTTGTGATCTAGCAAAGGCTTTTGATTGTGTTAATCATGACATTCTTATAGCAAAACTGGAATTCTATGGGCGAAAAAACGAACATTTAAGATGGTTTGTATCATATCTAAATGAAAGAAAACAGGGTGTTGAAGTAGCTGTCAGTGATATTGGTTATGAAAAACAAACTTCGAACTGGAAAATAGTAACTCATGGAGTACCCCAAGGTTCCGTGTTAGGGCCTTTATTACTTCTTATCTATATAAATGACCTCTCACTTTATATAAAGGACATTGCAAGTACAGTTCTTTTTGCTGATGACACTAGTGTCCTGGTGACCAGTACAAATTTAAACGAGTGTATAATTAAAATGAATTATGTTTTGAACTGTACGTCATGCTGGTTTAAAGCAAACAAATTATCTGTGAATCTAGACAAAACAAAAGTGGTCAAATTTATAACCTGTCGTACATCACATACTGAAATAGAAATCGGGATTAATTATATGTTATTAGAAGAAATTGACAGCATAAAATTTCTGGCCTTCAAGTGGACAGATGTTTAGATTGGAAAGCTCACATAAATTATATCTTACCTAAACTTAGCTCTGCCTGTTATGCTATCCGAGAGCTGGTTAATGTGTGTTCTATTGACACACTTAAATTAGTATATTATGCATACTTTAACTCTATTATGGAATATGGAATATTATTTTGGGGCAACTCAGTAGAAAGTAAAAAAATATTTCTTATGCAAAAGAGGGTTATAAGAATCATTACTAACACCCACACCAGATGCTCCTGTAAAGATATTTTTACAAGATTGAAGATATTAACGCTTCCTTGTATGTATATATTCTCGATCCTAAAATTCTTTGTATGCAATCGTGCCTTATTTGCAACAAATAATGTAATTCACAAAATAAACACTAGACAAAAGTATAATATCCATTATCCCAGTGCTAAGCTTTCTTGCTTCCAGAAAGGTGTGCATTATGAAACTATCAAAATATTTGACGCACGTCCTAATGTTCTTAAAGAAAAAGCTGATAATTTCGGTGCTTTTAAAAAAGCTGTTAGAGAGTACCTTTGCTCAAAATCTTTTTATTCTGTACAAGATTATCTGAATGACAAATTATCCTGATAATGCTTCTGTAGCTCTGTGAGTAGTATCTAGCTATTCCAATGACAAATCATTACTTATAAATATCTGATGCAAGCTGAAAGTTTGTTTTTAATCTATATGTATTTAATAAATAAAAAGAATGGTATCCATTGCAAAAAGGTTGAGACGTACTAGCATAAGCCAAGTGAAAGCTGATTTAAAAAGTGTTTGATTTTGTATCATATATAATTATCCCTGCTTTGTTTTCCATATTGTTGTTCATATTGCCTGTGTACTATAATATGTGTCTTATGTTAACTTTTGTACATATATACGCTATTAAACATTATACGTCTAGACACGTTCAATGTTCACAGCCTTTTCTGGCTACAAGTGAACCAACTGAACGCAAATCAATCTAATCTAATCTATTATAATCTCAACGCCTCACAATTACAGATTGATGGTGCACGGAGGTTAAGGACAGATAGAATGGAACCGGTTCGAGGTGACTTGTGATGAACCTCTTGCGTGAGGTTCAGGGAGTGGTGCGTCCTGACTAGCTGTGGGTTGAATGAAGACACTTCGAATTTGGTAAAAGTTTACTGTTGTCCCTTGACTACTTTGCTCGCCACTGTAAAGTTGTCCGTGTGGTTGCTGTGTTCAGCGTCACTGTATCCCCCGTCAGTATTGTGATGTGCCGTGTAGAAACAATAGCGCAGCGTACCTGAACTATATGCATATCGCATTCCTTATATATTAACCTTTGCACTAATTCTCACTGGAACGACTGTTAAGTACTGTACCTTGTCTTGGTGAATGGCGTGGCAATGGATTTGTTAGACGACGCCGAATACGCGTCCGTCTCATATAGATCACAGGACCAAAGTGCTCTTACAAGAAAAACCTGCTTTAAGCCATTACTTTGAATTTACCGCAATCTATATATTTTTGGAGTTTGAAATACCAAGTGAACTAATATTAGTTTTCCATTGGCTGGTACCTATCCCCACTTATGATTAATGTTTAAATTTTCCAGTTTTCGAGATAATTCAAAGTCGCTTTCTCCTTTCTCACGGTTGGATAAATTATGCGAGCTCAAGTTTGCAAAGGCCCGGGCTAAATCCTGCAGCCTTTTGTTACTATTACGTTCTTGTATTCTAAGAGAGAACACTGTCTGAACAGGACGGTGCCGCGCCCCGCCTTGGGCTAAGTCAAACAAAAAATGTTTCCGGTCAAGTTAGGGTGTGAGAACCTGAGTGTTCTGAGACCTTAGATAGAGAAAAACATTTATGTTAGGTAAGTATTGGTTGGTACATTATTTATATATCTAAATAAGATTCTTGCTTATAGCCTGGATGTCCCTATGGGTTATTACTATTATTATTACTAGTATTACTTTTACTACCATCATTATTATTAATTATTATTATTGGTCCTGTCCTACAGTGACCGCGACAGAGTAC
The DNA here is from genome assembly GCA_030765055.1 of Mantis religiosa. Lineage (NCBI taxonomy): Eukaryota > Metazoa > Arthropoda > Insecta > Mantodea > Mantidae > Mantis > Mantis religiosa. The sequence goes on along the minus strand of CM060949.1, from coordinate 204,018,665 downwards.
AGAAGGTCATGTTAGATTATACATTAGATGTTTACTATGTTTGGTTTAAAATTATTTTATTTATATTTAGAGTCAAAGTTAACGGTATTTATTGCGAAATCAAAAGTAATGACATGGTAAGAAGTGCAAGGGAAGGTGTTGGATGTAAAGATTGCAGTTATATCAGAACACTGCATTATATGACAGTTGTATCAACAGCTGTTCTCAGAATGAAGCAAGGACGTTATAGTTTATATAGCTGCTTCATATCCTTTTGCCTTGAAATGTTATTACCTCCAGTAAGCCTGGGAGTAATCGTGTATTATCTCTGATTTCTTTACGATCTTAGGGCCTTAGATATCTTCTAGCAATTTCTTAATACAGATTTTCCTACTTCGCTTTCTCTATACACGCCCCAAGTGTTAGTCACAAGGTGTTCACGAAGATTCTTGTACTACAGTACGGCCGCTGGATCTCCGACTATACAGTCTGATTTTTAAAAGAAGATACGTGAACGTCATTTGTTTCTCCACGTGGGTGCTGCAATGTTGCCCACCAGATCCTCTTACTTTATCCTCTCAACACTCGAAACATAAACAAGAGTTCGAGTTATCTCACCTCAACAAAAATATGTACAGTTAATCTGTATTAGCCTACTTTAAAAACAGAAATAAGTTGTATCACACATTCACTGAGTTGTAGAGTCTTCACATGTGAGTTCTTTTAAATAATTTGTGCACTACGTAACTAATATTCCATACTTACCGTTATTGTTGCTATACATCGTAAGTTGACATTCCCGCATTGTGTGGTAAGTGTTTCTCCATAGAAACACATACACGCGATGGACGTTCTAAAATTTAACATTTATCTTAAATTATAATTATTAATATTTCAGTTAATATCTTAGCTACTATAACTCAGATTGATATAAGTACACATAGTGCCAAAATAATGTGCAAAACACATGTGGTAAGCACATAATGGAATTTCGAGAATTGAAAAAACTGGGTGCAAGCGGCTCGTTTTTCAAACATTTCCTCGTTCCGTATACATTAATATCGCAACATAATATTATAAACGACTTTGTTAATTGACATGTTCATATGAACGCCGCCGATATTCCGGAATTTTGACCCACATTAATTATTTTACGTGCAAGCATGTTTACTGACATGGGACTGTGGCTTTTGGATAAAAGCTGTTCATTGATGAGGAGCAAACTCTCGTCTTGCTGTTGGAAGAATTCTCTAAGAGAACAGACAAATTCTCAAGCTTGACTATGTAATGTAACACTCCGACCGTAAGCTGATCTTTTTCTTGGGCTATGAATCCTTAGTCTACCTCTAATCCTACCTCCACTACGTCTTGCTTCCTGTTGGAAGAATTCTCTAAGAGAACAGACAAATTCTCAAGCTTGACTATGTAATGTAACACTCCGACCGTAAGCTGATCTTTGCCTTGGGCCATGATTCCTCGGTCCACCTCTAATCCTACCGCCACTACGTCTTGCTCCCTGTTAGAAGAATTGTCTAAGAGAACAGACAAATTCTCTAGCTTGGCTATGTAATGTAACACCCCGACCGTAAGCTGATCTTTGTCTTGGGCCATGAATCCTCGGTCCACCTCTAATCCTACCGCCACTACGTCTTGCTCCCTGTTAGAAGAATTGTCTAAGAGAACAGACAAATTCTCTAGCTTGGCTATGTAATGTAACACCCCGACCGTAAGCTGATCTTTGCCTTGGACCATGATTCCTCGGTCCACCTCTAATCCTACCGCCACTACGTCTTGCTCCCTGTTAGAAGAATTGTCTAAGAGAACAGACAAATTCTCTAGCTTGACTATGTAATGTAACACCCCGACCGTAAGCTGATCTTTGCCTTGGGCCATGATTCCTCGGTCCACCTCTAATCCTACCGCCACTACGTCTTGCTCCCTGTTAGAAGAATTGTCTAAGAGAACAGACAAATTCTCTAGCTTGGCTATGTAATGTAACACCCCGACCGTAAGCTGATCTTTGCCTTGGACCATGATTCCTCGGTCCACCTCTAATCCCACCGCCACTATGTCTTGCTTCCTGTTGGAAGAATTCTCTAAGAGAACGGACAAATTCTCTAGCTTGGCTATGTAATGTAACAACCCGACCGTAAGCTGATCTTTGTCTTGGGCCATGATTCCTCGGTCTACCTCTAATCCCACCGCCACTATGTCTTGCTTCCTGTTGGAAGAATTCTCTAAGAGAACAGACAAATTCTCTAGCTTGGCTATGCAATGTAACACCCGACCGTAAGCTGATCTTTGCCTTGGGCCATGAATCCTCGGTCCACCTCGAATCCTACCTCCACTACGTCTTGCTTGTACAAAAGAATATTTTAATTGTGTTTTAACAAAGTAGGATATCAATACTCAGCGCAACTAGGCAAACTCTGTTTCCGCATATAACTAGCGATAACTGAGCCGAAGAATATATGATTCACCATTTTATGCAATCTAGCAACCTTTGTTCACGTTACCATAGGAACGACCTTCGCTTCTTATCCATCGCATCCGTTGCCAAAGGACCTTCACGTATCTTATTTTAAAAATAAGACTTTAACGTTTTGTGGTTGCAGTAGGCGGAGGGGGAAGGTTAATAGTAACAACATACGTAATGAGCAATTGAAAACATCCACAAATTATCCTTAGAATGACAACATTGGACTATATAGAACATGGAAATCCAACTTGCATTTCACTATCTTGCAAGATATTCATGACAGCGCCACTCTATTCCAATATTCCTTTCACACCTTTTACGCGCGCTAACTGCTTCTGTTGGTTGTACTGGATGTCTGTATATCCGGTGTCGTGGTCAGGAAGCTAAAACTGTCTGCTACGAGGGCTGTTAAATAAACATCACATTTTTTTTTTTTTTTTTTTTTTTTTGTGACAACATACGTTTACTCATTCTCATAATTTTGATGGTCCTTCTCAAAATAGTCTCCCTTGAATGCGATGCACTTGTCCCGGCGTTTCTGCCGGTCTTCAAAGACATGCTGGAAACCATATTTTGAGAGATCCTACAAAATTGTCTCCGCAGCCTTCACCCCTGATGGATAATGCCTCCTTACGAAGGCGTTTCTTCGAGTTAGGGAATATAAAAGAGTCACATGGGGCTAAATCCGGACTATAGGGAGGGTGGAGGATGCACTTCACATTGATTTTTGCAAGATATTCAGCTAACACATTGGCAATATGCGGCCGCGCTTTATCATGGTGCAGCATCCAGCCTGCTTCACGGAAATGTGATCTTTTGCGTCTGATATGGACTTGCAATGTTTTCAGGACATCCCTGTAGTATTGTCCAGTTACCGATGTGTGTGCAGGTACAACATGATAAACCATTCCATGAATATCAAGGAATGAGATGACCATAACTTTCCCAGCAGAAGCAACCACTTCTACTTTTTCGGGGTTGCTGATGAAGGAGATTTCCACACTGAGCTTTGCTGTTAGCTCTCAGGATCAAAATGATGTAGACAAGTTTCATCAGCAGTGATTACGTTTGAAAGAAACTCCGGATCTTTCTCTAATATCAACTTTAACTGCATGTTACCTCCATTGCAGCAGTAGGCGATACTGAACATGTCTGAAGTTACCTGGTTCTCAGAGGCGGGAACCAGGAGTACCAACAACGAAACTACTACGCCATGTTTGTTTCACATTAAGGTAACAGAATATAATGAGATTGAATTTTGGTGCGAAAAATTATGACCGTAAAAAAATATAATTCTTTATTGAACAGCCGTCTTATAATCTATCTCAATCTAGTATAATCCTGCTGTAAATATCTGGGTGGGAAGAGAGACAGAGACAGAAAACGGCAAAGTTGTTGATTGGTTTAGCGAAGTTAAAGGACGTTTTCTTTTATTTGCATACGTACGATAAACCCCTCCTTTAAGTACAGTACTGTAAGTAGTTTTCTGATCACTGCTCTGTGTGAGCTAATTTCGGAGAGGGAAAAGTATGCAAATGTTTCGATTATTATAAACGTAATTGCCTCACATCTTCACATACCACATAGATGTGTTCTGTATACTATATACAGATTAGACAGAAGACAGGCGAAATTATACGCACTATTAACTTATTATGTTAAATTAAGCTGCATTTTACTTAACAATTACTAAAGGACACTGCTATTATATCCTATACCAGACAGCTCTCTCACAACAAGGTCTGTATCGAGTTGAATGCTGATTAAGATGTTATTGTTTATAGTGTGGAGTTACTTCTGATATTTAACACTGTATTTCCTGTACATCTCGCGTACCTCACAAGTCCAGGAACACTTATGTATATGCAATTTAAAATCAGTAAGCTTTTCATCATGGAGCAGGCCGGTGCTTCAGCCGAAATAAAACACAATCGAGGCAAACCTTTAAAAAGTGGCGAGAGGCGAATGATCGCGCTTTGTTTCTCGGTGCTTAAAGAAAGAAACACGGAATAGTGTATAGAAAGCATTGAGAAAGAAACTGATGATATCCTTTGTGCTTCCGCAGAGTAGTGTACATAATGTTAGAATGGAACAGCAAGCATCCGGAACTCTAAAAACACCGGGAAAATCGCGTAAATGCAAACAGCGCGTGGAGAAATACGAAAAATGCTTTACGCAGTAAAGTTCATGATTATTTTTTCAGAAATGAACCTACTCAGAGGTTTAATAAGTTAATGTGTAACTCAACTCTATTGTCTAGAAGTTAGCGCTGCTATATAAAATAGTGTGTGCGAGAGGGCACGATAAATGTACGACAAAATCCAAAATCACCCCAACCCTTTAGGAACTCCCTGGGCAGGTATGACCAGAGGGATCAAAGAAGCTTCCCATCCTTCAGACTACCAAGAGACGTCTTGGGGCCCCTTGGTTAACCCAAGAGAAACCCCGGATGTCTCTAGGACCAATTTTTACGCCTGATGAATCAAGCGATATACAATCCGTAACCAAAACGGAGCAGAAACTTAAATCGTGTCTCCCAAAACGGGGGAACGATTAAGTGCAGCTGCCTATGAGAATTAATTAAGGGCATCCCATTCCAAATTCCCAAAGAAAATCAAACACCTCAGCAGAACATGAAACCAAATACTAGCTCATTTCGCAGGTTAAGCCGCAAAGCGACTAGGTACTGCGGCATAAGATACCCGGACGGGGAAAAAGAAAAATAGCCCCACCCGACTAGGACTACCTCTGGACCTCCTTTGCAGTTTGTAGAGACCGAACGTGCGTTGCGCATTAAGTTCGGTTGTAATCCTCCTAGTGATAATGTACGTAGATGGTATCATCAGTTTGAAGATACCGGCTGCCTTTGTAAATGGAAGAGCATGGGACGACAAAGAGTAAGTGAAGAGACTGTTGATCGAGTGAGAGAGTCGTTCACTCGTAGCCCAAAGAAAGCAGTCCGGAAGGCTAGTCGTGAATTACAAGTTCGTGTGTCGACTGTTTGGAAAGTTGTAAGAAAACGCTTATGACTACGTTCTTGCCATTTACAGTTATTACAGGCTCTAAAGCCGACAGACCGCGGATTACGTGCCAACTTCAGAAACGGCATGTTACATGACGATGTCGATTTTATGGTTCGTGTTGTCTTCAGTAATAAATCGACCTTTCATCTTAGTGGACATGTTAACACTCATAATGTGCGCATCTGGGGCTCAGAAAATCCTCACGAGATGGTACAGATACAACGAGATTCCCCTGAAGCGAATGATTTTGTGCTGTATCCCGACGAAAGGTTTATGGGCCTTTCTTTCTTGGTGAACTGTAACTGGCACTTCTTACCTTGATACACTAGACCAATGGCTCTTCCCTCAGTTAGAAGAAAATGATACAGAGAACTACATTTTCCAGCAAGATGGTGTGCCACCTCACTGGCATAATGAAGTACGCGATTGGTTGATGGTCACTGTACCCGAGCGCTGGATAGGCCGCAAGGGCCTTATGCATGGCCTCCACGTTCTTCTGACGTAACGCCATGCAATTTTTGCCGTTGGGGCTTCATGAAGGATCGTGTGTACGTGCCTCCACTACCAGCTGCCCTCCCTGAATTATGAAAAAGGATTGAATCAGCTGTTGCTACAATTACTGAATACACACTTATCAACGTTTGGGAAGAACTCGGCTATAAACCTGATGTGTGTCGTGTGACAAAGGATAGTCACATTGGACATTAATAAGTTCTTGGTAAAACTGTTTGAGTTGCTTTTTCATTTGACATATTTATAGCTAATTTGAATGTAATAAATATTATAAAAAGTTAACACCCCGATATTTATTTATATACATCCTGTAATATGGTTACTGGTTTCTGAAATATGCAAATGCGTGAAATATTTAAAATACGCACTGATCCTCTGCTTGAAATTCCCAATCAGACATGCGTTCATTTCGCCTCAGCAGTTGATCGGGGAATCACTGAAAGAATCTGACGAAAATCACCTGACAACAGAGTCATGGGACTACAAAATGTTTTTGTTCTCATGAGTGTCTTTCAAAGCTCTGTGCTGCGCTTCCAGTGACCTCTTGTGGCCCATCGTGCATTCGCGTCAAACGATCAGTTCACATACATGTAAAAACTTCGCCATTACGCTGTTTTTGGCGAAGTCACAAACTGGTGTTTCATTGATATGCATGTTCAATGCTAATTGCAAGACAGAATGTGCACTTAGTGCGCTTTCTAATATATTCGCAGCTATTCCAGATGACGCGAACGCTACAGTACACTTTGTGATCTGACCCTCACCAATAAGAATTAAATTATATATATATATATATATATATATATATATATATATATATATATAGAACCATTATAGAAAAGATCCCGACCTCTCGCTAAAGCATGTAGTCCTGCCCTGAGTGTTTCCTCCGGTGTTCGACCTCACCACGTGTTCCTTAATATTCACAAACTAAGATCGGGTCGTCACATATTGGTGCTAGGCGCCGTGTATAATTTGTTTAAAAGGTTCACTGTGGAAATTCAAATAAAAACAATCATTCGTGATACGCAGAAATTGTGTATAAAAGGGAAAGACCACGTGGAAGTTCTGGCCTCATATTCGTAATTACTAACCACCACGTGTTATAAATTTCAGAAAATATGTTGAGTGTTCTCCCTTGGATTCAAGTCATCTACTCAATATTAGGTGGCTTTCTTTTGTGAGTAAAATAGGTACATGAGATTTTGGAATTTGTGTATTAATGATTACTTCAGTGCCATAGTTTGGAAATTTATGGTGTATTTCACGTGATATTTGTATTATTGCTGGTCTGTGAAGTAAGGTTATAATTGCTACGATATTGAATGGTTAGTTTCTGAAAGAAGTTTTGTAAGTTGGAAGTAATATTCGAAGTTTTAAAAATATTTAGGATGTCAACTTTTCAAAATTTCATTTAAGGTGTATTTGATAGTATGGTCACATCGTGGTAAATTTGTAGTGGAAGCAATGCAGTTTATAAAAGTGTTTGGGTGGTTAAATATTACATTTCTCTGGCGCTGTAAAGTGAGAAAAAATGTGATTCTGGACAGTTCAATAGTAAAAGTTTGGGTATTTGTTGATTGATAAATATGAATAATTTCAGTAAGTGTTTAGAACAACAAAGAGGAATGTGTGTTATGAAGGTAAAGATTTTTTAAATTCTTTTTGTGTAAGTTTTCTTGGTGTTCTTGTGGGATCTGCAGTGGATTTTTCATGGAACGTTTATCTTGTGGGTGCTGCAACAGTGAAGCATAGTGAAATTTTCCTGAAATGTCTTCTCAACGTACGGTGAGTTAAAATTGTTTTGCTGATTCATTTTAACAGGTTATGTTTCCTGTTATAAGTTTTTTGCACTATTTGAGTGTAGGTTTGTAATCAAAAGTGTTTCTCTTTCTTTTTTTTAAATTTGAAACTTCAAAATTTTATCATAATCTTTCTTAGGAAAAGTTTTTTTGTCAAAGTTCTTTACATTCTTCATTTTAAGGCATATTGGGAATAATAATTACAAAATTTAGTTCAGGATTTTCAGGTTTTATTTTCAATGTTAAATTATCTTGGTTAACTAATTTGTGACGTCACACCTAGTACTCGAGTCACCAGAGAGTAATCAATCCAGTCGTTTGTAACATCATATATACATAGTGTCACGGCAGCAGGAATAAATTTTCGGCACAAATAAGAAAAAAAATCGGCGGATAAACTTTCATGGTAATAATGAGTCTTGCTAAGCAGTTAATGATAGCGCGTTTAGTGTAAACAGAGAGCCGGCAACGTAGATATGTGAGATAAAAGACTTGTCGGCCCAGACATTTCCGGAAGGTGATAGAATATTCGGATTACGTCATTAGATGCCTTGTTGATTCCAGAAAAATCTAGTGATTGTACAGAACAATCTGGAATTCATGAATAGGTGTATAAAAAGAAGCCATGGCTAGTGATGAATCAGTTGTGTAACAAGAGTGCTGTTGCAACGAGAGCTAATGTAGTCAGCTGTCACGGTTTGTTATTGTCATCGACCTTGGAAGATTGTGTTGTTATGTGATGTAATGTTGTTACGTGAGAATTGAACAGTGTATCTCTACGGAAATAAAGGATATTTTTAATTTCTGCAACTTGACCTTTTAATTCTACGAACCCACACAGTCACAATATATATGCTTTATTTGTTTGCTTATTCCTGAGAGCACCAATCTTGATCAAAAAAAGGTCCAGTATAGTCTACCCCTACGTAGCAGTCTTCACTTGCCCTGTAATCAGAGCTGTCCCTCTTGAAGTCGTGTCCAGTCTGTCAACAACAGCACTTCGACGTTTTGCAGCACGTCGAGGTTGTCTATAGCGACAACGGTACCAAGTTTATTGGCGCTGCAAGAGAGCTAAAGGAGCTTCAAAGCTTCCTGAAGGATCCCGAGCAACAAAGAAGTATTATAGAAGCCGCATCAGCACAAGAAATCCACTGGCACTTTATTCCACCTTCTGCACCACATTTCGGAGGAGCTTTGGAAGCAATGGTAAAGAATTTTAAATATCATCTGCGATGAACTATGGGCATCACATTCCTTATCTTTGAAGAATTAACAACTCTATCGGCGCAAATAGAAGCTTGTCTAAATTCCCATCCTCTTTCAAGGCTCAGTGATGATCCTTCTGCTTCCTCTTACATAACTCCTTCTCATGTCCTTATTGGGGAACCCCTCACAGCTGTTCCCGATCATGATTTCACCCATTCCAGCCTCAACCGGCTGTCACGATTGCAACACATTAAAAAAATGACTCAGGACTTCTGGAGTAGATGGTACAAGGAATGCCTGAATTTACTTCAACAGCGTCTTGAGGGTATGTATGACTGAAATTTTCAAATTCTGAACTAATAATGCTAGCTTTTTCAAATTTACACCATAGGTGTAGTATAATGCAAACATGTTACAACCTAAATTTAAACCATTTTTCTCCAGCAGTTTAGAAATTATGATAAATTTTGTATGTTTTTTGTTACGTCACTAAAAAAGTCCCTTGCGACAAAATATTTTGAATTTTGGTCTAATATTTTAACCCTATGTTCATAATACACATACTTTTTGAAATTGCTCTGGGTTTTTCTGTGTCTCCTTTAGTTTAGGTCACACAATTTTTTTTTAATTTACAAATATTCTTTTTTTGTCTAAAAACTGTAAGTTATGTGTTTGACAATTAAAAATATATGCTTATATACATTTCACAATAAAACGTAGGGCAATTTCCATTGCTCATGATATTCTGAACCTGTGTAGGAAATTTCATGAATGTAGTACAAAAACTGCATCGCAAGGAGCATTTTACAGGAAGAAAAATGCTGAAAATATGAACATTGAGAAAACAGCGATTAAAGATTTGATTGCATAAGTCACATTAAATTCCACCAGGCTCATAGGTTGGACCCTCAGATTTCTTTTTCCTCTCCTCTGTTGCTGCTTTTTCCACCTTTTTCTTCTTTAGATGTTGCTTTTCTTCTGCACAACTTAGCTTCTTGCTTTGCAGGATACGAATCTGATCTCGCTGCACTGAAGTTTTCCTTGCTGAGTCTACTACACTTTCACCTCTGATATTTTGTTGCAGCTCCAATGACTTAAGACTACCCATGTTAAGATCACTGATGCTTTTAATAACAACAAGATCCAATTTTTGTTTTGATATGAAAACTTCCTTTGGGCACTTATTCCATATGACATGATGCAAAGATTCATTGGCATTCTGTGTTTTTCCTGTTTTGCACCTCTCTAGTAATGTTGTAGAAGCCAGCCTCTGATATATTGGCAACATTTTAGGAACTATTTTGTCTGAAGCCTTATTTTTCTTTTCTTGATTTGAAAATTTAAGAACGGAAAACAGACAAAGAATGTGGATGTAGGCAAAAGAGGGCGTGACTCTGACAGAGTTTAAAGGCCACCGACATTTAAATAAGCATTTAAAATGGCGTTCGGAGGCAAATTATGCATTTTTCACATTCGGGAATGTCTAAATTATTTTATAGAATTAAAATAAAAAAGTCGTTATTTTCACGATTTTCATGAAATTTCAGTCATACATACCCATAAGTGGACCAAGGAACATCCAAATCCTTGCCTTGGTGATGCTGTTTTTATAAAGGACGACAATCTGTCTCCTATGCAATGGCGAAAGGGAGTGATAGGGACCAAAAATGTAAGAATTATTGTTCACAAGATATGAAGTAAGCATCGTTTTCCATCTTAGGACAGTTCTTTATTTTTACATGTAGCCAACACACAAAAGGTAAAACAATGAAATTTATCTATCCAAAACAACATTTCTCTAACATAACGCCATATATATTAATTTGTGTTTAAAAACTGTCAGTAATATATCCATCAAGGGGTGTTTTGCCGTGTAGCTGTTCCTTCTTCATTTCAATAAAGACCATAATAGACAAATACCTCAAGAAGAGAAGAGGAAGGGTATATATGTTATTTGCAGATTTTGAGAAAACTTGATACGATAAACATAAAAGTCTTAGTTTGGAAACTGAGGATGAAAGGGGTAAGTGGAAAATATATAAAAGAAATAGAGAAAATATATAAAAGTAGTGTAATTTTGCAAATGTAACTATAGAGATGACAGAACAAAAAATAGGCCTAAGACAAGGGTGCAAAATGAGTCCAATTTTATTTAACTTATTTATAGATGAGATAATATACAAGGTAAAAGAAGAAAATCAGCACTATCCGGTAAAAGCAAACAAAGAAATTCCTAGACTGCTACATGTGGATGAATTAATGGTAGGATCCATAACAGTAGTAGGATTGCAGAAGGCAATAAATGAAATCCAGAAATTCTGTGAAGAGTGGGGTATAAAATTAAACGTAAATAAGTCGAACGTTATGCTCTTCAATAAGGGCGTTAAGCTAAAAGCCGATGAAAAGTGGGTACCAAAATCGCAAAAGGGTAGAAGTGGTCAATGTATTTGAATACTCAGGAGTAAGGTTGAATAACAATTGAAAGTTAGGAGCACACAGGAGAAAAGTTGAAGCAAAAGAAAGGGCGCCAATGAATGGGATAAGAATGTGCAAATATAAGCTAGAAATGACAACCAAGTGGTTAGAAAGAATGTATGCAGCACTAGTTGAATCCAAAATGCTGTATGTAGTGGAGATCTGGGGTGGGGGGGGGCCACAGAGGTAAACAAAACGGTGGAACAAAACTGCAGAAGGTTTTTTAAAGAGAAGTAGCTTTAGTAGGATAAGAAAAGACAAGAAGAAATTGAATAATCATGAAAGAATAATAAAATTTTGGTATAGGTGTTTGGCCAAACAAGGGGAAAATATGAAATTATGCATGAGACAGCTAAAGATTAGAGAACTGAAATAGTTGGTAGGCAGAGATAGGAGGCATTATGGAAAAAGTAGAAATAGGAGCTTTATAGAGATAAGAGGAAAGGAATACAAGCGATGTTGGTAAATTGGTAAAATGCAGGATAGAAGATATAGAAAGACAGGAAATATGGGGAAGTCTAGATAATATGAAATCATTATAATTTTACAAGCAAATAAAAAGAAATTGGGGACGAGAAGCATATGTAGATTACTGCTATAGACAAGAGAGAGAAGGGTAAGCTTGGATGAGAACTGGAATAATATTGCTAAGGGGGATAAGAGGTAGGGAAAAGGGAATTTGTGAATTGTGTGGTAGAAAAGAGCATAGAACACTATGTAAGAGAATACGAGGAGGTTGCAATGTGGAGAAAAACGATTTGGGAGGAAGAATGGGAGAAAGTAGAGAAAAGGATTGATATCGAAATTAAAGGATTATTATGTATAAAGAGTCGTAATGTATTTCAAAGTAATGTATATTTGTGTGGAACGCGTGCAGGTGCAGTTGGGTTGAATAGCAACGGAGTTGGTTGAGCTGTTTAACAAACGACGCGGGAGAAAAGGGGTTTTCTTAGTAACAATCCTGAATGGATAGCACTTGACTTTGTGGAAACTTAGAGTCAGACTGAGTCAGTGTGAAAGATTAATTAATTTCCATTAATTAACCTAATAGTGGTTTACTATAAAACCCGAGCTTACAAGTGTTAAGTCGCCATTAAGGTAGTTGTCTCATGTGTTTATGAGAGCTCCTAAGTGGTTTACCGGAAAAATACGAGTCAGTTGGAGAATTTAATGTCATATCGGCACGTTGGCCATAGTAGCACAATGGTAGTGCGGCTGGACGGAAACCAGAAGATCCGTGGTTCAAATCCCGGCTATGGTATTGAATTTTTCAGTCTGACTCTAGGTTTCCACAATTTAGCATACACACGGCCAGTGTGAAATTTTAGTTAATTTCCATTAATTAAGCACTTGACTTTGTTTGTAAAGGTATTCTTCGGACCCCTAATAATGACAATGGGAAAAACTGCCACAAAGGGAATCTTTGTGTGTAAAGGGCTTCGAGAAAGTGAAAGCTAGACACTCACGCGCAGCTGTGAGGACAGGCATTCCGAGGCGTGGAGCCGATTAGGGCAGTCAACTTCTTCTTTCTTGGTCGAGGACAGACCAGAAGTGATGGGAGAAGATATTTGTCGGTTTGTACGTAACTAATTAAATATTAACGAGTACTAAGCATTCCGCTTTCAGTAACTTTGAACAGTGATATATTGGTAACCCTTGGTCGGCAACTTCAAGTTCGATATTCTGATAAAAAGAAGCAGTCATTAAACCAGTTTGATGCGGGCATTCCAGTGTCATTAAACTATCCTTCTCATCCATACCCCACGCAAACCCTGAGATTAACCTCATTGCTTTACCCTGAGCTAAACACTATTTGTTTCAAACTCTCCCGTTAAAGTGGAACTATTTGCTCGCCAATATATTTTCGTATCAGGATAGTAGGTATAAAAATGTTAACGGGAAGGGAGGAAAAGAAGGTAAGAAGTATTAGTGAGTTCTTGCAGAAAATAAAAGAAAATTTTCCAGAAATGTAAAGAATATAAGAAAGGAAGATGAGGGGGAAGAAAGCGACTAATTAAGTAAGAAGGAGTCATGGAGGTCAAGAGCTACCTGACAGAGCAGAAGACCACGGTGCCATGTAAGACAAGGTAGCAACAAGGTAGACGCAAATAAATGTAGCCTAGGGTTGTAAATTGTGAAATTTTGGAATATGCACAATAAAAATCTTATCGAAATCTAACCCCTTAATGGGTTACAGGTGAACGTAATGAACAGGTTGTGACCATTCCCCTTGGTCAGGAAAATAGGATAATTAATTATGTAGGATATCAGACGTATAGTAAGAAGTGTGATTGTAATTGGGAGTAGTTTAATATTGCAATGATATAAACGTTTATCTGAAAGAACATATCGACGTAGTATAGCTAGATTTTGCAAGTTGGGAAACACATCTGGCTAAAGTATGCCGCCTCCTTTGTCTGGTAACAAAAGCGAACTGAGGCAAATGTGCCCTAAGGCTAGTATAGGTGCCGCTCTGTCGCGTCTAGGTTTCATTGAATCTTTAAAAGTACGTGTCTTGTACTGATTTCTGAGGGATTATAGGCATCCCTGAGTGCTCCCTTCGGAACGTGCTTGCGCATAAATTAAACTGCAAGCCTGGGAAAGTTTGTAGCATTTATCCGTCATGCGCACACCTAATATTTCAAAAATAGAGGGTAGCAAAATTATGAACTATCCAATCACTCACTACTAATGCGTCCACGTGACGTCCCCAAAATTGAAAACCTTGCGATAGTGGGGGTAGTTTTAGCTATGGCAGAACTTAGAAGTTCCTGGTCAGAACACTCAGTTACTAGACACCGATGGAGTAAACCACGTATCACTCAGTTACTAGACACCGATGGAGTAAACCACGTATCACTCAGCTACTAGACACCGATGGAGTAAACCACGTATCACTCAGTTACTAGACACAGATGGAGTAAACCACGTATCACTCAGCTACTAGACACCGATGGAGTAAACCACGTATCACTCAGTTACTAGACACAGATGGAGTAAACCACGTATCACTCAGCTACTAGACACCGATGGAGTAAACCACGTATCACTCAGTTACTAGACACCGATAGAGTAAACCACGTATCACTCAGTTACTAGACACCGATGGAGTAAACCACGTATCACTCAGTTACTAGACACCGATGGAGTAAACCACGTATCACTCAGTTACTGGACACCGATGGAGTAAACCACGTATCACTCAGTTACTAGACACTGATGGAGTAAACCACGTATCACTCAGTTACTAGACACCGATGGAGTAAACCACGTATCACTCAGTTACTAGACACCGATGGAGTAAACCACGTATCACTCAGTTACTGGACACCGATGGAGTAAACCACGTATCACTCAGTTACTGTACCCCGGGGGAGAGACCCATGTAACACTCAGTTACTAGAAACCGATGGAGTAAACCACGTATCACTCAGTTACTAGACACCGATGGAGTAAACCACGTATCACTCAGTTACTAGACACCGATGGAGTAAACCACGTATCACTCAGTTACTGGACACCGATGGAGTAAACCACGTATCACTCAGTTACTAGACACCGATGGAGTAAACCACGCATCACTCAGTTACTAGACACCGATGGAGTAAACCACGTATCACTCAGTTACTAGACACCGGGGCAGAGACCCGCGTAACACTCAGTTACTAGACACCGCGGATTGACCCGCGGTTACTAAGTTGCAAGGCTCGAAGGAGTGAACCACGCGTATACTAAGTTATACGATACCGCGGATAAACCGCGTGCATTAAGTTACGAGACACCGCGGAGTGAACCAGTCAGCGTCGTGAACGCGAACCTGTAACCACACGTAGACGCGCGCAGTAAGAGAAACAACCAGATAGCGGCTTACAATTGGTGGCGAGTACACCTAGTGTTGCAGGTGATAATAAATTGAGAATGGACAAATGCGGATAGTTTTCTCCAATACCAAAAACCACGCCAGGAAGTACCCACGCCCTGAACCCTGAACCCTGAGCACCTACAAGAGCCCTCATGCCGAGCGCCCGGATAAAAACCCTGTCTGTACCAAAAATCTCCCCACCTGTGACCCCTCTCCGTCGCCGCTATCTAAATATGAGGTGCTGAGATAAGGGAGATCTCAGCCGGGTTACATCAGAGCCCGAACCGCCTCAAGGTCTGGGAGGCCATATTGTGTAACATTACATCTTACGCGTAATCGTGCATGTGGCGTGGGCTTCCAATTTAAGTGGCTGCAAAATTGTCATTCTTCTCAAGTTGTTTCGACTTTGATTGCATCACGGAGATGGTCGTATTCTTCAGATGGAAGCTGGTTTTAACTGTAACTTGATTAACCTTTGTGATATTGAAATGGTATCCGTTTTACTCTAGAAAATTAAGGGACATTGTATGGCGTCATAATTCCTATGTGTTTCAGGCACACGTTTCAATTCATTGTTCTGATGATGAAGCCGATATCTCTAGATTGCAAATTTTCTTGACGGATGTTGGGGATGAATGAAATATCTTGGAAGACTTTGGCAAAGAATGGAATATATTTGTACTTTGAAATTCTCTTGTTTGTTGAAAGTAAAAGGTGTGTGTTAAGTAAAGATTTGGCGTGTACCTTTATATTTACTTAGCCTGGTCCATTATCACTTTCAGATCTTTTTTCTGACGTTTTAAACATTCCTTGGACTTATAAAAAAATTTAGAACCAAAATTGGGCATATCGGTTCAGCCGTTTTGGAGATTTTTCGAGAAAAAGAACGTCAATTCATATATACAGTTGAAACTCGTTTACACGTAATTCACTTCTATATTTTGCGCACATATACACTAAATTTTTAGGGACCAGCTGTTCTCCACTAAAAATTTTGCTCAATTATACGGTTTTCGGTTATAGATTTTCTCGGTAATGCGTCAATTTTTCTGATCTCCATACACAAAGTATACCATTTATACGTTTTATTAAAGCGTATGGTGGTATGCCTGCTTTGGATAACTTCGGAACTGCCTGGTTTGAGATATCCATTGTCGCTTATTGTTTCATTGTCGTCATATCGCTCCAACAATCCTTTAACCTTGGTTCCAACATTCACTTCTCTGCTTTAAGTCGAGTCCTGCTACAGTCCGGCCGCTCTATCTCCGGCTCTGACAGTTCTCGAGAGGGGGGAAGCGCGTTGTTGCCAAGCAGAGGAACATGTGTATTTTAAATATTTCACGCATTTACAGATCGTAACTTCGTAAATGTACGTGGAGAACGTGTACATACATGATCCCAGAATTGTTGCAGATGGAGACAATATACCATTTACTGGAAAATAAATAACAAAATACTACTTCGCACGAGTGGGAAATTCCTTTCTCATATAATATTGATATACATATAGCATCCTTTTGAAAAGGATCAAGTGAAGCTTTGAGGCTGCCTCGTTGCCTTTGCTTTCCCGGTTTACGCAGAACTGGAGACGGCGAACTTAAATCAGCTGGCACTTTCCTTGGTCAAATTCTTCCCACCTTCAAGGCGTCACAAACTCTGTCCAGCAACTTGGTAACAGGTGTTAGAGCTCCACCAATGCCCCGCTCCTTCTCGAAGTACTCACGTAGCCTGAATATAAATTCACGGCTTTGGCTCTTATAAGAGTCGATTTTTTTCTTGAATTCTGACGAACCAGTAGCCATATTACTATAATAGCGATAATACTAAGACTTACAGACGCTACAAATCGGGATTCACGCACACAGCACAAATTAAACAAACCAACAGCGCGGGATCCAAAAGCAACTAAAAGCCACGTGGTCCAACACAAAATTGCAGCGGCAACACGGTGCTGGATTTGCAAGCCACGCCTGGCAGCGACAACGCTGATTGGCGCTAGCAGACAGTTTTAACTTCCTGACCACGATATCGGATGTACAAACTCCCAGTACCACCAACAGAAGCAGTTGATGTGCGTGAAAGGTGTGAACGAAATATTGGAATAGAGTGATGTAAAGAATATCTTGCAGGATAATGAAATTACAAGTTGGATTTAAATGTTTCGAAGCTGATATAGTCCTATACTCTCATTATAAATATAATTCTGACGATATGTTTTCAATTACTCATTATTATATGTTGGTATTATTAACCTTCCCCCTCCACCTCCTGCAGCCACTAAATGTCAGAGCCGGAGATACAGCGGCCGTACTGTAGTGTGTTGCTTTGTTATTTATCCTTTCATTGTCGTCATATCGTTTCAAAAGTCACTTATCTGTATCAAATGGAGCTTCCAGCTACAAACAGAAGAAACATGCGTGAATATCAACCAACAGGTAAGAAAACAAGAAAACGCTTAACTCTTGGTGAAAAATTAAAAGTTCTGGATGAGATTAAAAACAGTCCTGAAGAAACTAAGAAGAATATTACTGAGAGTTTGGTCCTACCTTACTTGACTATAATAAAAATCTGAAGAGAGTATACGGAACGCATCAAAGCCTCCATGTAGCTATCAAAATGCAAAGAGAATACAGATTTTTGCCCATTTATAAAAATGTCTTAAGTCTAGTTCAGTCAACACCGTGAGAAAAACTTTCCCATCGATGGAACACAAACACTTTTTGACACAATTTGCACACATCTTCTGTTAATAAGTAGATTTTCAAAATCTGCTGTTTAGATGTACTTAAGAACTGGATAGATACATTTACAGAATACAGCCGCCCAGCAATTTGCTGCATGCGATGTGAATCCTGTACACATTAGCAAACAGCGCGTCCCACATGCTTCACGCCTCAATATATCATGGAAACAATTGTGCTGAAAGCAGATCATATCTGAGTACTGAGCAGTGAGTAAGCCTACACAACTGTATCATCAGTGAATTACTCTCTGTAACTACCCCTCTCTCAATTTACCCCTCAATTATTTCCTTTATCATACTACGTACAATATATCCAAGGAAATTCTTCTCTAGCATAAAAATATTATAATATATCCAGGTGAGTCAGCTGTCGCTATTTATTTTTAACTATGCAGCTCGCAGCTTATAGTCTAACGTGTAAACATTGACTCTTAGCACAAAAGCCGTTATTGCAGCCCTGACCTTCTATTCGGTAATATACGCACACAGCATTAATACTAACACTCCAAGCAAGCAGCGCGTGAAGAAATACGACGATTTTACGAAAAGTGCTATACACAATAAAGTACATCATTATTTTTTCAGAATTGAACCTGCTCAGAGATTTAATAAGTTAATATGTAACCCAACTCTATTGTTTATAAGTTAGCGCTGTTATATATTGCTAGTGTTGCTAAACTTATGTATGTACATGTAGTGTCTAACACGTGGCAAGTTGAGTCAGCTCCGCCTTGTTTACAGCAGGATTAAACTAGCGTGAGACAGAGTATAGATCTGTCATTTTGTGCTCCAATGTTATTTTCAAATGATTTGTTTGATAGCTTGCTCCAACATGGGCGAGTTTAAGGTGTGTGTGTGTGTGCGTGCGTGCGTGTGCGTGTGTGTGCGCGTGAAAGCGTGTTTGCAAATTCGTCTAAAATTGCTACTGCAGCTCTCTGTATCTGGGTATGTTTTTGGAATCGAAATACATAGTCATTGCTTTCTGTCCCGTACAACCTTATGCACCGAGTTATCTATCCATCCGGTATAATCTGCTCTACAAATAAATAGAATGCATTCAAGAAAGGTGCAAGTCACATATTTCGCATAGGATGTTGCATAAATTCAAAAATAAATAGGAAAAAAGTTATGTAGGTAGGTGAGGAATAGAGAAGGAAAATTGAAACGTAAATATGACATGGAGAGCTTATGGTCTTAACTAGTAAATACAAATCAATATTTTAGTACAATATACTCCTCCGAGAGTTTAGAAGATGAAATTAATGTTGGAGTATAAAAGAAGAAGTTTAGTGTACCTATATGCACAAATATGTCATAAGTGCTTTTAAGGATGGTTTCTCGGGTTAGCAGCCAAGTGATATTTCTTTCCACCAATCTTTCAGCCATCCTTACTCTGTGGACTTAATCAGGGATATGTCCATATGTCCATCATATGTAGAAGGAAACGTCACTTGGCTGCAAACCCCAGAAACCATCCTAATAAATCAACGCCGATAAAAAGCTTGAAATCTCTCATTCTTTTGTTTCCTTCACATCTTCCCTTTATACAAAGTAAGTAGTTTGTGGTTCCGTCTTTCTTAGTTACCTGTTGCTTTGTAACCTGATCTTTAGGAACTTGGATAACCAATTACACCACCTTATTCTGATTGCTCTCCCTTCACTCTTCTGTCTTTCCTTCCCTCCCCTGACTCTTCGCCTTCCTTGACCGCTGCTTCTTTTGTTTCCACAAGCATTTTCATGTGTTTGACCCTCTTGCCTTCATTTGTTTAGCGGTTTGCTTGGCTCTGTTAGTTAAGCGATACCAAGGTCGTGAATTCAAACCCAGCCTAGACTTATGATTTAAAATTACTTGGAAGTAGATTTACTCATATGTAAAGGATGTCCTGTGAGATAAAATACCGGAACCCCGGTGGCTACAATAAGATTCTGGCAATCACGGTGTCATAAACATAAAAGTATCTTTCTTTAATTGTTGATATGTTCATTGCTGTGAATAGTCACATACAGCCAATGATGTATACTATACGTGCTTTTGTTTACATCGCCATATAAACTAAGAACTGCTCCAGTATAGCCACGTGTATAGTCGCACTGGTCGAACGGTTACCATGGATTTATCTTTGGTAATAGATACCTCTTACATAACTCACTGATTACTCCACGTGGAGTAAACAGCTGTCATTTGTGTTTCTTGCGAATTCCATTGGCTGAAGTGATGCGTTCATTGGTGCTAGCACATGGACGGGAAGCGTGTCAGTTACCTCTCACTCTTACAAGAATAATCAGTGCGTTATATGAGAGGTTTCTATTAACAAAGGTAAATCCATGGTAGCCGTTCGAGCAGCACGACAATACAAGGGGGGAATGGTAGAATCAGTTGCTAATAGTTAAACTAGTTCGGATTAAAGTCTGTTTAGTTAACTGATGTGCACGTCGGCCGCATGCCTTTGACGAACCCTTATAATCGTTTTACAACACCGACCCTCCTTCTCCCAGTCCTTTCTGCAAGGTTGTCCTTTTTCTCGGTACGTCATGGGTATCGTATGAAGTTTCGTCTAAATAAATTATTTATGTCCATTACAGCGAAACTTCCTTAGTTTTGACATATATATATATATATATCGCCAAGCTACAATGCTACTGGATTCCATAATAACCCTTATCTTATTCGAAGTGTGGTATTTGAAACCCAGCTCCTATAGGAGGTCGCGCAAAGTGAAGCGCCCATAAGGCAAATCACAAATTTCTTGCAAATTTGCAACCTATTCGTCTAAGGTGGGAGCTCTCCCTTTTGCATAGAATCTATAAATTTAACGGCGAATTAAATCGCATGTGAAATTACCTACTTTAGAGAAACGTTTCCTTTTGTTTTCACACTTGATCGGCGTCTTTGGTATTCCTTTCGTCACAATATTTCTTACTGTATTTCTCTGAATACCCAGAATTTATCATCAGGTTCATTGCACGACCGCTTACCAAGATTATTTGTCAGAACATATTTATATATGTTCAAAACAAGCGCTTGAATTTGCTTAGAAAGAGTTCCCGTTATAGCTTTGTTTTTTGAGGCTTTTCCAGTAATATAACTCGGCCGAGTAATTCACACACATGATTATTTTCACTTGACTGAAAGTTATCTACTACTTCATTTGCATTTATTACTGCATTTCCCTCCCACGGTCTCCACATCGTGACACACAACGAATTTCTGCACGTAATGAAACAGATTAACTGAAAGTTGGAACTTTGACAACTGAGACTCCACGTGGAGTAGACATGCGACTGTCACTTCGAGAAAATCAGTGTTGCTATCGGTCCTCAACGACAGTGTTCCATTTCTGAAGTGTGGAGATAGATTTATGACGGTCATTGTTGGGCGGGAGGGTAGTTTCCTTTAAGGGGCCAACTGCACTCCCGTTCACTAGACAGACTTTACGCTAATGAGGGGATTCGACACTGCGACCAATGTTGATCCATTGTTCCTATGCCCCAAGTGGTGCATCCCCGGATAGAAAAATGGTCAGAAAATAGCCCACAGGTTGGCCCGGACACCAGAAACACTAAATATTTTATTTTATTGTGACAACCTAACCATAGATGTTAAAGAATAAAGAAGCACATGACCAGATCATACACGGGGGGAATTTTCTCAGAGTAGGAAATGCATGCTTTTCGAGAGGTTGGGGTTTTGTAATAGGTTACAAAAGGACTACAACTCACTTAATAAGAATATTTAGTACAAACATAATACATAGGTGGCCACAGCGTCCATTTATTTGCCTCAAGAAGCTGCGGAACAATCAATCCGCTTAAGGGGGGACGTATGAGAAGATATTCAAAAGTCAAATTTTTTTATTGTTTTGTAAAATAGTATATAGTGTTAACTATCAAACACCAAAATATTATGACTGTACGTGGTCTGTATGTACCTTTAAAAAACTAAATGCCCTAGTGTTGCATAGTAGCATAGTAGCACCACATAGTCTTGCATCAGTTGTCTTGGAATCTATAAAGCCCACCTACCAATTCTTAGCACACCCAGACTTGCTAACAAATTGTCTCTACGGAGAGACACAAAACCCAAATGAAATCCTCAACAGTTTGATATGGAAAAGGTGTCCCAAAACATCATTTGTGTCTTCCATAGTGGTGAAAATTGCTACATTTGATGCTGCAATAGTGTTTAATGATGGGAATGTTGGCAGAAAGAAAGTTATGTATCAGTTAGGGTATCAACCTGGTGTGTTTATGGAAAAAAGTTTGCAGAGTATCGACAACATTCGCATCGCTGGTGCAGAAAGAGCTATGAAACTAATTCAGAAAGAAGCAAAACAGAAGAGGAATTTAGAAATAAAGGCTGAAGAAGACTAGAATGATGATACAGACTATGGATATGGGAAGTTCTGACTTAAAATTAAAAGGCAAAGTGAATAATACTTATTGTAATTTTAATTGTCTTTCGCCGTAACTTGCATTTTCTACAACTTCAACCCATTTTGCTCTCCAACTACTTCATCTACATAGATGCAATTTAGCACACAGCTTTCTTATGCCACAATGAACATTTTGTTGATTCTAGAATTTAAGATTAAGCTCCAGATGAAATGTGATGATACAAATTATATGAAATTATTTTCATTTTTAAAGGATGCATATGATTAACATTCTTTTTAAAAATTCTATACAGTTTCAATAAGAAATCTAAATCCAACAAAGTCATTTTTCGTGTGTTTTAAAATAACATACAAAATTTCAGAAAGATAGCATATGTGAATTTTGAAAAAAAAAAAAAAAAATGGGCTTAAGTTTGTAAATATCTGTGCATATAAATAATATGTAGCATTAGTTATAAACAATGGAAAATTATGAAAACAATGTGCATATTAACTGTATCATCTTAAATGAGTATACCAAGTTTCACTTCTCTAACTTGAAAACTTTGGATGTTATGGCTTTTTATGTAAGACCCTGAATATTTGCATACGTCCCCCCTTAAGCCGAAGATTGGCCCAAGAGAGCGAGAAACCCGCTTACACAAACTTATTATCCAACAGGTGTAGCGGGGGAGTGACGTCACAAGTGCTACTGAAGTCATATAAACAATTATTTGTATTACTTAATTTATGTATAGTAATTATGTAATTTATCAATGACTTGCATAGCTATACTGCTGATCAGCCAATAATGAATTAAAATGGGAGCAGGAACCGTGTCTACTGAGGAACCTACCATGCACCGCTAAGACTCCCGCCGACACTTCGACCCTGAAAGAGACCACCAGATAAGAGATGATATGAAATGATATTTGCAATTAAATGGAGGAACAGGAAATTCGGGAGATGTAATTAACCCACCAAGGCGACCCGGGAAACCCCCGAAGAAACCCATTGCTTAGGTAGGAGAGCCCTGGAAATCGAACCCGCCCGTCGCGAAACAGGGGCAGACGAAAATGCCTGAACCATCCCGCTGTCTTGCGTAACATAACCAGATGAGAGCGAAGATCCTTGGTTCAAGTTTCGGCTATGGTATTAAGTTTTTCAGTTTTATTCCACTGTTCTAACCTTGTTTTACATATGCCCTATGTGAAAAAATAAACTAACGTTTATAAATTGATCTTATACTTCATTAACGTGTAAAGCCCGAGACTTCTACAGTGTGATCCATATAAACCTGAACCACTTCAATAATCCATAACTTTTGAACCAATAATAGGACACACGTACAACTTTAGGAGAATATAATACACAACCGGGAGATTACATACCACCTTGCTAATGTTACTTATTTAGATTCGAATGGATTTCTTGGGAACATCAATTGTCCGTGGCCTATTCTTGTACACCATTTTTAGGTATCCCCCACAAGAAAAAATCCGTTGAGGGGAGGTCCGGGGATCTGGATGACCACAGACATTGAGGTTATTCGATTATAAAAGAAACTGGTTATAAGTTCCATCGTGTCATTAGATGTATGGCACGTTACTCCATCTTGCTGGATATATATTGTGACTTTGTGGGTTCGTGAATTCAAAAGTCCGATTTCACCACTCAAAAATGTTCTTTATTGCCACCGAATTACAGTTGAACACTTTCCGATTACACAGAATTACGTAATGCACACAATTACAATTCACCAGTTCGTCCGTTGCAGTTCCACTCGCATTCGCAATTACGTACACTCCTCCGAAGCACGTACGCAGTCCGTCCCCTCTCTGGGCGCACTCACTGCAGCCCCTTTTATAGGGATATCAGTTTCTCGAAGTATCTCGTTTCAGTGAATCACCCCGAAGGTTCCAGACGGCAGGGGAAAGGGGAAGAAGCGGCCAGCGACCAGTGACACTTCCCTAATCATCCCCTCAGTTAGTGACTGAGATAAATGGGTGGGCGTGGGCCTGATGCCTCTGGTTCCCTACTCAGCTGCCGTTGCTCGTGCTTTCAGATAATTGGGTGACACTATATATAATTAGTTATAAATAAGGATAAGAGTCAGCCATTGGGTTTTCATAATAAAATCAATAAGGCAGTTAATTTACCTGAAATGATAATGAATGAAAATGAAATTAAATACACAGGAAAGACAAAATTTTTAAGAGTTTGGATGGATGACAGTCTAAATTGGAATATACATATTGAAAGTCTAATAAGGAAATTAAGTAGCATTTGTTTCCAAATATCAATTTTGAAGCACAGTGTAAATTTGAATACATTAATAAATTTTCAATCATTAATTTCTTATGGTATAGCAGTATGGGGAAATAGTAGTAGCATTATCAAAGTATTTAGAATCCAAAAAAGGGTAATTAGAATTATGATGAATTTAAAGAGAACAGATAGTTGTAAGCAATGGTTAAAAAAATTAGGCATATTGTCATTACCAAGCATTTACCTTTTAGAAATAATAATACAGGTTAAAGCAAACTTAGATAAATTTAAAAAATGCAATGATATTCATGACCATAACACGAGAAATAGTTCAAACTTACATGTCACCTATCATAAAAGGAAAATGTATGAGCACAGCTTTAAATTCAACGGAATTCACATCTACAATAAACTGCCAACGTAAATAAAAAACATTGAGTCCTTCACAAAGTTTAAAAACACATCAAAGAAGTATTTGTTACAAAAGTGTTACTACTCAGTAGAAGAGTATTTAAATGACAAAGGGTAAGAATAAAAGGAATGTAAATTTTAATTATTAA
This sequence comes from Mantis religiosa, assembly GCA_030765055.1. NCBI lineage: Eukaryota > Metazoa > Arthropoda > Insecta > Mantodea > Mantidae > Mantis > Mantis religiosa. The sequence goes on along the minus strand of CM060949.1, from coordinate 203,993,382 downwards.
TTTGGTTATCATGCTGAACAACTTATTGTAATTCTTGTTTTTTATTATTATTTTTTGTATAGTTAGTAATTTGGCAATTCCACATCATGAGTTGTATGATTTATGGATGCAATAAATGAATATGAATATAAATAACCTACTCTCAATTCCATAGCATCTGTGTAAAACTTCAGAGAATATGGTGAGAAGAGTACAAACATGTATAGATGCTGGTGGAGGACATTTCCAACATTTTCTCTGAGATGTAAATAGTGTAATGTGTACTACTATACTATATTGTCACCCAATTATCGGAAGACAAGACCGACTGGCGGTTGGGTGGGTGACAGGAGACATTAAGCCCACGCCTACCCATTTATCTTGTAGCGTTCACTGAGGAGATGGTTGGAAAAGCATCACTAGCCGTCTGTTTCCCCTCCCCCTGACGTCTGGAACCATCGGGATGATGTTCAGAGCCGCGAAGCTTCCAGATACAGCGATTTTTCTATATAAGGGCTACAGTGGCCGAGTTGCAGCACCAGCTCCGAGCCATTGGCCGTTGGAGTGAGAAGTGGAGAATGGCCATTAACCCCGAGAAGAGCTCCGCTCTTCTCCTGGCTAAGAGCTGCCAAATACCTTGGCGTCCACCTCGATTGCGGTCTCACTTACGCACCTCACGTCCGGGTCAAAGGCGGACAAGGGCATGCAGCACTAAGACAGGTGTACCTAGTTCTTAAATTCACCATACTAACGCACCTCAAACTACGCCTTTATCGGGCGATTATACCGCCCCTGATTCTGTACGGCTGCGAAGTCTGGGGAACAGCGGCTCCGACCACTATTCGCAGACTACAGCGCGTCCAGAACAGGGCACTGCGCATGAGCTACGATACCGGAGGTAGATTTCCGTCCTACATCCTTCACACCTACTCCGGAGTTCCGTACATTATGGACGTGGTGCGGGAGAGATCGCGCTCCATCTACGATAAGCTAGACTCCCATTCCAACATCCTGGTGAACACCCTTGGCCGTTACGACCACAGGGCTCCTCGCCGCCGACCGACCTACCGGTCGCCCAAAGATGCTTTGGGTAACCAGAATTGAACAGGGCCACCTCCCCCTGACCTCAAACCCCCTCTAGCTTGTTAAGCGGACTGTTCTCAGATGCCTCCCAGGCAGGCGGAAGAGCGCAGCCAGCACTGGGCGCACAACCCCCCACGGGGCAGCAGCGCGCATAAGGCTAGACATACCACTGCCGAAGGCAACCGCCTGAGACAAATACGACCCTATTAATCTGCCCAGATAAAGCCGCAATAAGCGGCTAGGTGCTGGTCAGCAAACACTCCGTCCAGGTAAACCTGGACGAATCGATTCTTCTGCTGGTCTGCTCCTGCTGGTCAGTTCAGTTCTTGGCGAGCAGCCGTGAAGAGCGCAGTGTTAGCGAACGGACTGGAAGACTGCGTACGTGTATCAGAGGAGTTTTACGTAATTGTGAGCGTGGAGTGGACCTGTGACAGACGAAGTGGTGGATTGTAATTCTGTGCGCTACGTAATTCTATGTAATCGGCAAATTTACCAACTGTAAGTCAGTGGAAATAAAGAACATTGGACTTTTAATTTCACGAACCCACAAAGTTACAATATCTAGCTGACACGAAGGGGTTCCGTAACGTTTTAACTATCAATGATGAACTAGAATGATGAACATTTTTCAGTGTCGTTATTGATCTTTCGGGACATTTGTTATACTTACAGTGAGGCCAGAAGTGACTGAGGTGTAAGATTGTAGAGTACAGAAAATTGAGCATCGTAGTGTGATCAATTTCCTGCATTTGAAGGGCAAAACTGCCTGGGAAATCCATGAGGTGACGGCTGTTTATGGAAATGATTGCCCATCGTATGACACTATTGTGAGGTGGAAAAGGAATTTTCAAACTGGTCACATGTCCCTGACAGATGAACCAAGAGTCACACCATCAATGGCAGATACTACTGTAGTCTTCTGGACAAGTTATGAGCAGCTCTGATTAAGAAACAACGCGGTATGCTCTCCAAAGTTGGTCGTCTTTTGTCTGACAATGCACCAGCTCATTCATCTCAAGTTGCAGTTAACAAAACAAAAGACTGTCTTTCAGGCCTTTCAGCATCCGCCTTATTCGCGCGATCTCCCAGCAAGTGACTTTCTTGTTCCCGTAAATAAGAATCCGTTGCGTGGTAGCTGATTTGACAACACAAATGACGTCACTAATGAAGTGTAAGAGTGGTTTAAAGCGAATTCTGCAGACTTCTACAATCAAGGTATTCGGAAGGTCAAGAAACGCTGGGAAAATTGTGTACATCTGGATAGTCACTGCGTAGAGAAGAACTACCAAGAACATATCCACACAAACTCTCTATTCGGCCGCCTCGGTAGCGTAGATGGTAGCGAGTCTGCCTCACGTTCAAGAGGTCCCGAGTTTGAATCTCGGTCAGGGTGAGTTATCTGGATAACATTTTTCCAGGGTTTTCCCTTATCCTGAAAGACGAATGTTCGATAACTCTAAGCTCTATGGACCCTGGGCTCATTTGAGCATAATTTCATCCACTCCATTCTACGTCTGATATGACAATGTTGGAGGACGTAAATTACAAAACAAAATAAAAAATCCTCTATCACATTTTTTAAAGGGTGATAATGACAGCTTTACGTCACCACCTCGCATTCACTCGCGAACACTTTGTTCTATAAGTACTTTAATAGGATTCAGCAGGCCTCGACATGTGTATTTTGGGTCAAATCTTGAAATTAAAATTACGATATAGGTAGTTCTGCACAGAGGGCTAGAGCGTGTGCTTTGGTTCCCTGCTTGCGGAATGCGCCGGGGATCGTTCTCAAATGGGAGTGCAGATTTTAAGTATCGGGTATAGGTCCGATGCCACTAAGCAAGGTGAGGAAATTGAGGACTTATGCTAGGTAGCGGCCCTGGTCTAGAAAAGCAACTTTCGGGCTGGGGTACCGATATGCTGATCATATCTCCCCATATAGGTAGGATGATCGTCTATCTTGCGTTTGTGGACGTGAGGCCGGCAGTCGGGTTACATATTGAGGTCCACTTTGAGTTATTATGCCAGGGAGGGGGGGTTACGTTAACTGGCAGATAAGTGGCAGAGCAAGTAAGCTGCAACAGGTGTTCACGGAATGGTAGAGGAGATGCGCCCAGTATAGCACACCTAAGGTTTTGTCAATATTTAATATTATCATGAAGCTAATAACATACAGAAACAGCATTAATAATGAACATTCATAAACCCGAGTCATGTTGACTTTTAATATCTAAAGTAAATATTAATGGTAACTGCGCGTCTCAAAAAGTGTTTCCCAGTACCGGACAGACGTAAATATATACATATTTCTAAATAAAGGAAGAGAAACTGCATAATAAATCACAAGATAATTATTCTTATCATAATTAATGTATTTTTGTGATAAAAACAGATCACGGTAACATGATAATATATTTTTCAAAACGTTCTCTAGAGATTATCACAACAAAATAAATATGTCTTAGAACTAATGAAACACTATTTTAAACACAGTGATCAGATTTATAAAAATAAATGTCCTCTTGCCCTGTACATTCAATTGTCCAACCCTTGCACGATACACACTGAACCCAAGCCTCGTCTTTGATTTCTAAACAAATGATACACTCTGTTAGAACACTTCAATCGACACAGGTTTTGCTTCCAAAATGTAATTTTCTTTTAGTCTTCTAAGGCTCTTCACTATTTCCAGGTTCTGTTGGCACAGAGTTAGAGCTAGGTCCTCTGTTTATAGTTTTATTAATGTTAGTCTTGCATCCCTTTGCTATTGGTTTGTTCTTCTGTTATTGTGCCTTTTCCTGCAACATCAACTTATACAGAGTCGATGTTAACGTTTCAGCAATATACTCCCAAGCTCATTGATCCTTCTATCACATTATTTATTATTTGTTTCATATTTTCTTGTAACAATTTCCTTTCTTTTTGGCCTCTATGTTGACGGGAACGTCTACAAACAAAAATTAATCTAATGTCAGTGCAAATTTAGGGGATAAAAATATATTGTGACTTTGTGGGTTCGTGAAATGAAAAGTCCAATTGCACCACTCAAAAATGTTTTTTATTTCCACCGACTTACAGTTGAACACTTGCCAGTTACACAGAATTACGTAATGAACACAATTACGATTTACCAGTTCGTCCGTTGCAGTTCCACTTTCACTCGCAATTACGTAAACTCCTCCGACGCACGTACGCAGTCCTTCCCCTCGCTGGGCGCTCCTCACAGCTGCTCACCAAGAACTGACTGACCTCACTCATTGCAGCCCTTTTATAGGAATATCACTGTTTTCTAGAAGACTCTGGTTTCAGTGAATCACCGCGAAGATTCCAGAGGATAGGGGAAGGGGAAAGAGGCGGCCAGTGACAAGTGACACTTCCCTAATCAACCCTTCAGTTAGTGACTGTGGTCCGTATGCCTCTGGTCCCTTCTCAGCTGTCGTTGGTCTGGATTTCCGATAATTGTGTGACAATATCTTCGCGCACGGTACTGGGAAAATTGCTATCGTACTGTACTGAGCAACTCACACGTACGTATATATATATATATATATATATATATATATATATATATATATATATATATATATATATATATAACGTCATAGCACGGCCCGATTCTTTTAAACCGACAGTGTATGTTGTGTTTGTGTAGTCTACTTAATACCAAATAGTATGAGTACAAATACTTAATTAGTTCTTCGCCGGACAAGGCAGCAGCAATGTCAGCAAGTTATTAACAGCACAGCTCCAGTTCACTACATGACTTCTCTGAACAATAACTTCTGATTCAACGGTCAAAGAGGAGGGAAAACTTCCCGTTGGTAACTCAGATAGTTGTTTGTCTAAATACACATCATGAGCTTCTACTGTCTGTCAGCAACTACGATATACTAACTCCATGAGGTACTGGGCAGTTTGCGGTACTGGGCGGATCTCCCCTAATATTCTTAATGCACAAGTACATTACAGCACAAGACAAAGTAAAATGAATATTTGCAGAAGAGCGAACTAATATGCTTTCTTCCGGCCTTTATTGCATTCTCTCCTTTCCCCTTTAGGCTTTCACAGCGACTGTCATTTATTATGCCTTGAAGGAAAACGTATCACAAACACAGAACTGTCTCTCACAGATATGGTTGACATATTTGTTAGCTACAAGTGAAGGGAGGCCTTCTAAGCATGCGAAATATTTCATAAGCTGACCACCCTATAAGCTGAAGAATGTTTTCCAAGAACTTAAGCCATCAAGGTCTCTTTCGTTCCTCCTATCTTCTTCTCTCTCCCACCAGTTCTTTTTAAATATTTGTAGGTTTCATTAAAACATCCTTCACTTACAAGGGATAAAGCTATTCACAATAACTTTATTATTCTTTGGTAAAATTTAGAGATAGGTCCTAGAAGATAGTTCCATTAAATGATACCAGAAAGTCGCTTAGTTCTTTTTCCATACTTTGCTAGTCATTCTGCAACTTTTATTTTATTTTAAAATCACAGCAGATAGAATACTGAAGGCGAGAAATTTCCAGGAATCGAAACAGCTATTCAGAACATTATGAAATAAATACCAAATATGCAACTAAAATGGTTAGAAAGAATGTTTGGTTCAATTGTAGAAAGCATATATATCTCTCTCTTCATATATATATATATATCGCTGTCAAGTCATTCCGATTTAAATTTATGTCACCTTCTTGGTTTGTTATCTCTTCTCCTCCCAATTGATAGATATTTTTCAATTCCAAAATCTCCTTATTCCTCTTCTTCTACTGGTGTTGCTTCATCAATTGGACCCATTCCTATGTTCATATTTCCTTCCATCTCTCGTCTTTGGATTCTAGTTGATCGTCTTATTTGTTGAGTTGTTGCAGGTGTGGCCAGTTCTATTGGTGTAGATTTCTTAGAAGTTATATATTGTTCCCAAGCTTTTGTTGAAATGATGTTTTTTATTGTGTCTAACTTATTGAACTCCTCTGCATCTCTTATTATTTCCCATGTTGTCTTCCCTTGCAGCTCTTCTCTCAAATTATCCACTTCTCGATGCTCTTGACACTTGAAAATTTGGTGTTTTGGTGTATCCTCTATGCTGCATGCTGTACATAGACTTGACGCTCGTCTTCCTATCCTTTTGAAGTAGGTGGCATAAGGTCCATGTCCACTAATAAAATGGGTTATTCCTTTAGTTGGTTTGAAGTGGCTCATTCTTAGTATTACCTCTATTGTTGGAAGTAATTCATAGACTCGACGTCCTTCCCTATGCTGTCCCATTCGTTTTGCCATTCCTGTAATAGTGTCCTTTTAATTTGCATCCTTGTATCACATCCTTCACCTACTATTTCACGTACTTTTTGCCTGTTATTCTTCCTTCTCCAGTATTCTGCACCTCTATATCTTATGATCAAGTCCATCGGCCATATCCCTAGGATTACAAATAGAGCCATCGTGGGGGTGGTCTTAGTTCCGCCTGCATACCGTAAAAGTATCCGTCTTTGTGTTCTTCTTATTAGTATTTTGTTTCTTTTGTTACTAAGGCTTTGCACCCATGTACTTGCACCATATCCCATGCGACAGATGAAGGATGGAAAGCCATAAGTGTTATAAATAGACTAGTTTGTAGACTTTTAGTTAATTCATGAAATTAATCATTTCTTCACACTAGCCATATATAGGCTAAGGTTTTTGATAGTCAACATGAAAAATTAATGCCATGGGCAGGATTTGAACCAGGGATCTCCTGCTCTCCATCCAGTCACTCTAACTCATTAAGCTACCATGGCCAACGTGCCGTCCTGACATTAAATTCTCCATTTGACTCGTATATTTCCCCGGTAGACCACTAGGGGCCCTCGCATCCGCCATACACCGTTTGTGGCGACTTACTATCGTAAGTACTTGAGTCCCAGGCTTCATTATTTAACTCTTATTATTTTAGTTCATTGATGGAAATTAATCATTTCTTCACGCTAGTCGTATAGAGGCTAATGTTTTGGATAGATAGTCAACTTGAAAAATGCAATGCCACGAAATATAAGAGTCGAATGGGGAATTTAATGTCACAACGGCACGTTGGCCATGGTAGTTCAGTGGGTTAGAGCGACTGGACCGAAACCAGGAGATTCGTGGTTCAAATCCTGGCCATGTCATTGAATTTTTCATGTTGACTATCTATTTTATAGACTTGTTTTAGGCTCAGCTGGATCTTCACCTAATGAGGTGGCTTTAATGGAATTAGGAAGATTAGGTTATAAAAGCAAGGGATGGAAAGAATTCTGAAACATTGCCTCAGAAAATGGAATTTAGTTGGAGAAATTGCCGTTAAAGGATGTTTGGTAGCACAAAGAAGCATAAAGGAGAGAGAGACTTGGAGAGACTCGTTGTTAAGGAAGCTACCGTGTTATGCTTTTTCAATTAAACATCATTAAAATTATGTTTTTATCCTTTTTCATTGTATTTATCAGTTTGATTGTTTAGATTGCTATCAGGTTTACCTTCGTAGGACAAAACGTAATTTAGAAGTCAGAACGAAGGAACATTTTCGTAACATTAAGTATAAACAAACTGATAAATGGGCCATAGCAGATGATTTTTGGCCATTTAATCATAATATAAATCCTGAAGTTAAATTATCAAAACAATCGACAGATTTAATGGTTTGGGAAAGTATATTTATTTTAAAAAAAAATAACATCGCGTAATAAATTTTGAAATACCAGCAGTTGATTCTGTTCTTAAGTTTGTTTCGTTTTCAGATTTTGGTAATACTGAAAAAACATAAGAACATAGTAACTTCCTTAACGACGAATTTGTTTTCTCCTGTGGCTTTCTTTGTCAGAAGACGTGAACAAGGGTTTGTGAGATCGATTTCAACTTCAACTAATAAGAAAAATCAACATCATTTTTCTTAAGATAAGTGAAGATTTTTGTTACAGATAGTTATATTTGTATAAAATTTACTTTAAAATTAATTATACTTTATGAATTACTTATTTTTTTCTAATCCAACGAAAATACCAGCGGTGCATCCGTATAGCTGTGAATGTTACTTACGTTAAGAGATAATTCGTCATTGTCATTATCTTCATCGTCTGAGTACTGCAAATTTATATAGGTTCCAAAATCTCTTTCCGTGCTATTTCTTTCCAAAAGTCGTCTTCTTGTAGTTTATCTGATGTATCAGGCAGTTTTCTCAGTCTTGTTGTGTTCCTTGACAATTTCTTCGAGAGTATGTCGTTCATCGTCAGTCAGTTTATAAATATTATTTCTGTTTGCAACATAATTTGAGCCCACATTAACTCTATTTGATTGTTCTAGCAGTAGTAAGGGGGGGAGGTGAACCACGTCTAATTGATCCAGCTGATACACTTTTTCATGGAAGAGTAACTGAATAACACTGCTTTGAACTCTCTAGAGTAAATAGAGATTACGAACCATTCATAAACAAAGATATAATGTGACCAGACACGTTCTGCCAGACTAGCAAGAAGTGTATCGTTTCCTCTCATCGAATTTAACAAACACTTTGGCTTATTCAAAGTACATATTTCTTTTATCACGTCATGTCAAATGTTTACGTTTCAGTTCTGAGTAATTTCAAATATACGTTCACACATACATGCCAACCAATAATGATATTCATTGCAGTGCTTACGTCGCAGTGCAGTTATAATGTAATGGTATCTACTTTATTTATTTGTATTCGGAAAACTATTTGAGCTACAAATGTAGGGTTTTTATGGTTATGTTAAGTACACTACTCTCTCCTCAATCATGGATCACTTTTTGCAAAATCTGTATTTCTATCTTAGGGCGAATAGTATTTATTTTAGATTGATTAGGTTGGAGCTCGTCACACAGCACTTATAGGGAATGCAATACGAGAACACCGCAGAATTCCGATTGGTTGCTCACCTAGTAGTGCTCAATGACAAACACCTTACCATTTGAAACACATAATAGTTAGAATATAGTGTCATATGCTGTCTTCATCGCACATTGGACAATTTTCCTTATTACACCCATTCTTCATCGCACTAGTCTAAACCATGCCAATACTCCCCGTCCTGCTATTTATCACAAATTTCAATATATTCTTCTCCTCCCCAATTCATTAGCCATAGTTACCGACTGAAGAAATTTGTCTAACTATTAATTATGTCCAATTAATACTGAAGAATGGAGCAAATATTATAAGAAATTATGAACTGATTCAGACGAAGTTAAATCAGTTACAACATATGTTAATTAATATGTAGATTTAATAAGTATGGATGAACTAAAAGAAACTTTAAAAAATTTCAAAAACAAAAAATGTCCAGGAACTGATGGTTTGAATATGGAACTATTTAAATATGCCTCGGTTAAATTCCAGACTGGGCTTTTGAGTTTCATCAATATATGTTGAAAAAATGGGCATTTACCAGAGGAATGGAATATTGCATTAATATGTCCAATTTTTAAAAAGGGAGACCGAACGGAATGTGACAATTATCGAGAAATCAATCTTTCGAACTCAGGTTACAAGATCTATGCAAAAATCATAACACAAAGAATTACTCCAATCTCAGAAACTAAATTGCATGATTCACAAAATGGATTTAGAAAAGGGCGTTCCTGCAATGATTGTATTTTCACAATAACACAGATTATGGAGAAACGACGAGAATATAATCTACCAACTCTAATAGTTTTTATAGACTATGTAAAAGCTTTTGAGAAAGTAAAAAGAAATCTGCTATTGGAAATGATTAAAACTGGATTTCCTCAACATTTAGTAGGAACAGTACAAAGTATGTATATAAATACAAAATTTAAACTGGAGAAGTCCATAGAGAAAGATAACCTAGTAGAGATTAATTTAAGACTAATACAGGGGTGTCCATTGTCAGCTAACCCATTTAATATATATTAATGGCGCAGTTGTACGATGGCCAACTATGCTCAGAACACATTTTAAAATAAAGGAGAGAAATGTTGACACATTGCTGTTTGCTGATGACCCGATTTTAATTGCGGAGACGGAAGATAACTTACAAAGAGCCATACATGAATTAAGTAATATTACAAGAGAAAATAATCTTCAAATTTCATATGAAAAAAAATAATGGCTTTTATAGGAACGAACCATTTGAGAGCAAAACTTTGCATAAATGATAAACCCATCCAACAACAAAGTTATTTAATTTTCTTGGCTATATTGTGTCATATACCAGTAATATAGATATAAAAAAACAAAATAAACAAATTAGAAACAATATGCGGCACAATAAAAAGAACTTTTAAAAACTGTATAAAATAATGGCGATCCCAACCCTGCTTTATTGGTGTGAAAACTGGGTCTTGACTATCTCACAACAGAAGAAAGTGGAGGCTGCTGAGATGAAATTTTTGAGACAGGTGGCAGGGTATAGACTCAGACAAGAAAAGAAACGAGCATATTAGAAGAGAATTGGAAATTCAGAGTCTAAATGAAACAGTCATTGCATACAGGTAGAAATGGCAAGATCATGTGCAGAGAATGACCGAAGACCGCACACCACAAATAGTATACAAGTATAAACCTGTAGGTAGAAGAAATGTTGGCAGGCCACGAATGAGATAGTCCGATCAATTTCCTTGAAGTCGGAACGGAACACAAGGCTTATACCGTGATGCTGATGCTGATGATTATGACGATGATGATGATTATGATTATGATGATGATAATGATTAATTATGTGCGGAATCGGCACATTTCTTTAAAATATTTTTAGGGAAACATCGGTGTTTTGCCGGATGAAGGTTTATATAATTCAGTTTCCACTGCAGGTACGGAGTGTGTGTGTGTATAATCTATAATGTTATTCAGAATCTCGATTGTGTAAACACAATCTCCCGCTTCTGATAACGTTCATAAAATGAAAGTGTTTCAGCGATAGATTTGCAGTCGCAACCATCAAAGTCTATGCATTAAACGACTGCTTCCCTTTGAACAACTCCTCTATAAGGGTATTCGCAGAATTAGGAGGAAGTATATCAATATTTATTTAAAATTTAACATTTGTGGAGTAAAACCTTCGCTTATATAAAATATTCAAAGTTAATGAAATATAACATTCAGTCTCTATACAGATTTCTAATCTCTTGATTTTATTGCCTTGATCTGAACAATTCTGATATTCTATAATCAAATCAAAAAAAAATGAAGAATGCAAAATTGTTGAAATACTCTGTTCCAATATGCGAACTAAGACTCCTGCATTTATATAACGAGTGTTGGAAAGGTTATAGGATTCCTGAATAGTGGAAAATAGCAGAAGTGATACCCATTTCTTTACAAAAGAGCAAATAAATGACCCTAATAACTACGAAGGTATAAGTGTGTTAAAGGTAGTATACAAACTGTATGCTAAAATTGTAATTAATTGTTTAAAGCCAATAACACAAATGATTTTAGAAGAGGAACAATCAGGTTTTAGAACAGGGTGATCTACTAGTGATAATGTTTTTAGTATAAAGAGAATTTTAGAAAAAAATGGTCGACAAGTCAACTAAAACTCACATAGCATTTGTATACTTCGAGATAGCAATTGATTTTACAAATAGAAATCGATTATGGAACATAATGGACAAAAGCAGATATCCCCTCATATAGTAGAAATAAATAAAAGCTTATATAGAGACAAAAGTTATCATAAATACAGTCACGATAAAACAGAAGAAATAAAAGTAAATCAAGAAGTAAGACTGCGATGTAGCCTTTCCCCTACACTATTTAATATATACTTGGACGATTTGATAAAACTTGGGGAAAAGAAAGTGGATGAAGGAATACAAACAAATAAAAACTTAAATGTGATACTCTATGCTGATGATGTAGCAATAATACAAGAAAATGAAGAAAGCCTTCAACGTTCCATGTATAAAATGTATTTACTGGGAAAAGAGGCAATTGAAATATATCCATAAAGAAAACGAAAATAATGGAACATCGAGGAAAATATCCTGCAAGATCAAACATAAGCATTGAAATAAATGACTGCAACAGCTTTATAATTTCAGCTGTTTGTGTTGTGATGTAAGCTTTGATTTAGATAAAGACATAGAAAACAAAATAAACTAATTTCAGCCGATATGTAGAACACAGAAAAAGAAAGCAAGCAAAGAAACAAAGTTAAAATTTTATAAAACGATAGCAGCTCCAGTGCTCATATATGGACGTGACTCCTGAATATTAAAAGAAAGAGATAAAAGTAAGATACAGGCAGCAGAAATGAGGTTGTTAAGAAGAGTTAAACAATGTACTAGACGAGATTTAATAAGAAATGAAACTATTCGAGAGGAACTAGGCATATGTAAATTACGGGACAAAATAGAAGGAAATATACAGAATTGGAAAGAATATATCAATAGAATGGACGAAGAAAGAGTACTGGTTTTAATAAGAAGATGTAATCCTCTTGGAAGAAGACATGTTAGACGTCCTAAAAATATAGCAACAATTGATAGAATGCGAAGACGGACAGGCAGAAATGCCTAATCCCTGAAGTGAAGCAGAAGCAGAACAAATACAAAAATATATACATAAATAAAATAAAAATAAGGAAAACATACAAGTCACAGAGGAATTTTTTTTTGTATTACATAAATTTTAAGATTCGCCAGTTATTAATGAGGAGGCATGTATGATTGAGTGAGTGAGTGAGCGAGCAAGTGGATGTGTAGCTTGAGAGAACGTGTATGTGGGTGCGTGGGTTCATTTTTAACTTGCCCCAACATTTAGCTATATCGGCCAGTAAATGAAATGGATAAAATGATCAAATGAGCCCAGGGTCCGTAGAGCTTAGACTTCATCTTTCACAATAAGGGAAAACCACGATAAACCCGTTCTAGATAACTAACCCTGCCAAGAATATCAGTGTGTTCCGAGGGAGTGGTGATATCTACATGTAATTTGAAATGTCTTATGTTGGAGGTAACATGCAGTTAAAGTTGATGTTAGAGGAAGATCCGGAGTTTCTTTCAATCGTAATCACTGCTGATGAAACTTGGCTACATCATTTTGATCCTGAGAGCAAACAGCAAAGCTCAGTATGGAAATCTCCTTCATCACCAAACACCAAAAAAGCAAAAGTTGTTGCTTCTGCTGGGAAAGTTATGGTCATCTCATTCTTTGATATTCATGGAATGGTTTATCAACATGTTGTACCTGCACACACATAAGTAACTGGACAATACTACAGGGATGTCCTGAAAACATTGCTAGTCCATACCAGGGACAAAAGACCACATTTCCTTGAAGCAGGCTGGATGCTGCACCACGATAATGTGCGGCCGGATATTGCCAATGTTGTTGCTGAATATCTTGCAAAAATCAACGTGAAGTGAATCCCTCACCCTCCCTATAGTCCGGATTTTGCCCCATGTGACTTTTTATATTCCCTAACTTGAAGATACGCCTTCGTGGAAGGCATTATCCATCATCAGAAGCAGTGGTGCAGGCTGCGGAGGCGATTTTGAAGGATCTATCAAAAATGGTTTGCAGCATGTCTTTGAAGACTGGCAGAAACGCTGGGAAAAGTGCATCGCATTCAGGGGAGACTATTTTGAGAACCATCAAAATTATGACAATGAGTAAAGGTACGTTCTCAAAAAAAAAAAAAAAAAAAAAAATGTGATCATTCTTTATTGAACAGCCCTAATAGTTTTCTTAATACAAATAAATTACAATTATAACAGTGCATCGTGACGTAAGCACTGCAACGAATATCATTATTCGTTGGTATATATGCGTGTACGTATATTTGAAATTACTCAGAACTGAAATTTAAACCTTTGATATGACGTGATAAAGGAATAACTTTTAATAAGCCAAGATGTTTGAAATTCGATAAGAACAAACAATACACTTCCTGCTGGCTTGTGGAATTGTGCATCAGCAGAACGTGACTTGTCACAATATATGCGTGCTTATGAATCGTGCGTTATCTCTATTTACATCTAGAGAGTTCAAAGCAGTATGATTTGGTTGTCAGCTGGATCAACTTGCAAATGAAAAGCGACACGAGGTATTATAAACCACCTTTTCCCTTACTACTGCCAGAACATCCAATCAAGTTAATGTGGGCTCAAATTATGTTGCACACAGAAATAAAGTTAAACTGAATGACGCTGAATGACTTATTCACCAAGAAATTGACATTGTTGCACAAGACTGGGAAATCTGCATAAGACATACAGATAAACTACAATAACACTGCTTTGGAAAGAAAGAGACTGTGACGAGATTTTGGAGCCTATCATCATAAACTTGCAGCAGTCAGACGATCAGACAGTGACAATGACGAATTGTCTCTTAACGAAAGTGACATTCATAGCTGTACGGATGCGCCGCTGGCAGTTTCGCTGCATTAGAAAAATAATTCATAACCTATCATTATTTTTTAAACTATATATTTAAAACTTGTGTGTAATACACGAATTACCAAGTTGCAATCATGATTTTAACAACTGCATTATTATAAAGTTTTGGAAAATTCAGTTAGTATTCCCTTACGTCTAGCGGCTGGAAGACTCGCAAATGTGCGAGAGAGAGAGGGGGGGAATATATACAGAGTGGGGGTAACGAGTGGCAACGCTGAAGTCTCTAACGCAACAGATTCGCTACAGGCGAGAACTCTTCCATTTGAAACACATAGTGGTCCATTATCCAAGCCTACTCTATTTCTTCCCTATCTACTGTTCCTTTACAGTCCACCTGCAGGTTTAGTAGTCATATTGGCGGATATTTAAGAGTGCCTTTGGACAGTGCTATATATAGGCCATGCTGACAAGTTCTGGATTTCCTTTGGGTGTTATGAGTTAGATCACATAGAAACTGTTCTTTCACACTAGCCGTGTGTAGGATGCACTATGAAAGTGTAGAACCAGACTGAAAAAATTCAATGCCATAGCCAAGATTTAAACCACGGATCCTCTGGTCTCCGTCCAGGAGCTCTGAACCACTGAGCTACTGTGGCCAACGTGCCAACATGATATTAAATTCTCCAACTGACTCGTCTTTTTTCCGGTAAACCACTAGAAGTTCTCATAAACACATGAGAGCTATCTTAATGACAACTTACTTCATGTTGTACTTTAGGCTTTTCAGTCTGACTCTACCCTTTCATAGTGCGTCCTACACACGGTTAGTGAGAAAGAACAATTAATTTCCATTAATTGACCCAATAGTGGTCCGAGCTATAAAGCCCGGGCCTTAAAGTACTTACAGCATAGTAAGTCTCCATTAAGATAGTTGTCTCGTGCTTATGAGAACTCCTAGTGGTTTACCGGGAAAAACACGAGTCAGTTGGAGAATTTAATGCCATGTTGGCACGTTGGCCATAGTAGTTCGGTGATTTAGAGCGGCTGGACGGAAACCAGAAGATCCGTGGTTCAAATCCCGTGCAATGGCATTGGAATTTTTAGTCTGGCTCTACCCATTCTTAGATTACATACGCAAAGATACCCCTTTCGTACTTGCAGACTGTGAAGATAGGGAATAATGCTGACTGCAGGAAGGCTTACATCCATCTGGCCAGGAATTGAACCCGGGACCCCTCACAAAGCAGGCTGGGGCTCTATTCCTCTTGTACCTACTATAAAATGTATTACATAATCACATCTACAAATGTTGAGGCCAATAAGCGTGAATCAAATCGAAGAATAAGCTTTTGCAAGAGTGGTCTGTAGAAGAATGGATAGAGAATGTCATGCGAATGTAACAGAGATATTAAAAGCAATACTTCCGTTACATTTTTCTTAACGATTTTTTATACTAAATTACTCCAAAGTAATGGAAGTGACAGACAAGAATTGGGATCACGACAGTACGCCAACTGCAGGTGTTCTGTGTTCCCCTCTTACGTGTAATTCGTTTGTCTTCTTCTTCATGTATGTTAACACGCGTTACGTGTTGTTTCCCTCCTTCTGACCCAATCTCCTTGCGTCTCCTTCCTCCAACCCTGTTGCCCTCCCGTTCCGCACCCTCTGCCTCCCCTTAGATTTTTATTCCTGCGGCGGGAGATGGCAGTCTAATTGTTGATTTCTTGGACTCAGGTTCCAATGGAGTTCATGTTGGTAGCTCTCTTATTGGTCCTGCCATTGGGATCCTTAGAGGACCTGGTGGATCACAGTGGTCACGAAACTAGGGAATACTACAGCAACGAGTGGCTGGTGAGACTTGAGGGAGGACCAGAGGTCGCCGAATTGTTGGCATCACAGTTGGGGTACACTTATGCTGGACCGGTAAGTACCTTCAAAGCGACATCAAATTTCTGTATATTGGTGCAATAGATGCAAAATTTAATTCACTGAGTACTTGATCTTTGGGGTTAATTCTTCCATCAAATTGTTTCACCCTTAAAGTAGGAGGGAAGTATTCCATTTATTCTTAATTATACATCGTATTCAAAGTTAATATCTAAGCTTTGTAACCCTTATGATGCAATACACTGCAAGGGCACGTGTACCTGAGAAGTATAGGTCTAAAACCAGAAGACAAATACGAATCGCAATATATAAAAGAAGATTAAAAACACAATACTGCAAATGTTGCATTTACAATCTTTGTAATATCCTTAATATGTACCTTCTTTTACATCTCGCTATCACTTACAGTTAAGATAAAAATTCGTTTGCTTAAAGATATTACAAATCATGATTATTAAGCAAACAAATAAGATAAAGTGACCTAAATCATAATAAATTATTAAAAAGGGTTTTGTAATTGTAAATATGTGTATGCATTTGAAGTTCATAGATTTACGTCTGTACAACAATGTGGTTTACTAACAAATGCGTATTATTTCCTAATTTAAATTTTAAAGCTTTTTAAGATTTTAAAATGTGGTAAATTTTCATTTAATTAAACAGTTCCTAAGAAAAGCGGTAATTTATGGCAAAAACAGCAATCAGAAAAAAATGTCTAAATAAAATATAAGGTAAAAACTATCGTATACGAGTATATACCCCATGAAACTCAATTTAAAGTGAATAATTTCTTAGAAATCACATTCTTTGACAACTTCAGTGCATTTGTATACAACTACAAATAGCTTTGTAAATACTCCAACATTTTACTTATTTATAACATTTTAGAACGTTTTTGTAACCCCACATCTGTCAGAAATAGTTAAGTTTTTCACTAGTGGAACTATTTTCAAAATCTGTTAAGTGCATGGTTTTTGAAATTACGTAATTATAGACACAGACATTCTTGTGTTCAGTATTTTCTTTCTATATACATGCATATAGAAACGCCACATTCTCCAAGAAATTGACACTACCATATTTAGAAGTGCACTAATTTGGAAGATAAGCCTTTCTCTAAACATAAGCTACAAATACTAACATTTATGCTCGTTTATGTAAACTGAATGGAGAAAAAATGGTATTTTGGGGACAGATGACAAGAATACGTGTGAAATATATTTGGTCAAGAACATTTAAATGCACATCAAATATTAGAGAAAATTTTTACATTCGTATATATTTTTTCTATATATATATATATATATATATATATATATATATATATATATATATATATATATATATCCTAATATACTGTGCAATACATAAAAATGCCATATTTTGGTATATTTAACACTCAATTCTCCTACATCAGATATCCCTAAGGGATAAAACTTGCATAAATTTTTGCCAACCTAGTTCTCATCAATTCATAATACCTGGAGGAAATCTGATAAGTACTAGCTAAAATTGTCAATAAACATTTCTTCCACACTAGACGTGTGTAGGCTAACGTTTGAATAAATAAAGCCAGACTGAAAAATTAAATGTCATAGCCAGGATTTGAACCACGGATCTTCCGCTCTCCGTACGGTTGCTCTAAACCACTGAGCTACTATGGCCAGCATGCTGACATGACATTAAATTCTCCAACTGACTCGTATGTTTCCCGGTAAACCACTAGGTGTTCTCATATGCTATGAGACACGCACCCTTTGTGACGACTTACTTTTCTGTAAGTACTTAAGTCCCAGGCTTTATAGTTAAACCACTGAGCTACTATGGCCAACATGCCGACATGACATTAAATTCTCTAACTGACTCGTATGTTTCCCGGTAGACCACTAGGGGTTCTCATATGCTATGAGACACGCACCCTTTGTGACGACTTACTTTGCTGTAAGTACTTAAGTCCCAGGCTTTATAGTTAAACCACTGAGCTACTATGGCCAACATGCCGACATGATATTAAATTCTCTAACTGACTCGTATGTTTCCCGGTAGACCACTAGGGGTTCTCATATGCTATGAGACACGCACCTTTCGTGGCGACTTATTTTGCTGTAAGTACTAATGTCCCAGACTTCATAGTTAAACCAGTGAGCTACTATGACCAACATGTCGACATGACATTATATTCTCCAACTGACTCGTATATTTCGTATAGGGGTTCTCATAGGCTATGAGACACGCACCTTCTGTGGCGACTTACTATGCTGTAGGTACTTATGTCCCAGGCTTCACAGTTAAACTACTGTTTTTCCAGGTAAATTTATGGAAATAGTCAGCAGCTAGTGTAAAAGAAATGATTACTTAAATAAATTTATCTGAATAACATAGTGGATTAACTATGAAGCCTGGGATTAAGTACTTACAGTAGAGGAAGTCGTCACAAAAGGTGCGTGTCACGTAACATGAGAATCTCTAGTAGTCTACCGGGAAACATACTAGTCAGTTGGCCATAGTAGCTCAGTGGTTTAGAGCAACCGCACGGACAGCGGAAGATCCGTGGTTCAAATCGCAGCTATGGCATTGAATTTCAGTTTGTCTCTATTCATTAAAACTGCCACGTTTCGCCTAATGTTATGAAGAATGGAACCTTATGATTTCTGTACGTTTCTGACATAGTTAACATCTCATGTATGCAAGTAGAAATATGTTCGGTTTTTTAGCACCGTATTTAGTCTAAGCAGAATAGACCATAACGGTTTTCTTTTGTTTTATAATAGGCCAGAGTAATTCTTTTTTAATATCAGTTTTAATGTATATCAAATAGTTAGTACGAGATATTTTTACATGCTCAATGAACACAAGGAGCATTATTTTCCGTCAAAATGTTTGATCTTTATATTTTACCACAAATATATATCTTAAGATCTCTTGGTTTTTCCGCAAAAGAGGAAAAAAAAAATCTACTTCGTACTTGAAGTGAAGTATTTACTGCTTTCCTATGAAAAATTCGACTATCTAAATTAGACCAGAAATGGTTCTCTCGTCTCCCTAATTAAAAGAAAAATATTTAGATAAACAGCTCTGCGGTTTTTTTCTATCCGTGAACAGCACAATTTCAAAAATTGTAAGTTTGTTCCAAAAATGGCACATCAACATTTTCAAGAATCTCTCTTGCGCACCAAACCTCTCTATGCGGAACTTTTCTCCCTCTAAAATTGAGAACATTTTCCAAAAATAGCTCTATGGATTTGGCTTAAAGTTCCGTTCGATTAAGATATTTTATACAAGATGAAATTTTATGGGAATAGCCATGAATTCTCCGTTACGAATACGTTCTGCACAGCATGTATTCCATAATAAATAGCCAGTTCCTACAGATCTTGTTAAAATCCTCAATTTTAATTAAATATATTTTGTACAGTTAATCTTTCCCGACGTGTTCCTTCTCATTCACTCCAATTTTCTAATACTTAAACGTTCCTTAAACAGGATTTTTTTCGCAGCCGGTATGCGAAAGGAACATAATTTCAATGCCGTTGCTTAGCGACCAGCTCTTAATTGATTTAATTACCACTGAAAGTATACTCTATTCCTCAGTTGCCATTGCATCTTAAGGTTAGGCAATATGACCGTTTTACAAATATGTATCCCGACTATTATGAAGTTGACAGAAGCCTAAAAGAGTGTGTGTATGCATTACATAACTTCATTATTATAATTATGGTGCTTAATAGATGTAGCCGTATATAAAGGGTCATACTGAATTTATGAATCCAGGTTTTTTTTTTTTTCTTCCACCGTCCTTATCTCAGGACGCCCAACCAGTTCTCCCTATTTTCCCTATTTCCGACATCCATTGCAATACACCGTTATAAATAAAATCAGAAACTGTTGGAGGGACATATCGAAGCAAAATTACACACGCTGCTATGTCTGTTTGGCACCAATTCGGTATGCATACTGCGATCCAAATAAACTTGAACCATTTCAATAGACCATAACGTTTGTACCAATTATAGAACACGCGTGCAACTTTTGGATAATATAATACACAATTGGCAAATTAAATTACACTATTTACATCTCAGAGAAAATGTTGGAAGTGTCATATATACATGTTTGTACTAGTCTCACTATATTCTCTGAAGTTTTAATCAGAGCATCCTCGCCAATGTTACTAATTTAGGTTATAATGGATTCCTTGAGAACATCAATTGTCCGTGGCCTATTCTTGTACACTATTTTTAGATACACACACAAGAAAAAACCCGGTGTGGTTAGGTAAAGGGATCTGGGAGGCCATAGACTTTTTGAGATTATTCGATTATCAAAGAAACTGGTTACAAGTTCCGTGGTGTTATTAGATGTATGACACGTTGCTCCATCTTGATGGAAATAAGCTTCTATCAATTCGATATCATCTCCGTAAAACTTGGAGTAACCTCACCAATGTTACCTACTTCGGTCCGAATGGATTCCTTGAGACCATCAATTGTCCGTGGCCTATTCCTGTACACTCTATTTTTAGATGCCCCCCCCACAAGAAAATGAATCCAGTGAGGTTAGGTCACATATCTGGAGGCCACAGACTTTTTGAGATTATTAGATTATCAAAGAAACTGGTTACAAGTTCCATGGTGTCATTAAATGTATGACACGTTGCTCCATCTTGCTGGAAATAACCTTCTCTTAATTCGATATAATCTCCGTAAAACTTGGAGTATCCTCGCCAATGTTTCTTATTTAGGTTGTAATGGATTCCTTGAGAACATCAATTGTCCGTGGCCTATTCCTGTACACTCTATTTTTAGATGCCCTCCCACAAGAAAATGAATCCGGTGAGGTTAGGTCAGGTATATGGAGGGGACAGACCTTTTGAGATTATTCGATTATCAAGAAACTGGTTACAAGTTCCATGTTGTCATTAGATGTATGACACGTTGCTCCATCTTCCTGGAAGTAACCTTCTCACAATTCGATATCATCTCCCTAAAACTTCAGGGGATATGTGAGACGAGTGCAAACATGTATAGATGGTGGTGGAGGACACTTCCAACATTTTCTCTGGGATGTAAATAGTGTAATGTAATCTACCAATTGTGTATTATATTCTCTCAAGGTTGCACGTGTGTCCTATTATTGTTTCAAAAGTTGGGACCTTTTGAAATGGTTCAGATTTATATGGGTCGCACTGTATTTTCTGAGCACTATCCCAATACCATCAGCTAATCAGAACTCAGTCCATTGTTTCAGTGTATGTATTTTTAACAGAATGGTCATGATTAGATTTTGTTCCTTAATACTTAAAAGGCCTTCTCCTTCAGCTGGTTGTAATATGTTTTTTTCTTAATCGAGGGGATAAGAGAAAATGGAACTGACAGATTCTATTAGCTGCGGGTGCACTAGACGCCCGAGATGTCACAGCACGTGTCCTGAGTGTGTTTAAGATGAGATGGGTTTGAATCCTTGGAGTAACATATGAAGGTATGGAACCTACTCTTCCGTGGTTAGAATTCAGATCTCAATATAACGATCCGAAGGTAGTTTTCCTTAAAATTGTCGAACTGATCCAGACAAGGCTCCTTCCTAACGTATTGATAGGATGTTCTCTGCTGTGAGAAGTGAAGTGACTTGGGTTCTAGCCCTTCAAAGTCTAGAAGCATGAATTAGAGTGTGATTAGTTATGCATATATTTAATGTGTCAAACAAAGAGAAATCACTTGCACTATTAAAAAAATTGCCAATATAGCATTTTGTTCCACAGATAAAAGACTGCCGATATGACAGTTAAAGACGAAGCAAACAAAGCGAGTTCATGAAAGAGTGGAGCCAGACTGAAAAATTCCATGCCATAGCGGGGATTTGAACCACGGATCTTCTGGTTTCCGTCCAGCCGCTCTAAACCATTGAGCTACTACGGCGAACGTGCCAACATGACATTAAATTCATCAACTGACTCGTGTTTTCCCGGCAAACCACTAGGAGTTCTCATAAACACGTGAGACATTTACCTTAATGACGACTTACTATGCTGTAAGTATTTTAAGACCCGGGCTTTATAGTTCGGACCACTATTAGGTACAATTATTGGAAGTTATTTGTTCTTTCACACTAGCCGTGTGTAGGACGCACAATGAAAGGGTAGAGCCAGACTGAAAATCCAATGCCATAGCCGGGATTTGAATCACGGATCTTCTAGTTTACGTCAAGCCGCTCTAAACCATTGAGCTACTACGGCCAAAGTGCCAATATGACATTACATTCTCCACATGACTGGTGATTTACCCGGTGAACCACTTAGGAGTTCTCATTAACACATGAAACAACTACCTTAATGTCGACTTACTATGATGTAAGTACTTTAAGACCCGGGCTTTATAGTTCAGGCCACTATTAGGTCAATTAATAGAAATGAATTGTTCCTTCACACCAGCCGTTTGTAGGACGCACAAATAAAGGGGTAGAGCCAGACTGAAAAATTCAATGTCATAGCCGGGATTTGAATCACGGATATTCTGGTCTCCGTCCAGCCGCTCTAAACCACTGAGCTACTAAGGCCAACGTGCCGAAATGACATTAAATTCTCCAACTGACTCGTGCTTTTCCCGGTAAACCACCAGGAGTTATCATAAAAACATGAGACATCTTCCTTAATGGCGACCTACTTTGTTGTAAGTACTTCAGGCTTTTCAATATGGTTCTAGGCTTTCGCAGTGCGTCCTACAAACGGCTAGTGTGAAAGAACTATTAATTTCCTTAATTGTACATAATAGTGCTCCGAACTATAAAGCTCGGGTCTTAAAGTACTTACAGCATAGTAATTTAGCATTGAGGTAGTTGTCTCATGTGTTTATGAGAACTCCTAGTGGTTTACAGTGAAAAACACTAGTCAGTTGGAGAATGTAATGTCATGTCGGCATGTTGGCCATAGTAGCTCAAATGGTTAGAGCAGTTGGACGGAAACCAGGAGGTCCGTGGTTCAAATCCCGGCTATGGCGTTGAACTTTTCAGTCTGGCTCTAACCTTTCATAGTGTGTCCTACACAAGGCTAGTGCGAAAGAACAATTAATTTCCATTAATTGTACCTAATAGTGGCCCGAACTATAAAGCCCGAGCCTTAAAGTACTTACAGCATAGTAAGTCGTCATTAAGGTAGTTGTCTCATGTGTTTATGAGAACTCCTAGCGGTTTACCGAGAAAATACGAGTCAGTTGGAGAATTTAAGCTCATGTTGGCGCGTTAGCCATAGTAGCTCAATGGTTTAGAGCGGCTGGACGGCAACCAGAAGATCCGTGGTTTAAATCTTGGCTGAGGAATTGAATATTTCAGTCTGATTCTACCTTTCAATACTGTAGCCTACGTACGGCTAGTGTTAAGGAACAATTAATTTCCTTAATTGTTCCTAATAGTGGCCCGAACTATAAAGCCCGGGCTTTAAAGTACTTACAGCAGAGTAAGTCGCCATTAAGGCAGCTGTCTCATTTATTTATAAGAACTCCTAGTGGTTTACCGGGAAAAGCAGGAGTCAGTTGGAGAACTTAATGTCATGTCGGCACGTTGCCCATAGTAGCTCAAATGGTTAGAGCAGTTGTACGGAAACCAGAAGATCCGTGGTGCAAATCCCGGCTATGGCATTGAATCTTTTAGTGTGGCTCTACCCTTTCACAGTGCCTCCTACACACGCCTAGTGTGAAAGAACAATTAATTTCTTTTCAGTTCAGTTAGGAATGCCTCACTTTATGCCCTAAGTCTATAAATTGAGTGCTAGTGGTTCGCGATCGACAGAAACTCTATTTAGTATCGAATTTGAATGACGTCATAGGCATATGTACTACGTGGCTAAGCGAGAAAGCGTATTGACAAAAATTCGCAACACAGAGATGTTTACCTCAGATTATCACACATACATGGCGAGTACAGTGTATGTATACTCTGTTCAGATATAATCATGTCTTCTGGACAGTAATGTGTCATACTAATACATGACAAAGCGAGAAAGCGTATCGTCAAAAATTCACAACACAGAGATGTTTACCTCAGCTTATCGCACATACATGACGAGTACAGTGTACGTATACTCTGTTCAGATATAATCATGTCTTCTGGACAGTAATGTGTCATACTACTACATGACAAAGCGAGAAAGCGTATCGATAGAAATTCGCAACACAGAGATGTTTACCTCAGCTTATCGCACATACACGGCGAGTCCAGTGTATGTATTCTCTGTTCAGATATAATCATGTCTTCTGGATAATAATGTGTCATACTACATGACAAAGCGAGAAAGCGTATCGATAAAAATTCGCAACACAGAGATGTTTACCTCAGCTTATCGGACATACACGACGAGTACAGTGTATGTACACTCTGTTCAGATATAATCATGTCTTCTGGACAGTAATGTGTCATACCACTACACGACAAAGCGAAAAAGCGTATTGACAAAAATTCGCAACACAGAGATGTTTACCTCAGCTTATCGGACATACACGACGAGTACAGTGTATGTATACTCTGTTCAGATATAATCATGTCTTCTGGACGGTAATGTGTCATACTACTACATGACAAAGTGAGAAAGCGTATCGACAAAAATTCGCAACACAGAGATGTTTGCCTCAGCTTATCTCACATACACGGTGAGTACAGTGTATGTATACTCTGTTCAGATATAATCATGTCTTCTGGACAGTAATGTGTCATACTGCTACATGACAAAGCGAGAAAACGTATCGACAAAAATTCACAGCACAGAGATGTTTACCTCAGCTTATCGCACATACATGGCGAGTACAGTGTATGTATAGTCTGTTCAGATATAATCATGTCTTCTGGACAGTAATGTGTCATACCACTACACGACAAAGCGAGAAAGCGTATCGACATAAATTCGCAACACAGAGATGTTTACCTCAGCTTATCTCACATACACGGCGAGTACAGTGTATGTATAGTCTGTTCTGATATAATGATGTGTTCTGGACAGTAATGTGTCATACTACTACATGACAAAGCGAGAAAGCGTATCGACAAAAATTCACAACACAGAGATGTTTACCTCAGCTTATCACACATACACGGCGAGTCCAGTGTATGTATACTCTGTTCAGATATAGTCATGTCTTCTGAACAGTAGTGTGTCATACTACTACATGACAAAGCGAGAAAGCGTATCGACAAAAATTCACAACACAGAGATGTTTACATCAGCTTATCGCACGTACGCGGCGAGTACAGTGTATGTATACTCTGTTCAGATATAATCATGCCTTCTGGACAGTAATGTGTCATACATCGGCAGGCGCGAGGAAACATATACAGACACACGCAGCTTTCAATCGCTCTATTTGTGTTTCGTAACTTACTGTACATGAACTAACTAATATTTCACTCTTCTAATCGATCAGATAAGATCCAATAAGAGAAGATCACAGCGATGGTCACCTGAAGATGGATACGCCTCAACGCTCTGTCAATTTATACGTACTAATGAACTGGGAAGCTACTGGGGGCAACCACCGCAATAGTCCTTACTCCCTTAGCGTTTTTCCTTGACTGTTTGACTGACTCAAAAATTTTGTCTTAATTATAATCAGGTTTCGGGACGTTAACTCCTGAAACAGATAACTTCAGAGAAAGGGTTACTCGTTGTCTTATGTAATTTTTACTTGGAAAAAATGTCTTTCTGACGATCATCTTGTCGATAAGCTTATCTATGCACTACTGGAGTGTCATGTGTGCATGGCAGAAGATTTGCCTTTGAGTTATAAAATGTTTCTTGAAATAGGAGTTCTGAAATCTCGATGCAGTTAATTCCAGAGGTTCTACTCCCATTAGTCTTGGACACGTAGGAGTAAGAACCCGGGTCTTCTTTAACCAGGGAGTTACCGAGCTGTCCCAGAAGGGTGCCCGGCGCCTCCGTGGGGCTTTCCATACGGCAAGACATAGAGACTAACAATCCGCCCATCTGGTCCTGTGGACTCAAGACGGATGGAAGTGGATACGCCACTTCGCGCGCCAAATCCAAAATGGGAAGGGTACCGATTAGACCTCGGTAGGGCCACCTGGTGATCCAGCACACCTACCAGCTATGCTGGCTAGTACGCGGGAATATACTGCTTCCCTCAACCACGTCTGGAGACGTACCCGATCTCCCACGGGTATCGGGAACCATTGCCCCCTCGAGTCCAACCCAATCCGAACAATTCCCTATCAGGGAGGGGCTGGAATGTTCGTCCCAAGGTTCCTCTATTAGCGTCAGAGGTACCACTAGTGCTAGGGTTCCGCAGCGCCCGCACCACGGTTGCTGAAAAGGACGGATCCCCTCCATCTTGATACGTTTAAGTGCCGAGAAATCTACTCCCATTAGTTCTGGACCTGTAGGACCAGAACCTGGACCTCTCGGGCTTTTACCATAGGACAGTACCGATTTTATAAACTGCCCCCCCGCCGCTGCACACGGCAGACAGGACGGAAGTGGATACGCCACTTACGCGCCAGTCCTTAATGAACCGGCTACCAAATAACCTTGGTAGGGCCGCCGGTGATCTAGCACACCAGCTACTACCTCTGCAGACTAGTACCCGGGACTTATGAGGCAACACTCTACCCCCTTCGTGCGGCCGCAGCCTGGCCGGAAATACCCAATTTCCTGTGGGTGGTGGGAACACACTGCCCCCTCGAGACCAACCCAATCCGAACAACTTCCAGAGGGAGGGGCTCGAATGTTCGGCCCGAGGTTCCTGTAGAAACGTCAGAGGTACAACGAGTGCTAAGGGTCCGCAGCGCCCGCAAAACGGCAATCATCTGGGTACAGATGAGTCCAGAGTTTCTACTCCCATTATTCTTGAACCAGTAGGAACAAGACCCGGGCCTCTTTCAACCAGGGAGTTATCCGAGCTATCCCAAAGGGCGCTTGGCGTCCTCTGTGGGGCTTTCCATAGTACAAGACCTGGGTTACAAACAAGCCCACCCCCCATCTGGTCCAAGGACAAAAGACGGGATGGAAGTGGATACGCCACTTACACGCGCCAACTCCAAAATGGGAAGACTACCGATTAACCTCGGTAGGGCCGCCTGGTGATCTAGCACACCTTCTACTAGCTATGCTGGCTAGTACGCGGGAATATTAATGGCTTCCCTCAACCGCGTGCGTAGACGTACCCGATCTCCCACAGGTATCGGGAACCACTGCCCCCTCAAGTCCAACCCAATCCGAACAACTCCCTATCAGGCAGGGACTCTAATGTTCGGCCCGAGGTTCCTCTAGTAACGACAGAGGTACCACGAGTGCTAGGGATCCGCAGCGCCCGCACCACGGCAGCTGAAAGTGACGGATCCCCTCCCCTCCATCTGCATACACCAACGGTATATCAATGTCAGTTCTGAGTACCTCAATTGATTACGTCGCTGGCCTATCGATCCCAAGGTTACTGGTTCAAACCTGGCCAAAATATGCTTAAAGGTATAATCTATCTCAACCTAGTTTAATCCTGCTGTAAACATCTGCGTGGGAAGAGAGTTAGAGACAGAGATATTAGGACAGTAAACTGTTAAGCAGTTGATTGGTTTAGCGAAGTTAATGGACGTTTTCTTTTGTTTGCATACGTACGCAAAACCCCTCCTTTAAGTACAGTACTGTAAGTAGTTTCTGATCACTGCTCTGTGCAAGCTAATTTCGGAGAGAGAAAAGTATGCAACTGTTTCGATTGTTAAAATCGTAATAGCCCATTTTATCTTTATGCTTCACATACCTCAAAGATGTGTTCTGGTCTCATGAGTCCTGAAAGTAATGTTTATAACAGACATATACTTTTAAAAAATTATTTTTGAAAATCATCTAGGTGATACGCTTATATATGCACTATAGTAGTATGTGCGCACTCCTTTTGTACAGCGTATCCAGCACGAACTCCAAGTTCTACATGGCTCTGGCGTTAGCGTGTGAAGCAATTACATTGTGGAGCAAATAGTTCCACTTTAACGGGACAGTTTGAAACAATATAATGTGTGGCTCAGGGTAAAGTAATTGAGGTTAATCGCAGGGTATGCGTGGGTATGTATGAGAAGGATACTTTAATGACACTGAAATGCCCGTTTCAAACTGGTTGAATGACTGCTTCTTTTATCCGAACATCAAACTTGAAGTTGCCGACCAAGGCTTACCAATATCAGTTACTGAAGGAGGAATGCTTATTGCTCGATCACTTCTGGTCTGCCTGGCCCAACACAGAAGAAGTTGACCGCCCTAGTCGCCCTCACTCCTCGGAATGTCTTAGTGGCTTGCCAGCCACGAACTGACTGACTGTCTTCACAGCTGCGTGTGAGCATGTTACTTTCACTTTCTGGAAGCCCTCTTCATTCAACCAAAGATTCCCTTTGTGGCTGTTTTTTCATGTCATTATTAAGCGTCCGAAGAATAGCCCATTCAAAAAGTTAAGTGCTATTCTTTAGAAATCTGCTAAGGACACTGTTTCTTCATTTCTTTTGTTATAACAACTATTCTCCCCCAACTGCTATTCGACTCAACTGCCCTTGCACGTGTTCTAACAAAGCACCAACATTTCTTTGACATCCATAATGATTCTTTATACTTTGCAATTCTTAATTTAGGTATGACGTTGTGTGTGCATGGGTTCCTGGTTACGAAGGCTCGGGGGAGAATGAAATAGCGGATTCGGCAGCAAGGATAGCCACACGCAACCACAGGAGACTCTTACGTTTATGACCGCGGAAGACTTTCGCCTCGTGCTACGGAGAGCTGTGCTGTGCTCCTGGCACGATGAATGGTTTTGTCTCACCAGAAACAAGCTCCGTGCCATAAAAGTTCTTCCGCTTCCGTGGAGAACCTCCTGCCGTGCATTCCGTCAGGAAGAGGTACGCTAGGCTCAGTTGCGCGATGGCCACTGCTGTTTTACACATTGATTTTTATTAAACAGGGGCCCTGCTCAAGTTTGCTCACTTGTGGGGCAGCCCTCTCGGTCCCACATGTGCTCTTAAAGTATTTTAGTCTGACACGTCTTCGCAGGTCTCTCCAACTGCCGGCCAGCTTGGCAGAGATCCTGGCGGACGATGAGAATGCGGTGGCCAAGGTTTTAAAGTTCTTTTTACATGTTAATTGTATAATTAACTATAAATAATTAGGCTTTTTAACAATGTTATGGTTTTAAACTTCATTTTAGACTTTGACATACCGTGGTGCGTTTGTTTTACCTTGGTTTTATTCTAATGACTCTCTTTCAGTCCTCTTTTAGCACGTTTTTTGCATGATTGGCTTTCAAGGGCGCTGTTGACTTTGCAGTTGATCGTCCTTAAACCCAACCATCACCATCATCATGTGTGCATGACAAAAGATTTGCCTTTAAGTTGTAAAACGTTTCTTGAATTAGGAGCTTTACAGTCTGGGTAAGAGGGAAGGTAAACAAAGCTAACCAAAGGTGAATCAATGTCAGTTCAGAGTACCTCAGTTACTTAAGTGCAGGCCGATTGATCCCAAGATCAAACTTAATCAGTATGCGTTTAAGGTAACAGATTAATGTCAGTTGATTTCTGCTGGTCAAAACTGCGGTGCACTGGTGTCGCCGAAATGATCGTGGTAATCAACAGCTCGTTGACAAACAAAATAATTACTTATTTAAAGAGTTAAAGTTCATACGCGTATAGTGGCTTGAAAATTAGGGGCAACTGTCTAGTTTAAAGCTGCTAATCTGTCCTAAATAGAAAACATTTCTCCAGCCTTACCCAATCCCATTAACCTAATCCCATTCTATGCGAATTTGTCATAAGTTCTGGTACAACATAATGCACAGATGTGTATAAAGTTACATTAAAGTAAATTATAATTCAATTTGTCAAAATTAATAGTACTATGCAAAATTATGTGCTAAAATTTCTCCCGCCTAATTTAATATTGATGAGCGATAACCTTCTGCTGAAATTGCCTCTCTGATGTGCGTTTTAAATTATGTTTGGAGATGCTGCTATATCAATATGTTCAGAGTACCATTTTAAACGAAGGCACAGCTGTACCCACTAACCTCATTACGTTCTACGCCCCCTCCGAGTAAATTGACGAGTGTGACGATTACTGAATGCGGGGGATTGGACTTCTGGCACGCCGCACACTGTAGAAAACGATGTGATTGTAAAATTCGCGTAAGGTCATACGCTATATAACCTCACTAGGCAATAAAATAGTCCAGTAAACCAGAGGAAACGGTTTTATTACTGACCAACTGTAGAAAGGTGCATACCCGATATCGGCTTCCTTTTCTCTTCGGAAATAAACGTATCGACAAGGGGAAACTGATTGCTAAATCTGCCAGCGCTTTATGTAAATACAGTGAGATCCATATAAACCTGAACCATTTCAATAGGTCATATACACAATTGGGAGATTACATTACACTATTTACATCTCAGAGAAAATGTTGGAGGTGTCCTCCACCAGCATCTATACATGTTTGTACACGTCTCACCATATTCTCTGTAGAATTATAAAATCCGATGAGGTTAGGTAAGAGAATCTGGAAGCCCACAGATCTTTTGATTTTATTCTATTATCAAAGAAACTGGTTAGAAGTTCCATGGTGTCATTAGATATATGACATATTGCTCCATTTTTCTGGAAATAATCTTCTCTCAATTCGATACCTTCTCCGTAAAACTTTATGTTTAAGCGGAGACACCGTGCAAAAATAACAATCACTGTTATGATTTGAAAATGAGTTGTGAATGGCATTGACTTAACTGTTTACTTTAAGCAATATCTCATGGTTACTGCACATTAACCACAGAAAATATTTGACTCTCAAGGTTTACCTCATACTTACAGTATACTGTCTCTATTAATGGAGTCAATCCACATTTCTGATAAGCAAACGTCACTTCATCACACACGAAACAAATGTTACATGGACGTGACAACTTAAATTTGAATGTATCTGAAATATAAACAAAATAAAGTGGTTAAAAACTTATGAGTAGATACTTTTCACCCATAAAGATAGAGTGATACCGTCCCTGTTAGGCATAATATTGGTATAACAACCGCGAAAGTCACATTAAATGCATACTTAAGGGCGGATAGATACCACAATATGAATTAAGCTAAATTATAATAAATATAGAGGATAATGATTGAATATATAGTGCAGAAGCTAAACAGGCAATCACAATACATATATTTTATTGCAAGCACGTGAACCCAACGTGTAAAGAGAGCTGGGAAAATGAACACTTACCTTCACAGGTGGCATTGTTCGAGGATCACCCGAGGGGAATATCTAAGCGACAGCGAGTCGCCTGCCGATGCATTGGTTTGCACATGATACGTGATGAGAGAATAGACACCGGGGATTTAAGATACACATTTTCAAACTTGCTTCTGCATTACTTACCTAGACCATGGGAAAGTGAAAGTTGCGTGGAATATATGTCTCCGAAACTCAAAGTTGCGATGAAATTTAAGGGTAGGGATGAAACACACCCTATAAGGAACGGGTAACAGATCACATGACCTCTAAGGTGTCTAAAATTCGCCGAAAGGAAGGGGAAATTTGTGCCATGGCGACGTTTGATGTTTGCTAGGAAAACATTCTGTTCTGGCGAGTGAAAGGAGCAACAAGTACGGAAATTTCATCAAAGTCCGAGTTCACGAATGGACGGAGCAACACATCTTAGGTGGTTATCAACCACCCTGTGTTAGCGAGTGAGGGAAACTGCATACATTACATCATTAAGATTTTACCAAACTCTGTTGTTGAATAATCCTCCGGAAATACTACGTTGCACGAAGTAATGTTCTCGACGTTCAGGAACAACAACGCGTACACAGCTACATACACTACTCGGCGCGTCCTAGTAATTTACAAGTTCACTCGCGACTGTGATTCAAACTAGCCGTCATGTCACGCGCACAGCAATGGGCAAATCCTCTAATGTGCGAGTTACAACAACACAACAGTGACGACTGGAGAGGGTGACTTGTACAAATTAACTTGCCATTTATCAGTCGTGGTGTGATAATACCCATACATTGTCAGGACGCACCCATGCCCTGAAGCCCAAAAGAGAGAATCTATGTAGATATACCCTTAGAAAAACCCCGACCTGTTGTAAACCTCGCATCCGTAGTCCTCACCCGTCAGATATGCTATCATATGAGGTGTTGAGTGCCGGGAGGGCTCAACGAGGTACTTAACGGGCAAGTACCGCCTCAAGAGGTGTGCCCTTAACTCTTTATTTACCTGTGAACATTTGACTTCAAACACGTACATTACCAGGAATATTACTAATAAATAAGGGCAGATAGGTTCTCTAAGAAAACTGGACATCTATATACACAAAATGGCCTTTCTAGAAATAAAATATGGTGCACTCACTGTTCATACATTTTATTTGTAACAATACAGGATTTCCAAAGCAGTAAAAATTCCCTCCAGCATAAAATGAATTCCTCTTTTCAAGAAAATGGTAGCCAACTAAATAACGTAAACATTTTTTCGTTTATTTCATGCTGAAATGAGAAGTAATTAACCGTTTTAACTTGACTACATTTTATGTATAGTCAAAGAGACCACTACAATCGATCACAGTATAATATTTAAGTCATGAAAGACTAGAATTTTAGAAGAGTAAGCCTTTTTATAAATATAAATCCCTCCACCCTTTTCTTTACTGCATTAAATTTGCTCCATTATAACCAGAGGCAAGACTTTGTGTTGACAATTATTTATAAAATTCGCATTAATACTTGGTGATGTTAAGTATTTTAACCATAAATTCTTTCAATTTCTCGCAAATTATTGGGAAGAAAATAAGTAATGATATGGCTGAAATGAAAAGTAACAGGTAACTAGAGTAACGCAACTGTAAAAACCCTTTTTTACAAATTAAAATATTTTATTTGAAATCAGCAGCCCATGAATGGGATCAAATATCACACACCAGACATCGCCAAACTACAGCATATAACAAGTTGTGATATTTTCGCTTTTCATAGTTGTTCTTTTGTCTGTCACAACTAAGTTATATGTGGAGAAAAATCTATCAATGCCAGCGTTTGACATCGACAACCAAAGACATTGAAGAGACTTTTAACAGAAATTGTGGTAAGAATCAGCTTTTGCCTTCAATGCCAAGAGTGCTGTTACTACATCTTATCTGTTATAATGGCTTTGCTGTTCAACAATGTCACAAAGTTTTACGTAACAACAGGGGCGGCCGGTGAGGTATTGTATTGATGGTGCCATAAATAAATAAGGGTTGTTAAAGAATAAATATGTGTACCAATTACGAACGATTGAAGTAATCTTATCAATAATCCATCCTATTTTATAATATACTGTACCAAACAGAACGTGCAGAACAATCTTAGAAATGCCTTTGAATACTGATGACTGGCTGAGATGTACTTGAAGTTCTGTATCCAACTCCGCACTAAACTGAATGAGCTCACGAAAAAAAAAAAAAAACTTATTTTGAGAGGCTTCAGATTCGTCGTGTCCCCTAAGAGCCAGCTCCAAAACACCACAGAACCGAATACAGTTTATATTTAAGTTCAATATATACCTTTTCTTATCTACTTGTTTGTTATGGCTGTTGACTGTTTGCTCATACTGCGAATCTAAGTTGTCCTGAATATTGGTTTTGCCTAGAAATGAAACGCTCAGAACTTTGTCCATGTGTTGCTTCGATGTTTTATGCATTTTCATTTTAGACCATAAATGCCCAATATCAGCTATTCCAGTCTTACACCAATGGACATCTCCCCAAATAACACACAAGGAAAATAAAAAACTGCATTGTTTTCATCACAGGCGCAAACCCATTTGTTCTTTTGATAAATATCTGGATTAAACTTACGGCATCGATTTTTTGTTTGCTGCTGCAGATTCAGATTTGGGAGTAGCCTACCCATTGTATTTATCTGAATTTTTTCCACTTAGAGTCCTGTTACTAAATGGAGTTTTCAGTAATTTACTCACCTTGTTCATGTTCGTAACTTTACTGTGAAGTTTAACTTAAAGAAAAAACACTGAACACTGTTTTAAAAATCCATGCTCACGATGAACTACAGCATTACAAGAGCACATACAGAACTACTCTACCATTGTTTTGAAAACATGTGTCCAACACATGCTGAACGCGTGGGTTTTATGTTCTGCCAACAAAACTGCTGCTGTGAAATATGCACATTTTGAAATACTGTCTCTTAATTTTAAAATCTAATACTATATTCACA
The DNA here is from genome assembly GCA_030765055.1 of Mantis religiosa. Lineage (NCBI taxonomy): Eukaryota > Metazoa > Arthropoda > Insecta > Mantodea > Mantidae > Mantis > Mantis religiosa. The sequence goes on along the minus strand of CM060949.1, from coordinate 203,958,857 downwards.
TTGAAACCAAATTAACTTTATAAAGATATCTGTGTGTTGTGCTTCTACAACTGATTTCATTAAGCGTTAATTTGCGTTTTGAAGTTCTTCAGCATTAACTTGCAGTAGGATGGTGACACTGCATTAAAGGAAGATATAGCGCGAAATGTATTCTTACCATTGTCTTTCGCTAGGTGGCAGGATTGTGGTTCTCTGAAGTCCCGTGTTATACTGCACTCTAACGGGCAAAGCGTAAGTTATGCCCCAGAGAAATCCCGGCACTACCTTCTCTGACTTTCTTCCATAAGAAGCCGTGTATAAGCAGACATCTTAGCCCCTAGCCCTAACACAGGCGTTTATGAGCGTAAACGGTGCCGTTCTGAAATCGGCACCAAGCTACAGAAAACAACCAAGAGAGAGCGCTGGCGTTCAACGCGCCTATTCAAACGAGGGAGCAACTACTCATAAACAATTCCTTTTGCGCAATTCTTGTACACTTCTCTTTCTTTCGCTTTCACACAGATGGTGCCATGGCACAGCGGCGATACCTCAGAAGCCGCCCCTGCGTAACAAAGAAACGAATCAGAATTACAAGTAATACCACTGGAGTTAAATGCATTTAGTTGCTTAAATGCTGCAATTACATGATTTAAATCACCTATACTTGATTTGGTAACTACCTAGAAAGTTCAAACAAATAATCTAAAGCTTTTATGGTTATTACATTATCAGTTTATTTTGCCATGATGTAGCCTAATTTAAACAAAGTCATACAGCAGAAATCTTTTAGATTCTCTTCTACTGGTTCTCTAAAACTGGGATCAGTGATATGATCTACAAGTGTACTTACTCTGTTTCCAAAGTGACCACTCTCTAATATTTCACATTTGGTTCTCAGAGTTAATTCGGGATAAGACAAGATGAGTCACAAGTTCTTGTTCAGATTGAAATTATAATATTGTATGTGCTATCAATCTGCAATTTTCAGAAACAAATCTTGCCTGTACCTTATTGCAGCACTTAGCACCGCAAAAATGATCATTCAACAAATTTTGCGCAGGAACGGAAAGCTTTTAATTTTTAGAAACGAACTCGACAATTTCATCAAATTAGCTGGGAAGTAAACTACTGAATTAAACCAGATAGACCAGTGTGTCAGTACAGGCAATGGGAACACGTTTAACTTCTAAATCTGGATGGTTTTCAGTGAGGTATTGTTTGTATTAGCTTTTTAGCTTTCGGGCATTTCGGAATATGTTCTAAAGTCCTGGGGGACAATATTTTCATGTTAATATAGTCTCAGAGTAGCTTCAAAGAAAATCAACCTTCTCAGTACTTAAATTAAAGCTATATTTATGCTATATTTATAAATTTTATATGCAGACTAAGAATAATAGCAGTTTTCTTATTTATTGCTAAATGAGAAAACATGAAAAAATTCATGAACACGATCTCAATAAGAAAAATTGACATTTTCTTAAACTAAATGAAGTTTTTTGTTACAAATAGTTATATTTATGTAATATTTATTGCTTCATAGTTGCTAGCTTCATTTTCTACGTAATTGACTTTCGTATTTACTCGACGTGTCCTTTTCAAATACATGCACATACACACCTTTCTATAAATGTAATTAAAATATTTTCTCCATTTTCTATAGGCACACGCTAGAGAAAATAAAACTGTTATTCATTTGTTTGTGTTAGATTTAACCTTAACCTCTGGCGCCAGGGCGACTAAATCAAATTTGATTTCACATTCCTTTTTGTACTCTATGACATTCCCTAAAGCGCGAATGGCGGTGTGTTAACGTTATTTATTAGATCTAAAATCTAAATCCACGTTACAAACTCCAATATGTGCAGATTTATCGGGCGGAGCACACCATCTGTAGGCTGAAAGCCTTTGGTCAAAAGCTGAACCTAATTTGTTAAAGTTACAAAAAAGCAGGAGTGGCTTGCTCGATAAAATCTGGAAAGCTAAACGCGTGAAAGAGTGCATGTGATTAATTCATTTGTCTGATAACTTAACGTGGTGTAATCAGAATGATTCATATTAGTATATCTGCAAATTTGTTGTTACAATCTACAGTGGCATCAAGCTCATGCATGTCGTTATTTCCTGTAATGTAATTTGTTCTTGTCGCTCTTATCTGCGGTACAGAGCTAATCCTCTTTTTTTATTCCTGTAACCTCACTGAACCCGCCGTTAAGCTGCTCTGGTTAAAAGAAATTCATTGGTTTAGCTGTATTAATATATTATGAATACTAACTCATCATAATATTATTTTCTAGAGAGTTTAACCATATCTCAAATTTTTGTATTCAGTGGTTGAACCTTTGTTGTTCATATATATTAGGGCTGTTCCATAAAGAATGATCACAATTTTTTGACAACATACCGTTATTCATCCTCATAAATATGATGGTACTTCTCAAAATAGTCTCTCCTGAATGCGATGCACTTGTCCCAGCCTTTCTGTCAGTCTTCCAAGACATGCTGGAAACCATTTTTGAGAGATCCTTCAAAATCGCCTCCGCAGCCTTCACCACTGCTTCTGATGATGGATAATGCCTCTCACGAAGTCGTTTCTTCAAGTTAGGGAATAGAAAAAAGTCACGTAGGACTAAATCCGAACTATAGGGAGAGTGAGGGACGCACTTCAAGTTAATTTTTGCAAGATATTCAGCAACAACATTGGCAATATGCAGCCGCGCATTATCGTATTCAGCATCTAGCCTGCTTCACGAAAATGTGGTATTTTGAGCCTGATGCAGACTTGCAAGTTTTTCAGGATATCTCTGTAGTATTATCCAGTTACTGATGTGTGTCCAGGTCCAACATACTGAATATTCCATGAATATCAAAGTATGAGATGACCATAACTTTCCCAGCAGAAGCAACACTTTTGCTTTTGGGGGGTGGGGAGAAGGAGATTTCCATATTGAGTTTTGCTGTTTGCTCTGAGGATCAAAATAATGTAGCAAGTTTCATCAGCAGTGATTACGTAACATCAACGTTAACTGCATGCAGACTTGCATCCGAATGTCCTTTTGTTCGGGAATCAACAGTCTTGGAACCCATCGCGCACAAACACGTCTCATGTGTAATGTTTCTGTCACCAACGTGTGGGTGGCACCCAATGAAATGTTCAGTATTTCAGAAAGTGATCTTAAGGTAATTCGTCGATCCTCTCTCACAATGGCATTCAGTAGTGTTGATGTTTTCTTCCGTAAGAGCAGTAACTGGAGCACCGGCTCCTCCTTTCTTTGAAATTGATTGTCTCCCCTCTTTAAACATTTTAAACTACCTTCGAGCTCTGAGAACAGACTCTCCATAGGCCTCCTGTAACATTGTATAGGCCTCAACTGAAGATTCGTTGAGACGAAAGCAGAATTTCAAAGCCGCATATTGTTCCTCGCATGTTACCTCCATTGCAACGCTAGGCGATACCGAACATGTTTGAGCTTGCCTGGTTCTCACAAGCGGGAACCAGGAGTACCAACAAAGAAACTACTACGGCGTGCTTGTTTCACATTAACCTAACAATATAATAAGACTGAATTTTAGTGTGAAAATTCAGTCTTTGTCGCGTTAGACGTAAGGGAACGCAAACTAAATTTTCCAAAGTGTTATAATAATTCAGTTGTTGAAATCAGAATTACAACATGAATATTCGGATATTACACAAATGTTTTAAATATTTAGTTTAAAGTTAATTATAGTTAATGAATTACTTACTTTTCTAATCGAACGAAAATACTGGCGGTACATCCGTATAGCTGTGAATGTTACTTACATTAAGAGATAATTCGTCATCGTCATTCACTTCAACGTCTGAGTACTGCAAATTTATGATAAGTTCCAAGATCTCGTTACGTGCTATTTCTTTCCAAAAGTTCTCTTCTTGTAGTTGAAACGATTTAAATGATTATTTAAATTATATAATTTAAATAAGTAAGAAAATTTATTTAGAATAATGGTATGAAAAAGTTATTATACAAAATTTATGAAGAAATGTATAAAAGTTGAATGATGCTGATTTGTCGTTATGGTAACGGCAAAAAGGCTATATAAGCACCTGGACTGGAAGTGATTTCTTCTTCTTCGTTTGACTTCCATGGTGAAAGGACGTGTGAGTAAGTCCACAAATAGACGCTAGTGTGCCAAGGCCTATTTTTGTGTGTAAGAATATATGTATCAGTATATTTTACTTGGTGTAACATAAAAGTGATTATTGGTGAATAGTTAAAAGGATTGCACTAGAAAACATTGATATTGATTTATTTATGTTAGAAAGAAGTTTCATCCTTCATAAATCTCAGAGTTTGGAGATTCGTTGGGGAAATTGTAAGTAATATTTTATTTAAAACATTATCCTTCCTATCCGCGACCACACCTGAAAAGTAGAGTACATGAAAATACCAGAGCAGCTGAGGAACGACTAGATCGAACTCCGAGAACTTCGAGGAAGTCCATCATCAACCAACTTCTTTCTGAACCCCACATTGGAACATTTTTATGTTGCATAGTTTATCTGATGTCTCATGCAGTTTTCCCTGTCTTGTCTTCCTTGTCAATTTCTTCGTCAATACGTTGTTCAACGTCAGTCAGTTTAAAAATAGTTCTGTTTGCAACATAATTTGAGTCCATATTAACTTTGAAGGATTTCTCTAGCAGTAAAAAGGGAGAAAGGAGAATCCCGAATCATTGATCCAGCTGCTACACTTTTTCGTGGAAGAGTAACTGAATATTGCTGCTTTGAACTCTAGAGAAAATAGAGATTACAGAACATTCATAAACAAAGATATAATGTGACCAGACACGTTCTGCCAGACTAGTAAGAAGTGTATCGTTTCCTCTCATTGAATTTAACAAACACCTTGGCTTATTCAAAGTAAACACACACACACACACACACACACACACACACACACACACACACACACACACACACACACACACACACACACACACACACACACACACACACACACACACACACACACACACACACACACACACACACACACACACACACACACACACACACACACACACACACACACACACACACACACACACACACACACACACACACACACACACACACACACACACACACACACACACACACACACACACACACACACACACACACACACACACACACACACACACACACACACACACACACACACACACACACACACACACACACACACACACACACACACACACACACACACACACACACACACACACACACACACACACACACACACACACACACACACACACACACACACACACACACACACACACACACACACACACACACACACACACACACACACACACACACACACACACACACACACACACACACACACACACACACACACACACACACACACACACACACACACACACACACACACACACACACACACACACACACACACACACACACACACACACACACACACACACACACACACACACACACACACACACACACACACACACACACACACACACACACACACACACACACACACACACACACACACACACACACACACACACACACACACACACACACACACACACACACACACACACACACACACACACACACACACACACACACACACACACACACACACACACACACACACACACACACACACACACACACACACACACACACACACACACACACACACACATATATATATAAATTTTATCATATGTTTACGTTTAAGTTCTGAGTAATTTCAAATATACGTTCACGCATACATGCCAACCAATAATGATATTCATTACAGTGCTTACGTCGCAATGCATTGTTATAATGTAATGGTACCTATCTATTTGTATTAAGAAAACTATATGGGCTAAAAATCATGGATTTTTACGATTATGTAAAAGATATTACTCTCTGCTTCCTCATGGAAAACTTTTTGCAAAATCTAAATTTCTCTCTTTGCGCGAACAGTATTTATTAGAGATGATTAGTTTGGCGCTTGTTAAACACCACTTAGGGGGAATGCAATACGAAAACACCGCACGACGCCGAATGGTTCCTCACCTAGTACCGCTATAGGACAAACACCTTCCCCATTTGAAACACACATGTAGGAAGGAGATAGCTGAATAGCCCCTCAACGGTTGTGGAATGGGGTGCAATCGCCCACGTGCAACGCTGGAGGAATATAGTTTATATATTGAAAATGAAAATTTAATTTTAAAAGTTCAGGCAAAGAACTTGCGTGTGTCAGTTTTGTTAAGGCTGGTGTGGTGGCCTTAGTGTTACCGGTATGGTCCACAAGACATACGGGGGAGCCGTACCGCTTGAAGCGGCGTTCTTTAGGAATATAGTTCCCAAGGGATCTAACCAGGGCGGTCTGATGTGCTGGTAATTTACTCGAAGAATTTGGAGGCCTGGCATCTAATTTCATTTTCCACATAGTGGAAAGATGACGGCTCATGAAGAAACATCACCGGAAATACTCTGTATACAGTTGAGTCCAGAGTGTCTACTCCCATCAGTCCTGGACCCGTAGGATCAAGACCCGGGCCTCTTAAAACCAGGGAGTTATCTGAGCTGTCCCAAATGGCGCTCGGCGTCCTCCGTGGGGCTTTCCATAGGGCAAGACCTGGGTGACAAACAAGCCCTCCATCTGGTCCAAGGACACAAGACCGGACGGAAGTGGATACGCCACTTACGCGCGCCAAACACCAAAGGTTAAGGCTCCCGATATGACCTCGGTGGGGCCGCCTGGCGATGTAGCACACCTTCTACTAGCTTTGCAGGTTAGTACCCGGGATAATTAATGGCTTCCCTCAACCCCGTCCGAAGACGTACCCGATTCCCACGGGTATCGGAAACACACTGCCCCCTCGAGACCAACCCAATCCGAACAACACCCGGAGGAGGGGCTCAGATGTTCGGCCCGAGGTTCCTGTAGTAACGTCAGAGGTACCACGAGTGGTAAGGGTCCGCAGCGTCCGCACCATGACAGCTGAAGGGGACGGATCCCCGCCCCTACGGGAATAATCTGTATATAGAATAGATAACCCGAAGGCACCTATTCTGTGCAAGCTGAAGTAGCAGCAGGTTAGAGCCTGTGACCAAGCCCCAGACTTCGCACGCATAAAGCATAACAGCGAGGATTAGATCCCGGAATAGACATAACTTAAAGGGGAACCGGGATCAGACTGCAGCAGGGTGTAAACGACGCCGAGACACTTTGTGACTCTCACACTGGTCCACTTCTAATACACAGCCTGCCGATGCCACCCCACGAAGCCGAACTTTTCGACTCGTGAGCCGCTTCTTAAAGAATTCCACGGCCTGCTGACTCTAGAGCTAGGAGTCTACAACACTTCCATGCATTGCTTACTGACCGACTGATTCGTGAACTGTACTACTGCATTGACTCCTTCCCACGGAGCTGCACTCGACTGATGCGCGAGAATCAACACACACACACACACACACAGACACACACACACACACACACACACACACACACACACACACACACTGTCTCTCTCTCTCTACCTCTCTCTCTCAGTACTGTACATAATCTTGTCCTCCATGCCTCGCATCAATCTTATATACCTTTCATGCATGAAAGATAATTCTGGAGCTGGAAACCTCTTGAATTAGTCTCACAAATATTTTGCATAGTAAGCATAAGGAATGCTTTTCCCGTTACGCCAGCTAATATACAGCAAGGCGAGGCAATTGCCCTACTCCCACTCCTTCGAGAGGGACCGGGGATGACAGCATAACTTCTCCACGACAAGCCCCGAGACAGTCGATGTGAGAGTATTCATTGGAAGATCTATAATAATTTCACGAAAAAATGATACAGAAATAAGCGCTTAAAAGGTTGACTAAATTTATTAATAATGTGAATGAACAAGTGTTACATTCTGACAGAGATTTGGGACTACTGTAGAGGAAAAGTAATTAGTTATGCCACAGTAGCTAAGGTAATTAGCAAGCAGCGAACCTTTCAAAACATTGGAAGAGAGACTAATGACTTCAAGTTAACTGTTTTATAGGGTGTCGCAGTCTTGTTCACAATACACTGATTTATCTTTGCGACTTCCAGAAAACACACCATAGTTCGCTGTAATGTTAAAGAATAAAGAAGCAGCGCACTAATTAAGGTACAGCACTATTTATAAAGAAGAAACAAATTTCAAGCATTTATTTCTTCCAAACTACAAAATAAAGAAACAGTTCTAACGCTCTTGGAAAAAAGCGGGGTTCAGTATTCATCTTTTCATGTATTCAATATGAGCACCATGTGTTCCAACGCAAATGTCAAAACGTGGCTCATTATTTCCCAAACACGAATCAGCTGGTACCTAGTTAACGAATTCACAGCTTCCACAATTCGATGTCACAGACTTTCGATAGTCTCAAGAATAGGGGAGGATAAAAACACGGTCTTTTACGTAACCTCACAGATAAAAGTCAATCAGTGAAGTCTAGAGACTTACGAAGCCACGATGCAATGTTTTCAATAACTGCAGTTTGTATTGGTTTGGTTGCATGCGGTACTTCAAAACTCGCTGTGAATTTAGCTCAGGAAGGTTAAGTTCCTTGCTAGCTCTTGTTATCGATTTCCTCCCCCCCTTTCTCTCGTAAACTGCACGAATACGCTACTCATTTTTGTTCGATGTGCGTGGATGTCCCATGCTTTTTCGATTGCAGATGCAACCTGCAGCATTTGTTGTATCGCTCATTACCTATTTATGCCTGGCGTCCCAGATATGGGACAGCTCATATTTTCCTCTGCTGAAGTAATTGTAAATACTTCAGGTAGATGGCAGCTGTAGAAAATGTTAAGGAAAGTTGTTTCGAAATCTCCATTTTGTGTTGCTATCTGTACCAAAAGGAATGAGTTGACCTAAGCAAAGCCGGAACCATCGACCCATTACGCCACATATCTAGTTTCAAGGTCACATTGCATAAGTCGCGCTTCCCGGATCGACCTCCGGCTCCGCATGGGCCAATAAAAAACATTCTTATTTTAACCACTCAAAACCTTACACGTCACTTCCTGCATTAGTTTCAATAATGTTCACACCAGATTTTCTTCCTTTTGATCCTTGGACGCGCAACTAGACACCTGTCAGTATCCATTCCTTCTCCTAAAGTTACGTGACCTTTATTCCAGTGTATTCTTAATAAAAAGGATAACCCCTTCCACCCCATTACCTACGCATTTAAAAGTCCACCACCCGCCAAGCTGATCAGTTCGTCAGTTCGTCAACGGAGGATGCAGCCAGTCCAGGTGGTTGCGCGAGGGTAACTGTGGGGTGCGTCGGGGGATCCAGCCTGTCCAGAGGATGCACAGGGGTGCCTGGGGGATGCGGAGATTCGAGAGGGTGCATGGGGGATGCAGGAAGTCCAGATGTTGCGTGGGGGTTGCACGGGGTGGATAGAGGTTGCGTCAGGGTGCGTCGTGGTGGGTGGGAGTGCGTCGAGGGATGCAGGAAGTCAAGAGGGTGCGTCGGGGTGCGGGGTAGGGTAGGGGTGCGCGGAGTGCGCCGGGGTTGGGTGCCAGATGCAGAGAGTGAAGTGCGTCGGGTTGCGCGGAGTGGATAGGGGGTGCACGGAGGATGCAGGAAGTCCAGAGAGTGCGTCGAGGTTGCGCGGGGTGCGTCGGGGGATGCAGCCATTCCAGAGGATGCACGGGGGTGGAGGGGGTTGCACGGGGGATACAGACAGTCAAGAGGGTTCGTCGGGGTTGCACGGGGTTGATGTGGGTGCGTCGGGGGATGCAGGAAGTCAAGAGGGTGCAAGTGGGTGCCTGGGAAATTGACCCAATCCGTTCTAAAACTTGTGCGTGACTTTTTCAAGGTCAAATTGCATGAACTTCAAGATTGGTAGGTTGTCGACTGTGCCACATGACGATTCCAACCATATGCAATAAGTGTGAATGCAATGTTTTCTTGCATACCAACTCAAATATTTTTAAAATTTTCTTATTTTGTGTATGAAAAATATCTCTAATTTGTGTACAAGGTCATTTCTACAAACAATAATTCTGTATCTTTACTGATAGTATAATATATTACTTGTCTACTTAAATGCTACTCTTGATTCTAGTGTACAGTACAGAGCGCCTTCCCTTGAAACAGTCAACTCTTACCCGCCCTTGTTCCTAACGTTCCACATATGGGACACTCGATTATTCATAGATAACTGAACGTTGGGCAGTAAAACTTGCCCAAATAACTTAAACTAACTTAAAACAACATAATACGTAGGAATTGAAGGAAAATTTAAGGTGCAACTCATTTCAGGCATATCTGGGGTAATTTGCGGCAACTGGAAAAAAAAAAAAAAAAAATAAACTTACACATTATGTATCCACTGTTAGTTATATGTGGGTGATCGTGTCAATTATTAGTCCTGGATATCTTCTTTGTTGGTCATTCCCTCGGCTGGTCAGCTGCTACATTTGGGTAGAGCCTGATAAGGGGGATGGTGATCTGAGGACAATGTGACGAGAGACTATACTACACTAAAATGGTAAACTAATTACTGGAAAGTAATTGTTCTTTCACACTAGCCTTGTGTAGGACGCACTATGAAAGGGTAGAGACAGACTGAAAAATTCAAAGCCATAGCCGGGATTTGAACCACGGATCTTCTAGTCTCCGTCCAGCCGCACTAAATCATTGAGCTACTATGACCAACGTGCCAACATGACAAATTCTCCAACTGACTCGTGTTTTTCCCGGAAAACCACTAGGCGTTCTGATAAACACATGAGACAACTACCTTAAGGGCGACTTACTATGCTGTAAGTACTTTAAGGTCGGAGCTTTATAGTTCGGACTACTATTAGCTACACTTAATGGAAGTAGTGCGTCCTACACACGGTGAGTGTGAAAGAACAATTGATTTCCATTAATAGTACCTAATAGTAGTCCGAAATCTAAAGCCCGTGCTTTTAAGTACTTACAGCATAGTAAGTCGTCATTAAGGTAGTTATCTCATGTGAACTCCTAATTGGTTTACCGGGAAAAACACGAATCAGTTGGAGAATTTAATGTCATGTCGTCATGTTGGCTATAGTAGCTCAATGGTTTAGAGCAACTGGACAGAGAACAAAAGATCCCTGGTTCAAATCCCGGGTATGGCATTGAATTTTTCAGTCTGACTCTTCCCTTTCATAGTGCGTCCTACACACGGCTAGTGTGAAAGAACAATTAATTTCCATTAATTGTACCTAATAGTGGTCCGAACTATAAAGCCCGGGTCTTAAAGTACTTACAGCATAGTAAGTCGCCATTAAGGTAGTTGTCTCATGTGTTTAAGATAACTCCTATTGGTTTACCGGGAAAAGCTCGAGTCAGTTGGAGATTTTAATGTCATATCGGCACGTTGACCATAGTAGCTCAAAGGTTTAGAGCGGCTGGACGGTGACTAAAAGAACCGTGGTTCAAATCCCTGCTATGGCATTGGATTTTCAGTCTGGCTCTTCTCTTTCAAACTAATTACTGTTTATTATAGTATTTACACGATTAATTCCCTGTTTCCAACCACGAGACTGTTTCCACTATTCAGGCGCACAGATAGAAAGCTTTAGGTATAATAGATAATGGCGCGAACTCGACTTAAATGTTCACACATCTTGAGTTTCCTTGTTAGACTGAGAGTTACTCCTTTCATGCACTTGTGATTTATAAGGCGCGTTCAAGTTATAGCAGCGGTTTTTTCAGTCCTGGGATTAGATAGGAACTTCTGCTTTTTAAATACACGAGGACTTTGAATGCCTGACAGAGATGGCAGCACTATTCAGTGCATAAAACTCTAATGGCAGTGACGAGAGTTAGGACTGCTTTTGATGCCTAAAATGGCGGAGTTTTCATTGCAAGAACAGCGTGTAATCATTTATTTTCTCCATTTTTGTTTGTTTTTTGTAATTTACGTCATCCAACGTATAGTCATATCCGACGATGAATGCAATGGGTGAAATTATGCTCAAATTAGCCAAGGGTGCATAGAGCTTAGAGTTACCCGACATTTGTCTTGTAGGATAAGGGAAACCCTGGAATGAAACTTATCCAGATAACTCACCCTGACCGAGATTCGAACTCGGGACCTCTTGAACGTGAGGCAGATATTCTACCACCACCCTACCGAGCCGGGCATTGTTTTCTCCATTTTCGTAGGTAACACCTATTCAAATCCACCGTCAGTGAGCGAAACATATGTTGATTGTACTATTGTTGTGACTAATGTGCGTTACTGTAAGTCACAGTTCAATGAAGGCAGAACATCGTGTGACAACAAATAAACGACAGTTGCAGACATAACCTCTAAAATTGGTATTTCCGTGGGATCTGTGCACACAATCGTGCAGTAATATCTGAAATTGCTCAATCCGCGAACCACCAAAACAACGTTACCCGCTTGCTGGATCATGTAGTCAGGCAATTGCTGCAACGCCGTGACTATCACAACCCTGAAGGAAAACAAGCAAGCACAGTGTGGAAATTGCCAGGTTCTCCAACACTAAAAGAGAAAAAAGTTGTTCCATCTGCAGGAAAAGTGATGATGATCACATTTCTTGACTGTAATGGAATGATTTACCAGCATGCAGTTCCCCCCTCACACTACTGTTACAGCAGCATACTACACGTCAGTATTGGCTACACTGAGGAAGCACATTGCAAAGAAACGACCAGAGCTTTCTCGGACTGGGTGACGACTTCATAATGACAATGTACGGCCTAATGTCACATGTAGTTCCCCCTCACACTACTGTTACAGCAGCATACTACACGTCAGTATTGGCTACACTGAGGAAGCACATTGCAAAGAAACGACCAGAGCTTTCTCGGACTGGGTGTCGACTTCATCATGGCAATGTACGGCCTAATGTCACATGTAGTTCCCCCTCACACTACTGTTACAGCAGCATACTACACGTCAGTATTGGCTACACTGAGGAAGCACATTGCAAAGAAACGACCAGAGCTTTCTCGGAGTGGGTGACGACTTCATCATGGCAATGTACGGCCTAACGTCACATGCAGTTCCCCCTCACACTAATGTTACAGCAGCATACTACACGTCAGTATTGGTTACACTGAGGAAGTACATTACAAAGAAACGACCAGAGCTTTCTCGGACTGGGTGACGACTTCATCATGACAATGTACGACCTCACGTCACATGTAGTTCCCCCTCACACTACTGTTACAGCAGCATACTAAGAGTCAGTATAGGCTACACTGAGGAAGTACATTACAAAGAAACGACCAGAGCTTTCTCGGACTGGGTGATGACTTCATCATGACAATGTACGACCTCACGTCACATGTAGTTCCCCCTCACACTACTGTTACAGCAGCATACTACGAGTCAGTATTGGCTACACTGAGGAAGTACATTACAAAGAAACGACCAGAGCTTTCTCGGACTGGGTGACGACTTCATCATGACAATGTACGACCTCACGTCACATGTAGTTCCCCCTCACACTACTGTTACAGCAGCATACTACGAGTCAGTATTGGCTACACTGAGGAAGTACATTACAAAGAAACGACCAGAGCTTTCTCGGACTGGGTGACGACTTCATCATGACAATGTACGACCTCACGTCACATGCAGTTCCCCCTCACACTACTATTACAGCAGCATACTACGAGTCAGTATTGGCTACACTGAGGAAGCACATTGCAAAGAAACGACCAGAGCTTTCTCGAACTGGGTGACGATTTCATCATGACAATGTACGACCTCACGTCACATGCAGTTCCCCCTCACACTACTATTACAGCAGCATACTACGAGTCAGTATTGGCTACACTGAGGAAGTACATTACAAAGAAACGACCAGAGCTTTCTCGGACTGGGTGACGACTTCATCATGACAATGTACGACCTCACGTCACATGTAGTTCCCCCTTACACTACTGTTACAGCAGCATACTACACGTCAGTATTGACTACACTAAGGAAGTACATTGCAAAGAAACGAACAGACCTTTCTGGGACTGGGTGACGACTTCATCATGACAATGCACGGCCTTACGTCACATGCAGTTCCCCCTCACACTACTGTTACAGCAGCATACTACACGTCAGTATTGGTTACACTGGGGAAGTACATTACAAATAAACGACCAGAGCTTTCTCGGACTGGGTGTCGACTTCATCATGACAATGTACAGCCTCACGTCACATGCAGTTCCCCCTCAGACTACTGTTACAGCAGCATACTACACGTCAGTATTGGTTACACTGGGGAAGTACATTACAAATAAACGACCAGAGCTTTCTCGGACTGGGTGTCGACTTCATCATGACAATGTACAGCCTCACGTCACATGCAGTTCCCCCTCAGACTACTGTTACAGCAGCATACTACACGTCAGTATTGGCTACACTGGGGAAGTACATTACAAATAAACGACCAGAGCTTTCTCGGACTGGGTGTCGACTTCATCATGACAATGTACAGCCTCACGTCACATGCAGTTCCCCCTCACACTACTGTTACAGCAGCATACTACACGTCAGTATTGGTTACACTGGGGAAGTACATTACAAATAAACGACCAGAGCTTTCTCGGACTGGGTGTCGACTTCATCATGATAGTGCACGGCCTCACGTCGCAAATCAAGTCATGCAGTTTCTGGCTGGATTGAATATCACCTGTGTACCACATCCCCCTTATAGCCCCGATCTTGCACCCTGTCACTTCTTTATTCCCTACATTAAAGACCAAGTTTATGGGTATTCGAATTGCGAACTCTGAAGCAATGCTCAAGAAAAGTGAGGTGATTCTCAAGGACCTAACAAAGAACAGTGTGCAGCATTTGTTCAAGGTCTGGCAGAGACGCTACAAAAAGTGCATTGAAGTAGGAGGGGACTGCTTTAAAAAATATTGTGTAAACATTGAATTGCGGTAATATAATTACATCTGTGGAAAAAAGTCATTCTCAGTCTTTATTGATCAGCCCTCGTACGATCATTTCCAATTTGCTACCAGCAGCAGATCATCGTCTGATGAATTTGTTTTCCTATCATTGCTCCATGGTCGTACAAATTATTTGTCCAACTCCGAAGGTAAATTTTTTTCAGGGAGGATTAACGGTGGCATTATATGACATTATACATCAATAATGGCTCCTTGCACACATTAATATGAAATCTCTTTTAAAATTAAGTATATATATATATATATATATATATATATATATATATATAGCATAAGGATATATTTTGCAAGTGACAAAATAAATATCCTATGAAACAGTGTACAAAAGTCCTAGCATGAATGCTCTTCAATTTGTATTACCCAGGTTACCAGATTGGCTAATACAGAAATGCGAAACGCACACTGTGTGGACAGCATGTCAGCTGAGAGTACACTAGTTTCA
>CM060949.1:203590942-203938442 GCA_030765055.1 Mantis religiosa | reverse complement strand
GCTCTGGGAAGAGCTTAACCACGTAGTGGCGGGATGTGGATGTTGCAGAATGACGGGTGTAATTTAAGTGGGGTTAGTGTAGGGAGGTAGCTTTTTGCTCCTCAGGGAATGATGAACCAGGTGCTACGGACAGCGAGCACCGCTGGTGGGTTAGTTAATAAACTAGGAAGAAGGTATGTATAATTTTGAATATTCCATAATAACAATTTTGGAGTAGCTGAAATTTAATTTAGGCTGGAATGGAGATCATGTGGTTACCGGTAGTGACCGCAAGACATGCGGGGTAACCGGTATCGCTTTAAGCGACGCTCACGAGGAACATAATCTCCAAGGGATCTGACGAGGGCGCTCTGATGTTGGGGCAAACACTCGAAGAATTTTGTCGCCCGGCGTCTAATTTCATCCTCCACGTATCGGAGGGATGAAGCCTCGTGAAGTAATCTCACGGGGAACCTTGTGCATACAGAATAAATAATCCGAAGACATTTATTCTGTGCACGTTGGAGCAGAACTAGATGTGAGCCTGCGGCCATACCCCAGACTTCGCACGCGTAGAGCATGATAGGGAGGACCAGAGCCATAAAGAGGCGCAACTTTAGGGGAACAGACATCGCAGACCGAAGCACAGGGTATAGTGATGCCGCGGCACCACATGACCGATGCGCTTGCTCCCGGATGTGTTCCCGAAAAGATAAGCCCTTGTCCAGCTTGACTCCCAAGTACTTGACTGAATTCTCCCACCTGATCCCTTGCCCGAAGTAGGTAAATTGGGGGAAGTTGGCGGGAAAGCGGCGCTTGGTGAACAATATCGCTTGGCTTTTCTCCGTATTAATAGACAATCGCCAAAGCGTGCACCATTCCTGGAGGAGGATTAGGTAACGTTGGATGGGGTCGCTCGCCGCAGTTGCCGGAGAGAGGATTTATAGAAATCTTCGAGAACATCATCGTCACGGCTTTTAGACGAAAGTTTCATCGCTTCTACATCAAGGTAAGGTTTGGCTTCTACAAGCATCGCCACACCGAGGGAGCGCGGAACTTTTGCGCGTGTGGGGGTTGACCGCACGACGGGGCGAATCCTTCTTCAGATGTCACCGCATCGTGTGATATAAATGCAAACCACAAGGAAGGGAGCCGCTCCAAACTTCAGTCAGTTTAAAAATATTATTCCTATTTGCAACATAATGTGAGCCCACATTAACTCAATCGGATTGTTCTGGCAGTAGTAAGGGGGGGTATGCAGCTGATACACTTTTTCACGGAAGAGTAACTGAATAATGCTGTTTTGAACTCTCTAGAGTAAATAGAGATTACGAACCATTCATAAACAAAGATCTAATGTGACCAGACACGTTCTGCCAGACTAGCAAGAAGTGTATTGTTTCCTCTCATCGAATTTAACAAACACCTTGGCTTATTCAAAGTACATATTTCTTCTATCACGTCATGTCAAATGTTTACGTTTCAGGTCTGAGTAATTTCAAATATACGTTCACGCATACATAGCAACCAATAATGATATTATTACAGTGCTTACGTCACAGTGCAGTTATAATGTAATGCTATATATTTATTTTTATTATTAACTATTTGAGCTAAAATATAGGGTTTTGACGGTTATGTTAAATACATTACTCTCTCCTTCCTCATTGATCAGTTTTGGTAAAATCTGAATTTTTGTCTTAGCGCGACTAGTATTTATTGCAGATTGATTGGTTTGCTCGTCACACATCACTTAGCGAGAATGCAATACGACAACACCACAGGACGCCGATTGGTTGCTTGACTAATAGCGCTCAAAGACAAACACCTTCCCAAATGAAACACACAATTATATTTAATAATTCGCTATTTCGGAATTTGTTGATAGAAATAAGTAGATATCAGTCCTATTAATCCTCTTAATTGCGAGGTCCTGAGGTACTTGTAAAGAAGATTTTTACCATCGGAATGGCTAGAGAGAAACTGCACCGCTCTGCATTTGCAAAACAACTGAAGCAAGGACGTGCAGGGAAGTTCAGACATAACTCGTCCTTGGACCGGCTGATAGTATACATTTTCACTTGGAATTTTAAGAAAATTTATTTTAAAAGGACTGCCTATTATAATTAACTAGGGTCAGTTTGCTCAATTATAAAAATCTAGTGCTCCAAGAAGTTTTATACACGAATTTGAAGAAATGTTGAATACTCCATAGTTTTCAAAAACAGTGTAAATTTAACACTTACTATTCACATTATTCTGCTTATTTATATCAGGAGATAATTATTAAAACTTAGCCACTTCAAGATTTCTTAAAATTAATATACTCCAAATTTATTGCAAAACATAGAGTTAGAAAACCAACACATTTTACTTATTAATAGCTAAAACTTATCACTCAAACAAAGACTGTATTTTGTAAGCATGCTTTGAAAAAAGTAAGCTCCCAGCTGAAACATAGCACAAGCATTACTACAAAGCAACCCCAGGCCATCTTTGAATAAAGTAAACTAAACTAGTCAGTGTAAGGACAATTGCTAGGAAATTTTACAAAAAGTGTAGGTGTAAGAGGTAATTATAACAAACACATTAAATTAAACGTGTAGAATTGTAAGTTAAACTCACCAAAGCATCCTTGCTCGGTACACACAAAGGACACGGTGGAAACCAAACTATACGCACAGGAGAAATGAAACGTGACGTCCCAGATGTGCGCGAAAGTCGGTCTACTCAAGTTAACAAAAGAAAGCTGCAAGCTAACATGCCTCATGGGACACACGTCATTCCATAGAATAATAAAGACAAGCAGCTCAGCTGTGTCAACGGTAACACTATGACCAAAAAGTTATAACCTAATTATAAATCGTCAAGATACATAAAACCTCTCATTTGTACTAAAATCAAAGTTCATACTAACTGGAAAAAGGACCTGAAAATGTGCTGCAAATTAATCTTCTCTATGTCAAAAAAAAAAAAAAAAAAAAAAAAAAAAAGGAACTGAGGAGAATGGCAGAACCGATTTGCCTAATTTTGGTTTTATATATTTGTGTAAGTCCAAGGAAGGTTTAACAAGTGAGAACAAAAATCCGAAGTGATAATGGGCCGGTTTACTAGGTTAATATAAAAGTATACACGCAAACTTTCACGAAACACATATACCTTCTTTTATTTTCGACAAATAAAGGCATTACAAAGTACAACGATATTCCACTCCTTTCCAAAGCCTTCTAAAGCAATTTCACTTACCATATTTTATTAAATAATGTCTATGGTTTGTTATCTAGACTGAAATTTTTTTAGGAATCATGATGATATCCCTTTCGAGGATTACTCACAAAATATATTTCTGAATGCACTATAATACTACAAATATTTCACTATAGAGGATGATAATACACCGGGTTATTAACACATATAAATAATACACACGCAGTATTTCATGGAACACATTTAGCTTCTTTTGTTTTCGACACATAAAAGCATTACAAAGTACAAAGATATTCCACTCCTTGCTAAAACCTTCAAAGATATTTCACTTATCATATTTTATTAAAAGACGTTTGTCGTTTGTAATGCAGACTGATTTTGTTTATGTTGCATGATGATATACGTTTCGAAGATTAGACGCCAAGTTCATATCCTGTGCGCTTGACAGATAATAAATCACAAGGACAGTCGTTGGAAGTTTGCGGAATAAACTAAGAGTTACCCTGTTTCTCTCATAGGCAATTATACGTGGCGTGTTCGCGCGTCCTCAAACCATCATCTTTATATATTTACGTACCACAAAAAGACAAAAAGTATTATCAGAAAGCGTTAAATTCATTAACTTAATTGTAAATGTATTGTATATAAACTTCACCCTCAGTTTCAGAATAAATACCAACTAATCCAAATTTGTTTTATTTATATAGATAAGATCAGACAGCCTTTATTGGCGGTACGAAGTTTGGCGGGTCAGCTAGTTACTTAATGTGTTTAATTATTATATATTAATAGATTAAGCATTAAATAATGACTATACTACTAACATTAAATAAAACCATAATTCAGCTGTCAATAAAGGGAAAGGGTGTCATTTCCCCAAACTGTGTTATATACCTGCATTATTCACAAACATAATCGGAAATTTGATACACTTAATTATCACCAAAAGTTAAGCTGAGTTAAATACGTTTAATTAGGAGGCGTGTCCCTAAAATAAGGTTTCCAATTTTATGTAATATAGAAAACATGTTTATAGTCAACGAATATTAGATTGATGGAAAGGAGAAACTTACAGCTATTTTTCAACGTAATCACCATTGCGATCGTTACACTTTTGCTTGCACTGTGGCTGTTTTTGTATACCTCTGTCATAGCACTCTCCCGCCAAGTTGCGCAGGTAGCGCTCAACCTCGTTTTTCAAATCATTGTCGGTCTGGAAATGTGTTCCACCCAGGTGTGACTTCAACTCAGGAAACAGATGATAATCACGAGGTGCTAAGTCTGGACTGTAGGCGGGATGGGTGAGGATGTCCCATCCGAACTGGGCCAGGAGATCAGCCGCTGCATGAGCAGTATGAGGACGAGCGTTGTCATGATGAAAAATCTCTCCCGTCGTGAGCATTCTCCTGCTTCGATTTTGAATGGCAATTCGCAATTTTTCTAAAGTCTCACAGTAGCTAGCGGCGTTTATTGTTGTGCCGGTAGGCATAAACTCGCACAACAATACACCTTTTCTAAACCAGAACACACTGGCCATCACTTTGCCGGCAGAAAATGTCTGTTTGAACTTTCGCGGCTTCGGCGAAATCGAATGCCACCACTGACAAGAACGTTCTTTGGTTTCTGGTGTTGTATAGTGCACCGAGGTTTCATCGCCAGTGACAATTGAATTCAACAATTCCTCGCCCTGTTCTGCATAGCACTCCAGGAATCGTTGGGCCGCTTCAACACGTTGCCGTTTATGGTCTTCGGCGAGCATTTTCGAGACCCATCTCGTACATACCTTGTGATAATGCAATTGTTCGATCAAAATCTTGTCAATCGTAGTCTTACTGACTTCAGAGATAAGTACGCACAGCTCGCGAACTGTCACACGCCGATCTTTAAACATTTCCTGCTCCACATTTGCAATTGTTTCGGGTGAAACCGAAGGCCGACCAGAACGCTGTTCGCCATTTACGTCTGTACGTCCATCTTTGAACTCTCTGACCCACTTTCGCACGTTTTTGACGTCCATACACTGTGGCCCATAGACTTCGCAAAACTGACGATAAATTTCTGTGGGGAGTGCTTGGTACTCAAAATCGGATCACTGCAGGCAACTCGCACTTGGCGGCGAAAATAATAGGAAGCTCCAACGCAAACGGCTGTCCTGCCAAGACTAATGTTTGCAACGGGTTCGTTGTGTTGGGGATGTGAAGGGGCGAAACCAAGCTACACGTTAGTGTTGCCGGATCTTATGTAATAGCGTTCCTCCCGGCTGCCCCGCCTTGGAGACCTTATTTTACGGACACGTCTCGTAAAAAAAAAACATAATATTCCGTTTGCATGACACAAAGAATGTGAAAAGCTTTTCTTCTTTCTCCTACATTTTACGAGAGTGTAAATATACATAAATCATTGCTGTCTGTTAGATTTGAATTGTAAAAGTGTTATCAAAAGGACGTGTCGTAGAAAATTGCTGTACTATGCAACGAGACTATAATGGTAGTATTAACTTCGTTTCGCTCACTCGGTTAATAATAATACTCGCGTTTTAATTAAGATGGGTGCAAAACTTCTGGAACGATGACCTTGAGTGCAAACCCAGCTGCCGAGCCTGATTTACTGGGAATTAGCGACACGATGCCTATGCGACATAATCACTTTGCTTACTCAGGACGAGTAGCGAACAAAGCGTTGTACAGTCTGCAGCGAAAGTGTGCCAAATCTAGATGTAATTTCAAGTAGTTAGTAAACAGTGTTTATTTTATTTCATCTTTGTGATATTAATTACCTACGCTTTCAAAGTTAATTAGCAAGGTATTACATAATCAGAGCAGAGAAATAATTGAAAATGTCCTTGACTCCATGAAACAAGAAGCAGAACTGAAAGAAGAAATTGTATGTCCATTCAAATTCCGCAAGGGTCTAAAGAGAGTGAAAGAAAGAGTAGCCAAAGCAACTGGTGTTTCAATGAGTTCCGTTTACAGGGTTCTCAAAGATAAGAAATATCACGAGAACGAAGGAGTGCCATGTGATACGTTTGGGAGAAAACAAAAGGTCCTAAACCTGTTACATAAGTACAGTTACTCCAAAAAGTATTTGTTTAATGCATGCGTTTATGTTTAAGGATGTATAAATAGTGGAAAATCATTACAATAAAGTACAGCAGGGACACTGTCTTATTTATTTGTTTCCATTGTAATTTTGCACCATTCATCTAGTAGAGCCTTCTTTAGATCCTTTATATTAGATATCTAATGATTGCTAATATTTTTATCCAGTATACTCCATAAATTCTCTATTGGATTCATGTCTGGGGATTGCGGGTGATGTCGGCATCCATCGTGGAGTATTATACAACAACCATAACCTTGCATCTAGAGCTACGTGTTTTGGATCATTATCTTGTGTGAAAATATAATCCTCAGAAACACCCATATTATTCACACTTCTGTACAGATGTGTTTTTAGGATGTTTATATAAACCTTATATTTCATAATTCCATCAATAAAACACAAATGTCCCACACCATTTGCACTCATGCAGCCCCATTCAAGTACTGAACCGCCTCCATGTTTAACTGAAGCTGTTATATTTTTATCCTCAAGCTTTCAGGTCTTTTTTCTCCACACTGTTACTCGCCCTTTTGACTTAAAGAGCTCAAATTGACTCTCGTCAGTAAGTACAACCTTCTTCCGGAAATCAAACCCATCATATTTATGTTCTTTTGCACAAGCAATTCGCTTCTTTCTGTTGATTTTACTGATGTATGGTTTTCTAGGAGCAGTTCAGTCTCCATACTCAGCTTCATAAAGCACTTTTCTTATAGTTTGTGCTGAGAGGAACCTTCGTGTGTGTTTGAACTGTAATAGCCATCTTTGGAGCACTTGGTTTAGGATTTTTCTTCACTTCTCTAAGTAAATGTCGTTTCTCCATCTCAGGTAGAACTGCAGGACGACCGCTTCTTGATTTATTTTCCTAAGCTTTGTTCTGACGAAACCTGTATATAATAGTCTTCACTGTACTGGTAGGTCTTCCAATGGTTTCTCTAATTTCTTGAAAATGCAAACGTCTATCTCTTCTTCAGTAGTTTCACGGCGTTTTCGACCCATATTACTTAAAATAGCAGTCAACGGCTTTAAAACAGAGATGGAACTACCTTCAATAATCGTCAGTATGTTGCAACCCTCTTCCTGGACATCCCAAAGGCTTTAACTCTGTCTGGCATCAAGGACTCCTTTACTGACTGATCAGATATGACTTTCCTCCCTACATAATTCGTCTCGTCAATCATTACCTTAGTCATCGCACCTTTTCCATTTTCAGAGATGACATTGCTTCTCAACCATACCTTATCAACACAGGGGTGTCCCAAGGTAGTGTATTTGGCTCCCCGCTTTTCTTAACATACATCAGCACTCTTCCTTCTATCTGGAGCTGCAACCTCTACCTGTTTGCTGATGACACAGTAATCACGATGGCTGTACAACGTATTCAGCGCTATGCTGACATGATTTGCGCCTGGTTCCTCACATGACAACTACGCATTAACGCCATAAAGTCACAGCCAGTTACCTTCACCCGTCGCCAAATCCAAGACGTTTCTGAACTCCACCTAGCAGGAGAAGACATTCCCTGGAGCAATCAGGCCCAATATCTAGGAGTCCAACTTGACATGTGTCTCCCGTGGAAGGCACACATTCTATACGTTGCCTCCAGTCACAAAACGTATGGGTATGTTATACCCGCTTTAAAACAAAAAGTCACCTATGAGTCTCAGGAAAAAGATTCTCATATACTAACAAATATTGAGACCCGCTATAACTTACGCATGTCAAGTCTGGGGTGCTGCAGTAACCTCACACTTAAACAAACTCCAGGTGCTGCAAAACCGTTATCTCTGAATTGCTACAGATGCTGATTGGTATATCCCCAACATCAACATACACAACGACCTCTCATTTCACACTCTCACCAACTACATCCTAAATCTTTCACATAAGTTCTATTCTGACCTACCATCCAGTTTCAACCATCTTATCAGGTGTTTCGGGGAATATCATATAGACCCTGGAGCTACCTACAAACACAAGAACCTTCCTAGGCTTACCATAAATCTTAACATCCCCACCACATACCATTTCTATCTTTCTACCTCTTCTCTTTCTAATCATACAAAAAAACACCAGAACAAAAACCAACCATCTACCCACCACCCGATGACTTAATCCCCACATAATGCCAGTAAGGGATAGTGTCCCGGGATGGCAACAAGTCGAAGGCCCCTGCTCCATGGAGCAGGGCTCACCTTCAACGACACCCCCGTGCTGTGCTGAACTGCATAAGAAAAGGGAAGGAGTGCGTGTCGACGAGGCACCATACCTGGGATCTAAACGAATACTTGTTTTACATCAAATGGGACATGATCTTAAATAACGTAGAGCTTTTCAGTAACTAAGCAAGGTATCAATCGAAATTGTGTTTTATTTTTTAATGTAGAAATCAACCAATGTAAGAAAATAGCTATTGCTCGTTTCTTATCTATATTTTTTCTGACTGTGCTTGTGCTATCTATGAACTATGATTAAACTAATACCTTTTGGAGTATCTGTGGATGATTTCAATAAATGCATAATTCGGCGCACGATTCATAATTTCCATGTGGAAGAAAAAAAAAGGCAAATTGATGATCAAGTTAGAAGAGAGGATAAAGTTTCAAGTTGGTTTTACAAGCCTCAGGACAATAATAAAAGATTTGGGGTTCAAGTGGAATAAAACTAAATCAAATTGGAGAGTGCTAATACAAAAGCATGGCATACGATCACAGCGGGAAGCTTAACCTACTTTTCTCCGGAAGTACAAATTAGAAGATCGAACCATAGTATATGAAGATGAGTCATACATAGCAGTCACACGACATCCAAAAGTTGAACTGACGACACTAAATTAGGTTTGCAGGTACAGACGCGAGCAAATGTATTCCGATGCATGGAAGACTGACCTGCGGGAGGGAGGCGAGTTTCTTATCAGTTAGTTGTGCCAGGACGGTTCAGTTTCCTTATACCTGACCAGCGAGTTAGGCGCACAGATATTTAAGCCTCAATGGAAATAAAAACACTTTTGCCACATGAAACATAGGTACTTTTATACAACTCTCTACTATCAGCTTAGGTATTTACCGATCCTTTGCTTAATGATGTCATTTTCTCTCTCTTCCTCTCTCGCACACACATACCTCAACCATTTCAATATCCTTTTCTTCTTTTTAAATGCATTTCCAATATTCAAACTCGTAGTTTTATCTTAAACGAAACACTTCTACCTTTCATAGATTAGCGATTATTAATCTAATATTAAACTGCGTGGTATTTGAAATTAAGTGTATCTTGTTCCGAAAATAAATACATTATTTTCTTTGTTACAGTTCTCAAGAAGAGATGAAATGGACATACTACTACAATTAATATAGCCACCAAGTTACCAAATGACTTAACTACCAACGAAATAAATAAAATCATTATTTTGTCTGATAATGACAGTTCATATACAAAATCGCATTAGCATCACCGGCATGTCCGAGGTTTCTCACGAAGGAGTTATTTAAATGTCAGTAAAACTGATATGTTGCATTTCACTTTTAGCCTCACGAAGAAACCATCGAACTAGACCGGGCTTGCACTCGCAACTTTGGGATCAGAATGTCAGAACCTAGGTCATCCTGGTCAGCTTTTAGTATCACCATCATTATTATGATTATGATTATGGTTATTTTTTATTATTGTTGTTGTTGGGTAGACTGCTGGGCAGGATAATTCATCGTCACCTGCCACTAGTGGTCTGTGGAGGTTAACGTCAGTGTTGATCAGCAGGTAAACTTGACCTTTGCTTTCACTAGGTTAAACTAAACGCTGATAGAATTTTGTTCCCCTTGCCTCTCCAACCCTCTCGTCGATTGGAAAACTTTTGTACGCGTGGGTACCTGTTGTTAAATGACAACGACTTATTACTGTCCATGCTGGTGGAACGTTCTACTTTGTTCCAAATGATCTTCTCATGTACAAATCGCAACAGAAATCGGGGGATTTGCATCAAGAAATAAATACAGAAAGGTATATGAAGAGGATCAACACCATGTCAATACCTAATATGTCTACTAGGTTTGTTCAGAATACTGACAATGCTTCTTACCATAACACTCAAATTGAGAAAGCATCCACATCAAATACCTTGAAAGAAGAAATGAGAGCTTGGCTAGATAAGCATAATATAGCTTTTGATGAAAGTATGAGCAAAACAAAGTTATATGACTTAATTAAAGTCAATAAACCACTTCAGAAGTTATACATACCAGACCAGATACTAAGGTAGCTGCAAAACAGGAATGAACGTAAGGCGGGGCTAGGCGTGGTTGTTCTATGGCTACTAGAAAATACGATGCGTGCAACGTTGTACAGTTAAGCACGCGTACTGTCTCGCTTTGTCGAAGTATGAGGCTAATTTCTTTGTTTGCTCTAAAGATACCAATTAAAGAACTATTTTGCTTCTCCCATGTTATAGAGATATTTTTTGCTGAGGATTACTGTCCAAACCCATGTTTGTAGCACATCTCGTGTCGGAGATATGGAAAGATAAAGCGTCTGGCTAGAAACAAAAGAATTATTAACTGTCAGTGAAGAAAGGCACACACGTGCTATGCTGCAGTTGCCCTTTGTATCCTGGATTCAGCAAAGTGGTGATCTTTTAAGAGTACACACGTGCTTTTCAAAGTTAGTAAATATATCGCTTGGCAAGTCTAGTACTGGTGCGTCTAGTAGTAACTGCGAAACACCTTATAAGATTTTACATAAGCAGACTACAAATATTCTTGTTAATGCGCATTCCTTTTTCAAACAAATGTCAATTAAATATATTTTTGAAGGTACTAATTTCACTCAAAGTCGAGAATTAATGTTACAAGCTTGTCACGTGAGTGCTCATTCTGTGACGAACATTGTTAAAGAAGACAAAGAGTTTACCAAATTAGGAGAAGTTTTCAGGGAAACATCAGGAAGCTAAAAAACGTGCTACCAACTTAGACAATTTTCAAAAGTGTGTTTCACGTAGAACAATTTATGATTTATATGACAAGGGTGAATATCCAACTGCCAAAGGGTTGACCAATTTAATGAGGGGGAAATAACATATACGGATTCTATATCTTCTATGTATAATATTCTGAAATTTCTTGGGTTCAAATATAGAAGAACAAATGATGGTCACAAATTTCTGCTTGAAAGAAGCGATATTGTTGCTGCAAGAGTAAAATTTCTGCACACAATGTATAACATTAGTACACGAGTTTCATGATGTAAAAATGCTTCATAAATACACATTAATATCTTCCGTATTTATTAAGTATTTTAATGAAACACATATAGGTTTAAAGTTCATTACATGCAGTATACAAGTATTGCATCATTAAAATATAAACTATATTCACAAATCGTTGAAATGTCACCATTTTGTTTCACTGTAGAAAACACCTTATTTCGTAGAATGCATCTAATTTGAATCATTTTGTTCTGTATACATATTAACGATAGCTACGTAAGTGAACTGTTCTCCAGTTCAAGGTTTTAAGGTTCAGATTTTGCTATAAACATTGTATATGTTGTCACACACATGCTGAAATATTAAGCGAACTGCTCTATCAGTATTGTATCACTGTACAAATCAGCATCTGTATGATACTTGCTAGGTTGAGACAAAGACAGATAAATTTTCCATCTCTGACGCCCGCTTGCCATGGAACTGGCAACACCAAGATAAAACCGTATTGTCTCAACCCATTTTCATTCTTATTTTGTAGGTACTCTAGACCAGCATGGCCATAATGTACTTGGACTGCCACCGTATTACCCAGATCTGAACGAGATTGGGCTCATGTCAAAAAATGAGTGGCATGCAGAAATATCACTTTTAAATTAAAAGATATGGAACTTCTATCGGCAGTGATTTGCAGAAATTGGTGGATCAGAATAGGAAAATGTATGTCGACATTTTGAAGAAATTGAAAATCAGTATTTTTAAAAATATGGAACTGTAGAACATGAAATAGAAAGAATTCTCATTCAGGATAATGGTAGAGAAGGTAGTGATAGTAGTGACAGTGACAGCGACAACAATGAAGATGGAGGACTGTCAGGCGTGGAAGAATTAGATGACTGACTCTGTTAGGCCATTTGTAGATATAAATATGAACTTATGCCCGATTTCACCAACAGATGTTAAGACTTAACACGCGTTTAACAATAGTTATAACAAAAATTGCATTTCACTAACAAGTGTTGGCTTAACACTCGTGTTAAATCTCTTGTTAACTAACAAGTCAAATTTCTGATGCTAAGTGCTTAAAAATTGTAAATAGTCAAGATGGCGGGCGTGAACTCAGCTGTTGATGTCGATTTGCTATATTTAAGACCGTCTAAATGGCATTAATAATAGAGTACGGCCTATGGGAAGAAATGATTTTGAAAAACTATCAGAAGAAAAGACTGTCCAAACAAGTTGCTATGAAGGTTACTGCGGAAGTACAAGAGAGTTTAGAATATGCATCGAGAGGAATATGCCCATCTCGCCTTTACTTCAAGTAATAATAATTTTGCAATTTTTGATTAACTGAATTATGTGGATAATACACTGTCTACCTCCCGTCTTGAAACGCTCAAGTCACTCGTCTCTTGTCCTTCTTCGCTCCTCGTTTTAAATTTACCTAATACTGAGTTAGAACATGCATCGAAAGGAATATGCCGATATTGCCTTTGATTCAAGTATTAATAACTTTGTGATTTTATAACTCACTGAATTATATGGATAATACACTGTCCACCTCCCGTCTTGAAACGTTCAAGTCACTCGTCACTTGATCTTCGCTCCTCTTTTTAAATTTACGTAATACTAAGTTAGAACATGCATCAAAGGAAATAAGCCGATCTCGCTTCTTCTTCCAGTATTAATAATGTTGCGATTTTATAATTCACTGAATTATGTGGATAATACATTGTCCACCTCCCGTCTTGAAACGTTCAAGTCACTTGTCACTTGTCCTTCGCACCTCGTTTTAAATTTACGTAATACTGAGTTAGAACATGCATCAAAGGAAATAAGCCGATCTCGCTTTTTCTTCAAGTCTTAATAACGTTGCGATTTTATAATTCACTGAATTGTGTGGATAACACACTATCCACCTCCTGTCTTCAAACGTTCAAGTCACTCGTCACTTGTCCTTCGCTCCTCGTTTTAAGTTTACCTAATACTGAGTTAGAACATGCATCGAAATGTATATGCCGATCTCCCCTTAGCTTCAAGTATTAATAAATTTGCAATTTTATAATTAACTGAAATATGTGGATAATACACTGTCCACCTGCCGTCTTGAAACGTTCAAGTCACTCGTACTTCTTCGCTCCTCGTTTTAAGTTTACCTAATACTGAGTTAGAACATGCATTGAAAGGAATATGTCGATCTCACATTTGCTTCGAGTATTAATAACTTTGCGATTTTATAATTCACTGAAATATGTAGATAGTACGTCAGCCTTGGTAGCGTGGTGGTAGCATGTCTGCCTCACTTTCAAGAGGTCCCGAGTTCGAATCTCGGTCAGGGCGAGTTACTTGGACAAGGTTTTTTCCGGGGTTTTCCATTATCCTGGAAGACGAATGTCCGGTAACTCTAAGCTCTATGGACCCTGGACTCATTTTAGCATCATTTCACCCACTTCATTCATCGTCCGATATGACTTAACGTTATAGGACGTAATTTTTTAAAAAAAATGTGGATAGTACACTGTCCACCTCCCGTCTTGAAACGCTCAAGTCACTCGTCACTTGTCCTTCTTCGCTCCTCGTTTTAAATTTACGTAATACTGAGTTAGAACATGCAACGAAAGGAATATGCCGATCTCGCCTTTGCATCAAGTATTAATAACGTTGCGATTTTATAATTCACTGAATTATGTGGATAATACATTGTCCACCTCCCGTGTTGCAATGTTCAAGTCACTCGTCACTTGTCCTTCTTCGCTCCTCGTTTTAAATTCACCTAATACTGAGTTAGAATATACATCGAAAGAAATATGCCGATCTCGCTTTTGCATCAAGCATTAATAACTTTGCGATTTTATAATTCACTGAATTATGTGGATAATACATTGTCCAGCTCTCGTTTTGAAAGGTTCAGGTCTCTCGTCACTTGTACTTCTTTCCACCTCGTTTTAAATTTAAGTAATACTTTTCGTGTTTCTAGTAAAGACACATGCATTTGAATTAAATTCCTTTCCAATTTTTCCCACGTGACACCTTTCCATTTTACACACCGCATCGGTCCGATTTTCCACGATATCCTTATACTTGGTCACCAATTCAATTAACAATTCTTAGTTTCACGGCTTTTGGTTACGATTTTGTTTATCCACCATTTTTAGCTGTGTACAGACTGCGGTGCAGACGAAAATGAAAACAAAAGCGCATCGCAGTTCGTTCAGAGAATAATACGACTCATCCACAGCCTTCTATAGCTGTAATATTTACACGTTTCTTGGTGTTAGTACGTGTGTTAACATTTTCAGAAAACAGGTTGGTGAAATCTGGCATTAAAGTTTATCAGTGCAACACAGTGTGAAGAAGTGAAAGCGTGGCGACAGATATTTGACACTGACTGTGACTCACCGCCCTGTAGAGATTTGCAGTCGACTGGAGTTCTCCTTACCCAGTAAGTGCAACTCGCTTCCTAGCTGTATTGAGATTTTCACATGTCCAGATCTGTTGCGCCAGTTCCATGCGAGTGCTGATGCTCGATCATGTATCCAAGTTAACCTTCCTTTGGGCGGGTCAACTTTCTTCACACCGTTAGACGCGATGTATCTGATGGATACATATGACGTCGTGTTTTACTATTTTCAATTGTTTAAAACGAATGCATCTTATTATGAATCAGAAGCGTTTCTCAGACATAGTCAACCTGAAAATATTGATACCAAGGTCACCTGTTGTCCAGAAGTCATGAATATTTTGTCGCCTTCCGCCGAACACACCAGCAAGGTATAGTAACTCAATAAAGCTTTCATTTGTATAAGGTGTGTGTCTCTGCAATCACTCTCACATTCACATTACACTCACATTCATATTCAAATCCGTCTGTTGGCGTGTTGCACAATTACTACACACATCACTAGGGGACGGATATTGCCCTATTTGCCTATTTTATTCCTCTGTTCAGAAGCGTAGGCTTCTTATAAGCACGTTTCCAATAGTTATTAGCCCAATTTCTTAGTTTTATTGTGCCTATAAATGCCTATTTCAAATGTTAGTGCCTATTCTGCTTATTAATGCACAAAACTGCCTTTATAGCCAATTTCTTCTGCTTGTAATTTGTGACAACAGCTTTTGCATTTGTTGGTTTCAACGTGAAGTTTACGGGGAAGAGAAATTTCTTGCTGCTGCACATTGGTTCAAAACCTACAATACCAAATGTAGCTTTTTGTGTTAAAATTAATATAGACATACTTCAATAATATAATTTTTTATAGTTGAACTACAGAAAACGTCCCATGACTATTTAAAGAAACATGCACCTGTATCGTAACTGCTATTGTGTAATTTTTATCTCAGATTTCTCAGATTCCAAATTTTCTACACCTTCCTAACTTCAAACTGTTCCACAAGATGCAGTTTTCTATTAATCTGTATGAAATTCTAAATGTGCCTGTAAGGGCAACGGAATATTAAGTGTACCCACTTACATTAGTTGTATTTTTGTTATTTGTACTGAAAAGGATTGTAATGCTTACTTCATACTGATAACGCTTAGGAAAACAAACAATATTAGCTATGATTATTTCTTTTCCCTTCGTTGATATGGCGAAGGCAAATATTTCACATAGGTACAGGTCATTTAATAGGTTAAAATGAGTACAGAAACTTAAGCCACAACAATTAATATTTGAAATTACAATCTGTGGGACATTTTGAAAATCGCCTGTAATTTTGACATTGCTAATTCCTCAGAAACTATTGTAACGAGAAAGCTGAAACTTGGTCATTATTTCATTCTTGATCGATCACAAAAATAAATGGTATAAATTTGAAAAAATTCTAACAAAAGCTTCATATATTTCAATTTTACCCCCGAAAGGCCCTCCCCTGAAACCCATGGTTTTGTTTCTTGACATAATTACTCCAAAAGTTTCGGCACATTATGGTTCTTACTTAGTGAAGTGGATTTATATGTATTTTAATTATACGACAATATCTGTTATTTTAACTTGCTGTGGAGCCATTTATGAAATTTGGAATAAATATAGAACTATTTCGTCTAGGGAATCGCAAAATAGTATGTGTTTAGCGAATTTGTTGCAACATATGTTGCGATGATTGTCATTTTGTTATAGTGCATTGTAGGAGTCATTTTACTAAAATTGTATACATGTAAGTGTTTACTTAGCATATTTTTGGTGCCTATATAAGTGCCTATTTTGCCCATTTTCAGTGCCTTTTTGCCTGCCTATTTCATATATTTTAGTGCATACAAATCCGCTCCCTAAACATCACTAACGAAAAGTTTCCAGCAGTCAAGTTCAGTTTTTATAGCTTTGGCATTGCCCACAAATCCAGGCAATTATTATTATTATCATTATCATAAATTACCTTGGTGGCGCGGTGGGAGCAAGTCTGTCTCTCGTTTAAGAGGTCTCGAGTTCGAATCTCGATCAGGGTGAATTACTTGGATAAGGTTTATTCCGGGGTTTTCCCTTATCCTTTAACACGAATGTCGGGTACCTCTAAGCTCCATGAACGCCGGACTCATTTGAGCATCATTTCACTTATTCCAATCACCATCCGATATGGCTTAACGTTGGAGGACATAAATTACAAAATATCATTATGATGATTGTCGTCGTGGCTGTCATTAACATCATCATCATCATCATCATCATCATCATCATCATCATCATCATCATCATCATCATCATCATCATCATCAACATTATGATTATTATTGTCATCATCATTGTTGTTGTTATTACCATCATCATCAATATATTCATCGCTGTCATATTGTGTGTTTTCTACTTACCAAAATAGTAATTTTCATCAGTTTCTAACAATTAATTACTTTTCTTTTGATCAACAGCATGATCTCTATCGGTGTCAACAGGTCGTGCTTCAGTTATGTCTACATATTCGGAATAAGTTTTTACAAAATTATCCTCAATCGGCAGCGTATCATCGTCGAAAATAAGGCGCGGTACCTCCTCCAAATTCTCAGGATTTTCCAAATCATATACTTGACTCATTTTCAAACCTACGATTCACAGTAATAAAGAAAGACACTCATTTCCTTGCAATAACGCAACTACTTACATCAGAATTCTCTAGCAATGACGTGGTTGGATCCGATAGTGGCGACAGTGCGTAACGTGAGTTGGCGCTATGTGGCTGACAAATACGACAGCACACACATGATGACGTTTGCCTCATTTGCAAACTTAGCATTACGGAGAAATAGTTGATACTTAGAAGAAACAATAACAGAGGTATGATGCAAGATGTCCTGTCTCGGCAAGCCTCTATCTAGTGCCATAATAAAGAAAAAAACTTAGGTCACGTAATTTCACAGATGAATGCGTGACTAACGAAGGGTTAAAGATTTCATTTCAAAGTTTTCTTTCTGGGTTGAGTGACGGGTTACAATCGTTATTCCTTTATCTAAATTCAGAGGCAACATATAGTAAACGGCGCAGAAATAATGATCACTTCTCTATAAACCGCTGTTAACGTGTGACACACTTTACCTAAAATATAGACAAATTAGAACAAAGGGAATTTATTTAAATATTATCGGCAATTAATGCTAATGATAACATGAACAGAACTCACTTTATATCAAATATAGATTCCTTAATGCACAATTAGTGAAATGAATGAGCTTTGGCAGATAGTTGAACTTGAAGGTGAATTGGTGTTAATTTGTCTACTTTCCTTTTCAACTGATTTTAGTATTGCATTTGAAATGCCATTTTAATTTTGTACTGAGTCTTCAACATATTCTTCTGCGAAAGTTGTGGATATTATATTCTGAGAATATTCTTGGCAGTTCAATAGGAATACATTTTCTGAAATAGAATTTATGCCTTTTGATGTTCTCCAGTCAATCCCCGCATGGGAGGGGATCCGTCCGCTTAAATTGCTGTGGTGCGGGCGCTGCAGACCCTTAGCACTCGTGGTACCTCAGACGTTACTAGAGGAACCACAGATCGAACATTCATGGGGGGGGGGGACTTGTTAGTCTCGAGGTCTTGCCCTATGGAAAGCCCCGGTAACTGCCTGGTCATTAGAGGGAGGGTCAATCTTCACTCTGTGTGGATTGCACTGGTAGATGCCCTCTAGCTTTATATATATATATATATATATATATATATATATATATATATATATATATATATATATAAGCTATCCAATTCATGAATTGTGAATAGAATTTCTCGTACATATTTATTGGCTTTTGTGGCAACAACTTATATGCAACATTGAGTTTTTTGGAGTAATCTCTAACGTTACTAGCAGAAATTCCTAATGAATAAATCACTTACTGTACACATTCCAAAATGTTACATTTCATAACTTTAGGCTACATTTATTTGTGTTTACCTTGTTGCTACTTTGGTTTGCATGATACCCTGGTCTTCTGCTCTGCGAGGGGGTTCTTAACTTCCATGTCTCCTTGTAACTTAATTGGTCCAAATTCTTCCTCCTCATCTTCCTTTCTTATATTCTTTACATTTATTTGCGTTTACCTTGTTGCTGCCTTGTCTTACATGACACACTGGTCCTCTGCTCTGTCAGGTAGATCTTAACCTCCGTGCCTCCTTGTTACTTAATTAGTCCCTTTCTTTCCCCTCATCTTCCTTTCTTTCCCCTCATCTTCCTTTCTTTCCCTCATCTTCCTTTCTTATATTCTTTACATTTATTTGTGTTTACCTTGTTGCTAAATTGTCTTACATGACACACTGAGATTCTGTTCTGCCAGGTAGTTCTTAACCTCCATAACTCCTTGTTACTTCACTAGCCTCTTCCTTCCCCATCTTCATTTCTTATATTCTTTACATTTATTTGTGTTTAGCTTGTGGCAAGCTGGACTTACATGACACCCTGGTCTTCTGCTCTGCCAGGTGGCTCTTATCCTCCTTGTGTGCTTGTTACTTAATTAATCCCTTTCTTCCCCCCCATCTTCCTTTCTTATATTCTTTATATTTATTTGTGTTTACCTTGTTGCTACGTTGGCTTACATGACACCCTGGTCTTCTGCTCTGCCAGGTACCTCTTAACCTCCATGCCTCCTTGTTACTTAATTAGTCCCTTTCTTGCCTCCATCTTCCTTTCTTATATTCTTTATATTTATTTGTGTTTACCTTGTTGTTACGTTGGCTTACATGACACCCTGGTCTTCTGCTCTGCCAGGTAGCTCTTATCCTCCATACATCCTTGTTACTTAATTAATCCCTTTCTTCCCCCTCATCTTCCTTTTTTATATTCTTTACATTTATTTGTGTTTATTTTGTTGGTAGCTTGTCTTACATGACAACCTGGTCTTCCGCTCTGCCAGATAGCTCTTAAACTCCATACCTCCTTGTTACTTAATTAACCCCTTTCTTCCCCCATCTTTCTTTCTTATATTCTTTATAGTTTTTGTTTTTAACTTGTTACTACCTTGACTTACATGACACCATGGTCTTCTGCTCTGTCAGGTAACTCTTAAACTCCATACCTCCTTGTTACTTAATTAACCCCTTTCTTCCCCCATCTTCCTTTCTTATATTCTTTCATTTATTTGTGTTTACCTTGTTGCTACCTTGGATTACATGACACTCTGATCTTCTGCTCTGCCAGGTAGCTTTTAATCTCCATACCTCCTTGTTACTTAATTAACCCCTTTCTTCCCCCATCTTCCTTTCTTATATTCTTTCATTTATTTGTGTTTACCTTGTTGCTACCTTGGATTACATGACACTCTGGTCTTCTGCTCTGCCAGGTAGCTTTTAATCTCCATACCTCCTTGTTACTTAATTAACCCCTTTCTTCCCCCATCTTCCTTTCTTATATTCTTTATATTTATTTATGTTCGCCTTGTTGCTACCTTGACTTACAAGACACCCTGGTCTTCTGCCCTGTCAGGCAGCTCTTATCCTCCATACCACCTTGTTACTTAATTAGCCCCTTTCTTTCCCCCTCATCTTCCTTTCTTATATTCTTTACATTTCTGGCCCATTTTTATTTTACTTTTGTAAGAACTGACCAATGCTTCTAAGTTGTTACTAGTATCAGTCATTTAGCCTTCTTTCTAAACTGGCGCCAATACCGTCGTCGATTGAAACGAGAATAATCTATTCTTGCGCTTCCACAGCATTACGTGGCCGCTTCTGATTGGTCGAATACCAATACCTACTTTAATGAACAGGTGTAATTTAATGAGGCCCATTAAAGTACTGCTACCAATCGTATAAATAGTAAGGTTTGGCACTGTCGAGCATAAAGATATTTTAAAATGACTAATATTGCACTGTACAATCTGAGTTTTAAAATGAGATACGTGAAGGTTATTAAGCAAGGGACGCGAAGGATAAAAGGGGAAGTTCGTTGCTATGGTAACGTAGACAAAGGTTACCAGAATGGTTACACTGGTGAGTCACACACTCCTCAGGTCAGTCATCGCTAGTTGTATGTGGGAAATAAAGTTTACCTGAGTATTCAGTGGCGCTGTGTATTGTTAGCCTAGTTTGTTAAAACATAATTAAAATTCGTTTTTATGGAAGCAAGACGTAGTGGCGTTAGGACTAGAGGTGGACCGAGGAATCATGGCCCAAGACAAAGATCAGCTTACGGTCGGGTTGTTACATTACATAGCCAAGCTAGAGAATTTGTCTGTTCTCTTAGAGAAGCAAGACGTAGTGGCGGTAGGATTAGAGGTGGACCGAGGAATCATGGCCCAAGACAAAGATC
Source organism: Mantis religiosa (assembly GCA_030765055.1). NCBI lineage: Eukaryota > Metazoa > Arthropoda > Insecta > Mantodea > Mantidae > Mantis > Mantis religiosa. The sequence goes on along the minus strand of CM060949.1, from coordinate 203,917,234 downwards.
AGCTTACGGTCGGGACGTTACATTACATAGCCAAGCTAGAGAATTTGTCTGTTCTCTTAGAGAATTCTTCCAACAGGAAAACAGCAAGACGAGGTATTGCTCCTTATCAATGAACAGCTTATTCCTTTTATCCAAAAGCGACAGTCTCATGTCAGTAGATATGCTTGCACGTAAAAGAATTCCTGTGGGTCAAAATTCCGGCATATTGGCGGCGTTGATGTGAACATGTCAATTAACAAAGTCGTTAATAATAGTATATTGCGATATTAATGTATACGGAACGAGGAAATCTTTGAAAAAATGAGGCATTTACACAGAGGTTTTTTATTCTAGAGATTTCATTATGTGCTTACCACATGTGTGTTGCACATTATTTTTTGCACTATATGTATTTATATCAATCTGAATGTTAGTAGTTAAGATGTTAGCTGACATAATAATAAATATAATTGAAGATAAGTGTTAGATTTTAAAACGTGCATCGCGTATATGTGTTTCTATGGAGAAATACTTACCTCACTGTACGGGCATGTCAACTTACGATGCATAGCAACAATAACGGTAAGTATGGAATATTAGTTACTTACTGCAATTATTTTAAAGAGCTCACACATGTGAAGACCTAAAACTCAGTGAATGTGTGAACAACTTATTTCTGTTTTTAAATTAGGCTAATACAGATTAACTGTGCATGATTTTGTTGAGGTGAGATAACTCGAACCCTTGTTTATGTTTCGTGTGTTTAGAGGATAAAGAAAGGGGATCTGCTGGGCAACATTGCAGCACCCACGTGGAGAAACAGAGGACCTTTACGTATCTTCTTTAAAAATAAGACCTAAATTATATATTTTTATTGACTCTTGTGCAAATTTTTCTTATACATGCTTATTCCTCTACCTTATTCATGTTAACAGCGATAGACGTTTGTACAAATATGAGGCGTGTCCGTAAAATAAGGTTTCCAGGGCATGGGAACCGTGAGGAACGCTATTACGCAAGATCCGGCAACACTGGCGTGTAGCATGGTTTACCCCCTTAAAATCCCCCAAACAGAAAACCCGTTGCAAACATTAGTCTTATCTGGGCAGCCATTTGTAAAGGAGTTTCCTATCACTTCCGCCGCCAAGTGCAAGTTACGTGCAGTGATCCGTTTTTTTGAGCACCAAGGCCACTACCCGCACTGAAATTCATCCTCAGTTATGCGAAGTCTATGGGCCACAGTGTATGGACGTCAAAAACGAGCGAAAGTGGGTCAGAGAGTTCAAAGACGAACGTACAGACTTCCATGACGAACAGCGTTCTGGTCGGCCTTCGGTTTCAGCTGAAACAATTGCAAAAGTGGACCAAGAAATGCTTAGAGATCGGCGTGTGACAGTTTGCGAGCTTGTGAAATTATCCCTGAAGTCAGTAAGACTACGATTGACAAGATTTTGACCGAACATTTGCAATAACGCAAGGTGTGTACGAAGTGGGTCCGCAAAATGCTCACCGAAGTCCATAAACGACAACGTGTTTAAGCGGCCCACCGATTCCTGGAGCGCTATGCAGAACAGGGCGAGGAATTGTTGGATTCAATTGTCACTGGCAATGAAACCTGGGTGCACTACACAACACCAGAAACTAAAGAACGCTTTCGTCAGTGGCGGCATTCAAATTCGCCGAAGCCGCTAAGGTTCGAACACACATTTTCTGCTGGCAAAGTGATCGCAAGTGTGTTCTGGGACAGGAAAGGTGTGTTCTTGTGCGAGTTTATGCCTACCGGAACAACACTAAACGCCGCTAGCTTCTGTAAGACTTCAAAATATTTGCAACGTGTCATTCGAATTCGAAGGAGGGGAATGCTGATGAAGGGAGTGATATTTCATGTCAATGCTCGTCCCCATACTGCACATGCAGCGGGTGATCTCCTGGCCTATATGCCCGCCTCGGTAGCGTGGTGGTAGAGAGTCTGCCTCACGTGCAAGAGGTCCCGAGTTCGAATCTCGGTCAGGGTGAGTTACCTGGATAAGGTTTTTTCCGGGGTTTTCCCTTATCCTGAAATACGAATGTCGGGTAGCTCTAAGCTCTATGGACCCTGGGCACATTTGAGCATCATTTCACCCATTCCATTCATCGTCCGATATGACAACGTTGGAGGACGTAAAATTACAAAAAAAAAAAAAGAAAATATCTCCTGGCCTATTTCGGATGGGACATCCTCACCCATCACCCCTACAGTCTAGACTTAGCACTTAGGTATTTTCACCTGTTTCCTGAGTTGAAATCACACCTGGGTGGAACACATTTCCAGATCAACGATGATTTGAAAAACGAGGTTGAGTGCTACCTGCGCAACTTGGCGGGAGAGTTGTGACAAGGGTATACAAAAACTGCTACAGCACATGCAAAAGTTCATCGATCGCAATGGAAATTACGTTGTAAAATAGTTGTAAGTTCCGAGCTACCATCGATATAACATTCATTGACAATAAACATGTTTTTTATATTAAATAAAATTGTAGACCTTATTTTGCGGACACGCCTCTTAGTTTCATTATGAATTTTCTATGTAGGTACAGTATACTTAAGAGATATTTCAATATTTTAAGAGTTCATTGCTATGTTGTAGCTTTGAAAGTCTAGTTAGTTTACATATACATTACATAAAATAAAAGAAAATGTAAAATATGTTAACATGGGTAATATTGAGCTTAGGAAATATGTTTGTGTGCTGAACTGCTTAGCTGACGTCAGAGTTAAGTGATCCTTCAAGAAACTGTGTCAGAATTCGAAGTATGACTTCAGTATTAACGCAGTACCTAAAGCAACAAATCATTACAGTCCAGAGAGAGACATTCATCTAACGTCATTGGGTGATGTGTCCACATGAACACGAAGCAACTTCTGCAATAATCGTAAATCATATTAAGGCAGAGTGCTTATGGACTAGACATGTTCTGTGTTAAGACCTTCATGGTATCCCTTAAGAATGACAGGTAGCAGTAGACAGATGCTAATGATGATATTTATGGTCAAGGGTGCTCAATAACGAGGTAATCAGAGCTCTTAAAAATCTAATGGTATTAAAATCAGGCTAAAACGTTTCTAAAACAGATTTATCCGGATAATGTTATGTTAAAATACATAAAAAGAGCTTAAAACCATAAACACGTTAAATTCAATAAAATGCAATGTACTAAATTATAAAATTAGCAGTTAAAAGGAATTTTAAAACCTTGACCACCGTCCCCGAGAACCTCTGCCAAGCTGGCTGGCAGCTGGAGAGATCTGCAAAGACGCGCTGTGCTAAAACACTGTAAAAGAACGTGGCGGACCGAGACAGGCCCACCGGAAAGTGGTCAGACTGGAGCACGGTCCTTGTTCAATAAAACTCTATGTGTACAAAAGCAGTGGCTCATCCGCAACCGAGCCAAAGTCACCTCCTCACGGCGGGAACGACGGCAGGAGGTTACCCAGGTAATCGGAAGATCTTTCACTGTCCGGAGCTTGTTTCCACGCAAAAGGCACCACTCGTTATACCAAGAGGACAGTTGGCTCCCGAGGTTCTACTCCCATTTCTCCTGGACCAGTAGGACTACCCGGGCCTCTGTCGACCAGGGAGTATCCGAGCTGTCCCAAAGGGCGCATGGCGTCCTCCGTGGGGCTTTCCATAGGGCAAGACCCGGGTTCCTAATAAGCCGCCTCCCCCATCTGGTCCAAGGACACAAGACGGGATGAAAGTGGATACGCAACTTACACGCGCCAACACCAAAATGGGAAGGCTACCGATATGACCTCGGTGGGGCCGCCAGGCGATCTAGCACGCCTTTTAGTAGTTCTCCAGGCTAGTACCCGGGAATACTAATGGCTTACCTCAACCCCGTCCGGAGACGTACCCGATCACCCACGAGTATCAAGAAGCACTGCCCCTTCGAGACCAACCCAATCCGAAGAACTCCTTATCAGGGAGGGGCTCGAATGTTCGGCCCGAGGTTCCTCTGGTAACGTTAGAGGAACCACAAGTCCTAAGGGCGCGCAGCGCCTGCACCACGGCAGCTGAAGGGGACGGATACTCTCCCCTACGGTAATACCAAGAGGACATTAGTTAATGCCAGATATTCTACTCCCATTAATGCTGGACGCGTAGAGCCAAGTACCCGGGCTTCCTTCGACCAGGGATTTACCATATGTCGCGAAAGGGCGCCCGGCGCCTCCATGGGGCTTTTCATAGGGCATGACCTAGGGACTAACAAGGGCCCCCCCCCCCAATCTGGTCCTAGGACTCAAGACTGGCTGGAATTGGATACGCCACTTACGCGCGCTTACTCCAAAATGGGAAGGCTACCGATATGACCTCGGTGGGGCCGTCTGGTGGGCCGTCTTTCTTCGAAAACTATTTGATTTTCTGCAAGTTGGACATTTAATTCTACGAAACCACAGTCACAATTAAATCCTAGGGACAAGTGCTGCATAGCTTGTTTATTTATCTAAATGAGTGGAAAGAGTAATGTGAATGAAATTCGGAAATTAAATGAAATCACAGGATATGAGCAATTAATTATTGGAACTAACTGAACGGAAACGAGCTCTATCCAAACATGACATAAATTTAGGAGGTGCTCTGAATTTGTAATAAATATGTATTTCTCACATACGTCTGCGAAATGTATAGAAAATTTCTAAACGTTATCTGGATTATAACTGCATACAACATCCAACAAAATACATTATAGATAGCATGTGTCTCGACACTAGAACCACAAATGAATTCCTTCAAACCATGAAACAAATTTCCAAAAATTGTTTATATGTATAAACGTTAGAAGACTTCATTTCTGAGTACAATTATACATTCGTTAAATTATTCCCTTAACATATATTATAGCTGTTGCTTGTTATTATGCCATACATATAAGTTAAATCTAAAGCGTATCTAAAACATATAATTATACTTTATTATAATACTTTTTAAACAAATATAAAAACTTTCTACGCTATACAATATTATAGATAGAGCCATCTATGAACATCAGGACGAGGTTGTTAAAAGGATGCATCCTGGTGGCCATCAATATAATTAAGCGATTGTTTTTTTTTATCTAAAAGCACATGTTTGTAACACTAAGTTGACATATTCTCCATCCAGGCTTCTACAAAGACTAAACGGTTTACAGAAGCAGGTTCCTTACACATTTCTTTGTATATACAACAGAAATATAAGAGACTGAAGTCATAGTGAAATGTTTAACTAGTAAACCGCTGTATGCAGACCTTTATATGTTCAATGAGATCAAGGTTAAGGCACCTCTACTGCACACCATCGTCCCATCAGTCTGCTTTCTCATATAAGCAGATTGATGAAAAAGCTCATCCCAAGTAGTTAGTCTTCGGAAATCCCTGGACCGTCATAACATCCTTGGGGAGGAGCAATTGGGCTTTAGGTCTCAACTATCCACCCAGAATCAGCTACTTCATTTGGTCGAAGTTCCTTCAGCCGTACGCAGTATGTTACTGCTCTATTATTGTACATTACCAAAGTGTTTGACAGTATCTGGCATGAAGGTTTAAACCCCTCCTCATCCACTACAACACCTCTTCATACTTTATCCATCTCATACACTCCTATCTCCACAACAGATACTTCTCTCTCTACCATGACGACATATTACCCTCACTTCGTATTAGAGCTGGTGTTCTACAAGGTAGTGTCCTGGGACACACTCTTTACCTTCTCTATAACAACAACCTACCTTCTTTACCTGCTGCTCACTGTACCTTTTTGCAGACGACACAGCTGTAACTGTAACAGCGCCCGTAAGTTGCGTATCCGCTTCCATCCCGTCGTGAGTCCACATGATCAGATGTGGGGGCTTATTAGTCTCTAGGTGTTACCCTATGCAAAGCCCCACGGAGGCACCGGGCGCCCTTCTGGGACAACTCGGTAGCTCCCTGGTCAAACGAGGCCCAGTCCTTGATCCTACGAGTCCAGGGCTAATGGGAGTAGAACCTCAGGCATTAACTAAGTCGCAGTAACACTGTGCGATCCGCTCCCCAGAATTTGCCGTTTAGTACCCGCAGAATATTGAGAGAACTGTCATATCGAGCTCTCAACTGTGCTATATGAGATGACCAGCTGAGTTTTCGATCGAATACCAACCCAAGAAATCTCGTCGCTTCAGCAATAGAGAGAAATTAAAACAAATAACTTTAACAATTCAAGTATTGTATTATATTTCAGTGGCTGGTCGTGCCGAAAAATGACAGCGTACTGGGGAGAAAAAGTTCTTGCAACTGTCCTAGTTTCGAAAAATGAAGTCCATGTGCCGATGTTTCTGCGTGGCATAAACAGAATTTATACTTCTTTTCGCGTTTTGCTCAATTTTTATATCGGGTGCTGGTCTGGATAATATTATGTAGTAACCCTTTCTTCTATGCCCTCGTTGAAAGGACAGTTTTCAAAAGTCATTAACCATGTCCGTTATTTAAATAATATTAATTTACTCATAGAGTGAATAAATTGAACTTATAAACGTTTAACACTCACACACATTTTTTTTAAATACAGAAAAACTAATCCCATTTGTCCTGTAACCGTAGGACCAACAACCCGGGCCTCCTTCTACCCGGGAGCGATGGATAACTCCTCGGCTATTACCATTGGGCAACATCTGGAGTCTAAAAAGCCCTCCCCTCCCCCCTGAGCACAACGTCAATACGTCAATACCTATGCGCGTCAACCCTGCAGGGATGACTACCCATAACCTCGGTGGGGCCGAATGGTGATCTAGCACACCTTCTACTAGCTCTGCAGGCTAGTACCCGGGACTTTTTAGGCAACCTTCTAACCCCTCCGGACGGCCGTAGCCCGGCCGGAAGTACCCATTTACCCGTGGATGTCGGGAACACACTGCCCCCTCGAGTCCAACATAAATCCGAACAACTCCCATACGGGAGTGGCTCGGCATGTTCGGCCCGAGGTTCCTTTAGTAACCTCAGAGGTAACACGAGTGCTAAGAGTCCGCAGCACCCGAACCTCGGCAGCTGAAGGGGACGGAACCCCTCCCCTACGGAAACTCACACACAAAATAAAGAAACATATCAGCCACTAAATAACGTTTAACAGAGGATACTGCATACTGTCGGGAACCCGTTATCTAATATAACGCGGCTCGCCAGGTCTTCGATTCGCTCGTCCACCTAGCTCATCCGCTTGCACAGCTCCGTGACGTCAACCCTCACGCCGGCCAACAGTTCTTCAAATTTTTCGGCGAGAGCCTTCATGTCAGTTGTTAATTCGGTCATCTTCGTGGTCGTCGTGGCGGCCAAGTTGTTATTTGCTCTCTCCAAATTTTCTTCCATTTTGTCGGCGAGGTAGTCGTTAGCCGTTTTCATTTCTTTCAGCTCTGTGGCCAGGGAGTCGTTTGCCGTCTGAATTTCTTCCATTTTCTGTACAATCTTTTCTAATGCAGCCTCCATGGTGGTAATGTCCCACTCCTGACACCAGATTTGACTTTGTGGGTTCGTAAAATTAAAAGACCTAGTTGCACATATTCCAAATGTTCTTTATTTCCGTAGAAATACACCGATCAGTTCTCACGTAACTACAGTACGACAGGAAACAGCGTTCTGATTACATCAGCCCTCGTTACAACAACACTCTTCAGCTGTTTACTGCTTAGGACACCTCTTGGTGCCTTCTTAAATACCTCCTAGATAAATTCGAGAGGTATCTGGAAGAAATAAGAAAGCAAATATTCTCTGTCAATCCAGATATCACTAGAACCTACCAAACGTAAAACCCTATCTGTGCCGGCAGGTCCTTTATCTCAGTTATCTTTATTTGCCGGCTCTTTGTGTACATTAGCCGCGCTATCGCAGATAACGGGTTCGCGACAATACAGTGCGAGCTTGCGAACCACATGCACTTGTTATGAGAGATTCTCGTTATGGTCACGGGAATGGAGTATCGTGTCAACACCGCCTCGGTAGCGTGATGGTAGCATGTCTGCCTGACGTTCAAGAGGTCCCAAGTTCAAATCTTGGTCAGGGTGAGTTACCTAGATATGGTTCTCTCCGGGGTTTTCCCTTATCCTGAAAGACGAATATCGTGTAACTCTCAGCTCAATTGATCCCTGCCTCATTTGAGCATCATTTCACACATTCCATTCATAGTCCGGTATGACTTAACGTTGTAGGTGGTATATTACAAAAAAATACCGCTAGGTGCATCACAATCAGCCCTGCGATGTAATAACCATTAGGTATTGGATCTGTTTACATAATGAGGATGGAATTAGTTTCTAGAAATAAAATATAAGTCAATGACAGATTGTTAAATGATATTCAATGCATATTCAAGTTCTACAGTTGTAAGTATGAGTGTGTGTGGACACGCTTCCTCGTGAAGAGAATGATCACGCAACAACCTGATGCAGCACGCACTTAGGCATAAATGTATGGATCTTAGGAGATCAGGGAGGCAAGAGGGAAAGGTTGTACGCATGCGCAGTACTGATTGCCGAGCTTTCTTGCTCTCAAAGTCGAGGATGCGTTCCATTGGTACTGCAGCATTCAAACAGAGGACACGAAGATAAGGTGTAAAATGTTACTACACGATATAACGTACAGCTTGAGACTGTTTGATGCTTTTTGAACAATTTCAGATCTATAAGTTGTTATTAGTTTGAACTTGTGAATACGTTTCCTTCTGTTACATAAGAGCCTATTTATTTTTTGTTCTGGACAAGCAAAGAGAGCGGCATATCAAAGCGTTTACACAGAGAACGGCATTTGAAATGTGTGACAATCGCTTAACTCTACTTATGAATTCCTGGATACAGAGGATTTTAGAAACAGTTTGCTGTCAGTACAGCTGGATAGAAATATCCAGAGAGAATAATGTCGCCAACGTATTGTTGCGGTGATGCCGACGTGTTCAAAGGAACGGACAATACAGTGCGGAGATAAAAGCTAGCCGAAACGGTGGGGGAAGGACACGGGCTTCTGGAGAGTTCGCCTTTCTTCTAACGGCGAGCTGATTGCTTGAGAACATGTCACGAATTTCTGGAAGAGTGAATAAGCTATAAAAGGAGCCACCGCATGCTAGTGGGTGACAGTTGTTAATTGGACTCGTGTGCTTGAACAGCTGTGTGAAATAAGAGCCGAATATTTCCTGGCGGCGTATATGTTCTAGACGTTCTCGGGCTTCCAGCCAGGTAAGCAGATTTTGGCGACCAGTATATATATATGGGTCACCCCAGCCCTAAGTCATTCAACATCCTGATGATGGGAGAGATGTACGCTCCCGAAACGTCGATGTCTCAACATCTGCTTACCTGGCTCGAAGCCCGAGATCGTCTAGAACAGCTGTGTGAACTTTGTTGTCGTTGACCTTGCAAGCTGTATTGGGTATGTGACGTGATTCTGCAGTTATCAGGTGTACAACGTGTATTTCTACAGAAATAAAGCATCTGAAATTCTGCAAGTTGGACATTTAATTCTGTGAACCCAAAAAGTCACAATAAAATCCTAGCTTGTTTATTTATTTCAATGAGTCGAAAAAGTAATGTGAATGAATTTCGTAAATTAAATGAAATCAAAGTATATGAGCAAATAATTATTGTATGTAATTGAACGGAAACGACCTCTACCCATGCATGATATAAACTTTGGAGGTGCTCTGAATTTGCCTCTATACCTCACATACGTCTGCGAGATGTATAGAAAATTTCTAAACGTTATCTGGATTATAACTGTATACAAGTTCCAACAAAATACATTATAGGTGGCATGTGCCTCGACACTAGAACCACAAATGAATTCTTTCAATCCATGAAAAAAATTTCCAAAAATTTGTTTATACGTATAAACTTTAGAAGACTTCTTTTCTGCGTACAATTATATATTCGTTAAATTATTGCGTTAACATATATTACAGCTGTTACTTGTTTATATGCCATACTGATAAGGTAAATCTAAAGCGTATCTAAAACATATAATTATACTTTATTGTAATACTTTTTAAACAAATATAAAGAATTTTCTACGCTATACAATATTATAGATAGAGCCATCTATGAACAGCAGGACGAGGTTGTTGAAAGGATGCATCCTGGTGGCCATCAATATAATTAGGCGATTGCTTTTTTACTAATAGCACGTGTTTATAACACTAAACTGACATATGTTCTCCATACAGTCTTCTACAAAGATTAAACCGTTTACAGAAGTAGGTTTCTTTCACATTTGTTTGTATATACAGCAGAAATATAAGAGACTGAAGTCATAGTGAAGTGTTTAACTAGTAAACCGTTGTATGCTGACAGTTATATGTTCCATGAGATGAAGAGGAAGGCACCTCTCCTGCACACCATCGTCCCATCAGTCTGCTTTCCCATATAAGCTGATTGATGGAAAAGCTCATCCCAAGTAGTCTTTGGAAATCACTGGACCGTCATAACGTCCTTGGGGTGGAGCATTTAGGCTTTAGATCTCAACAATCCACCCAGAATCAGCTACTTCGGTTGGTCGAAGTGCCTTCAGCCGTAAGCAGTATGTTGCTGCTCTATTATTGGACATCGCCAAAGACTTTGACAGTGACTGGCATGAAGGTTTACTTTCCCTCCTCATCCTCTACAGCATCTCTTCATACTTTATCCATCTCATACACTCCTATCTCCACAACTGATACTTCTCTGTCTCCCATGACGACATATTATCCACACGTCGTATTAGAGCTGGTGTTCCTCAAGTTAGTGTGCTGGGACGCACTGTTTACCTTCTCTATAACAACAACCTACCTTCTTTACCTGCTGCTAACTGTACCTTTTTGCAGACGACACAGCTGTAACTGTAACAGCGCCCGATAGTTGCGTATCCGCTTCCATCCCGTCGTGAGTCCACATGATCAGATGTGGGGGCTTATTAGTCTCTTGGTCTTACCCTATGCAAAGCCCCACGGAGGCACCGGGCGCCCTTCTGGGACAACTCGGTAGCTCCCTGGTCGAACGAGGCCCAGTCCTTGATCCTACGAGTCCAGGGCTAATGGGAGTAGAACCTCAGGCATTAACTAAGTCGCAGTAACACTGTGCGATCAGCTCCCCAGAATTTGCCGTTTAGTACCCGCAGAATATTGAGAGAACTGTCATATCGAGCTCTCAACTGTGCTATATGAGATGACCAGCTGAGTTTTCGATCGAATACCAACCCAAGGAATCTCGTCTCTTCAGCAATAGAGAGAAATTAAAACCAACAGCTCTAACCATTCAAGTATTGTATTATATTTCAGTGGCGGCTCGTGCCGAAAAATGACAGCGTACTGGGGGGGGGGGGGAAGTTCATGCAACTCTCCTAGTTTCCAAAAACGAAGTCGCTGCGCCGATGTTTCTGCGTGGCATAAACAGAATTTCTACTTCCTTTCGCGTTTTGCTCACTTTTTATATCGGGTGTTGGTCTCGATAATATTTTATGCTAACCCTTTCTTCTAATGCTCTCGTTGAAAGGACAGTTTTCAGAGGTTTTTAACCATGTTCATTATTTAAATAATATTAAATTACTCATACAGTGAATAAAGTGAAATTAGAAGATGTTTAACTCTCACATACATTTTTTTAAATACAGAAGAACTAATCCCATTTGTCCTGTAACCATAGGACCAACAACCCGGGCCTCCTTCTACCCGGGAGCGATGGATAACTCCTCGGCTATTACCATAGGGCAACATCTGGAGTCTAAAAAGCCCTCCCCTCCCCGCTGAGCACAACGTCAATACGTCAATACCTATGCGCGTCAACCCTGCAGCGATGACTAACCATAACCTCTGTGGGGCCGAATGGTGATCTAGCACACCTTCTAATAGCACTGTAGGCTAGTATCCGGGAATTTTAGGCAAGCATCTCACCCCTCCGGGCGGCCGTAGCGCGGCCGGAAGGACCCATTTACCCGTGGGTGTTGGGAACACACTGCCCCCCTCGAGTCCAACCCAATTCGAACAACTCCCCTACAGGAGGGGCTCGGCATGTTCGGCCCGAGGTTCCTTTATTAACGTCAGAGGTAACACAAGTGCTAAGGGTCCGCAACACACGAACCGCGGCAGCTGAAAGGCACGGATCCCCTACCATACGAAAACTCACACACAAAATAAAGAAACATATCAGCCACTAAATAACGTTTTACAAAGAATACTGCATACTGTCGCGAACACGTTACCTATGATAACGCGGCTCGCCAGGTCTTCGACTCGTTCGTCCACTTAACACATCCGCTTGCACAGCTCCGTGACGTCATCCCTCACGCCAGCCAACAGTTCTTCAAATTTTTCGGCGAGAGCCTTCATGTCAGTTGTTAATTCGGTAATCTTCGGGGTCGTCGTATCGGCCAATCGTTATTTGCTGTCTCCAAATTTTCTTCCATTTTGTCGGCGGAGGTTGTCAGCTGTTTTCATTTCTTTCAGCTCTGTGGCCAGGGAGTTATTTGCCGTCTTCATTTGTTCCATTTTCTGTAGAATATTTTCTAATGCAGCCTTCATGGTGATAATGTCTCACTCCTGACACCAGTTGTGACTTTGTGAGTTCGTAGAATTAAAAGACCGAGTTGCAGGCACTCCAAATGTTCTTTATTTCGGTAGAAATACACTCTGATCAATCCTCACGTAACAGCATTACCACACATACACACAGTCTATCAAGGTCGATGACCAAACAGCGTTCTGATTACATCAGCCCTCGTTACAACAACACTCTTCAGCTGTTTACAGCTTATGACACCTCTTGGCGCCTTCTTAAATACCTCATTGATAAATTCGAGAAATATCTGGAAGGAATAAGAAAACAACTATTCTCTGTCAATCCAGATATCACTAGAACCTTCCAAACGTAAAACCCTATCTGTGCCGGCAAGTCCTTTATCTCTGCTTTCTTTATTTGCCAGCTCTTTGTTTACACTAGCCGCGCTATCACAGATAACGGGTTCGCGACAATACAGCGCAAGCATGCGAACCACATGCACTTGTTATGAGAAATTCTCGTTATGGTCGTGGGACTGGAGTATCGTGTCAACACCGCCTCGGTAGCGTGGTGGTAGCATGTCTGCCTCACGTTCAAGAGGTCCCGAGTTCAAATCACGGTCAGGGTGAGTTACCTAGATATGGTTCTCTTTGGGGTTTTCCCTTATCCTGAAAGACGAATATCGGGTAACTCTAAGCTCTATGGACCCCTGCCTCATTTTAGCATCATTTCACCCATTCCATTCATAGTCCGATATGACTTAACGTTGGAGGACGTAAGTTACAAAAAAATACCGCTAGGTGCATCACAATCTGCCTTGCGATGTAATAACCATTAGGTATTGGATCTGTTTACATAAGAAGGATGGAATTAGTTTCTAGAAATAAAATATAAATCAATGACAGCTTGTTAATTGATATTCCATGCATTTTCAAATTCTACAGATGTAAGTATGGCTGTGGAAGGCCCTGCTTCCTACTGTAGCGAATAATCACGCAACAACCAGATGCAGCACGCACTTGTGCATAAATCTTGGGAACTAAGGACATCAGGGAGGCAAGAGGGGAAGGTTGTAAGCATGCGCAATATGACTGCCGAGCTTGTTGGCTCTTAGGACGTTGAAGTCGAGGATACGTTCCATTATTACTGCAGCATTCAAAAAGAGGACACGAATATAAGGTGTAAAATGTTGCTACACGATATCCCGTACAACCTGAGACTGTTTGATGCTTTTTGAACAATTCCAGATCTATAAGTTGTTATTAGTTTGAATTTGTGAATACCTTTCTTTCTCTTACATAAGAACATATTTATTTTTTGTTCTGGACAAGCAAAGAGAACGGCATATCAAAGCGATTACACAGGGAACAGCATCTGAAAAATGTGACAATCGCTTAAGTCTACTTATAAATTCCTGGATACAGAGGATTTTAGAAAAAGTCTGCTGTCAGTACAGCTGGATAGAAATATACAGAGAGAATAGTGTCGCCAACGTATTGTTGCGGTGAGGCCGACGTGTTCAAAGAAACGGACAGGACTGTGCGGAGATAAAAGCTAGCCGAAACGGTGGGGGAAGGAGATGGAATCCTGGAGAGTTCGCTTTTCTTCTAACGCCATCCTGATTGTTTGAGAACATTCCACGAAGTGCTGGAAGAATGAGTAAGCAATAAAAGGAGCCGCTGCCCGCCACTGGGTGGGCAGTTGTTAACTGGATTCGTGTGCGTGAACAGTTGTGTGAACTTTGTGGTGAGTGACCATGCAAGTTGTATTGTGTATGTGACGAATTCTGCAGTTATCAGAGGTGTAAAAAGTGTATTCCTACAGAACTAAGGAGGGATTTGAATTTCTGCAATTTGAACATTTAATTCTACAAACCCACAAAGTCACAAAATCCCAAGGACAAATGCTGCATAGCTGATATGAGTGGAAAAAGTAATGTGAATAAAATTCGGAAGTTAAATGAAATCACAGTATATGAGCAATTAATTTTTGGAACTAATTGAACGGAAACGTGCTCTACCCAAGCATGATATAAATTTTGGAAGTGCTCTGAATATGTGTTCAACCTGTATACCTCACATACGTCTGCGAGATGTATCTAAAATTTCTAAACGTTATCCTCATTATAACTGTATACAAGATCAACCAAATACCTTATAGATGACATGTGTCTCGACATCAGAACCTCAAATGAATTCCTTTGAACCATGAAACAAGGCTTAAGGCTTTTCGTTTATAACTTATTTGCCTGGTGCCGGTACATTGGACCCGGCTTACAGGCCATAAGTGTACATGGGTTTATAATTCTGGGTATGGTTTTTTTTTTATTGTCTTTGGAGTTCTTCTAAAACCCATACGGCGACCTGTTCTGAGACCACCGAGAATCAGTTTAACTCGTTATTTGACTGTCTTTCTTTTTCTTGTTTTTATATTTACATATTTACACTCCGCTTATCTTGCGCGCGTGCGCGCGCGCACACACACACACACACACACACACACACACACCTGGGCATACGACGTACGTCCCAATATCAGACGCACTACACTGTACAGGCTTGGCTATGTACAATGTTCGCAGTTAGCCTGTGCGGCAGCGGGTAGCTGACTCCTGGGCTGCCGATGATGGCGTCCTCTGCCGGGGAGCGTGGCCTGAGCCAGGAAGAGTTGGGCGCGCATAATTTTACTGTCATGTTGTTTTTTTATTTTTTTTTCTTCAATATGCTCTGATTCTGGCGTGTTTTCGGTGCTTGGGTTCGCCTTTCCTAATATTGTGTATGGTGAGCTTTTGATGGTGTCGGATGCGCGCCCAGATGGAAGAGGCACGTTTATTGATGTCCTCGTTGATGTAAGGGACGTGGGTTTCTTGGTGAATAGTGGCATTTGTTCGGATAGGAGCAGACAGGATTTTGCGTAGGGATAGGTTTTGTAGGGTTTGGAGATACTTTAGGGTGGTGTTGGAGGCGTTGGCCCAGGCCACGCAGGCGTACAGGACCACGGATAAAATAAAGGATCTATATAGGATAATCTTCGAGCACAGCTTTAGCTGTTTGCTCCTAAATATGGGGGCACACATCTTTGATCGCTGCCGCCCTTTGTTGGCGCTATTTTTTTTTAGGTGGGTAGTCCACAGCATCGTGCGTGTGAAGGTCACGCCGAGGTACCTGACTTGCTGACTTCAGTGCAATACCTGACCATGGACCGTCAGGTCCATTGACAAAGGGCGCCACTTTCTAAAATGTAAAAGCTGGCATTTGTTCGCATTAATTTTGATTTTACAGTCATGAAGCCATGAAAGGAAGCGGTCAATGTACCGCTACATCTCTAAAAGTCCATAACGAGGATTGTTATGATGGTTGTATATTGCAGTGTCGGCAGCATACATTGCAACTTTTCATCTGGCGTCCACGGGGAAGTCGTTGGTGAAGAGTATATACGGGAAAGGTGACATAACAGCCCCCTGTGGTACGCCAGCCTGCATCACTCTCTCCTTTGAGGAGGAGCGACCCACTTGGACGTAGAAGTGCCTGTTTCTTTAAAAAAATATGCAGCAATGGCAGTGAATTTTTGAGGCCGGGAAACTCTCGGTGCAGCTTGTAAATCAGGCCGTTCTGCCGGCACCGATCAAATGCGTCTTCTACGTCCAAATATAGCGCCAACGTTGAAGCCCCGTTGTTAAATTGCTCGGTGACGTCATCTACTAATCTTAAAGGTTGAAGGTCTGTTGAGTGCCCTTTTCTAAAGCCAAATTGTGAATTTGAAATGTCAAGCGCCGCAATTTGTTTTGGAGTCGAAATAGAATTATTTTCTCGAGCAATTTACTAATAGTGGACAGGAGACTAATGGGGCGGTAATTTTGAGGTTGCCTGGTGCTTTTCCCATGCTTAGGGAGCATTATTACCTTGACTAATTTCCAAGTGTCAGGGAAATAATTTTGCTGCAAACAAGCGTTGAAAATATTTGTAAGTTCCACCAGGGCTGTTCTCGGGAGATGTTTGAGTTCCTCATTAGTCACTCTATCCGGGCCGGCGGCTTTCCCATTAGGTAGCTTCCGAATGAGCTTGTACACTTCCTGCGGCGTTCTGATGGGCAAGTGTTGCTCATGACTCTGTGCCACCCAGTTTTGTACCCAGGTCTGGACATCCCGTTCTAACTCGAGGTTCGTCGCTGGGTTTTCTGTAAATCTTGTTTCCAGACAGTCCGCAAAGACCTTGGCTTTCTCCTCAGAGCAGAAGTGCAGGCCAAGGTGAGTGTGTAGCGCCTTAGTGCCTGAGTTAGCGCTCGAGGAGACTTTAAATGCCTTTAATAATTTCCATAGAGAAATGTCCGAATGTGTGGTATTTAACATTTTCTGCTCCCACTGTTCAATTTTGTTTAATTTATTTGTTGCCGAATAGCGTTGCGTAGCCATTTTGCTAGCACTTTGTACTCAGGCTGGCGGGTAAGCCGCCAAGTTCTCGTCAAGCGTCGCCTCCTGGCAATGAGTTGCTCCACCTCAAGGTACGTGCAAAAACCAGGAGGGCTTGTGGTGTAGCTGGTGGGATTTCTTTTGGCCGTGTGCAGCGAGGCGGTGTAGTTTTCAATGGCGACGTCAATGTCTGCCTCGCTGTAGTATGACTGCCTAGGCTGAGCCATCCCGTGCATTTCAAGGGTAAACTTGCTCCAATCTGCTTCTGCGCGCCTCAGAGGGTTGGGCAGATCGGCCGTGATGGCGCCACTGATATCAAAATGCACTGGACGATGTTCGGATACACAGTGATACACAGTTAAGTTGTTTGGTAATGTCGCATTTTTTGCAATGACGAAGTCCAAAATTTCAGGGTGGAAGTGCCCTAACTTGTGCGAAAAGGTGGGTTCGGGGGGGAAGTACACCTCGAGATCGTCATTTTCTGTTATAAGGTCTACTAGGAGATTTCCAGCCGCGTTTGCTCGACGTGAATACCACCAGGGGTGTCGAGCGTTGAAGTCTCCGACCATTATAACATGCTCCTCCAAAGTGAGGATTTACTCGAGGTCGCGTCTACAATCGGGAGAGTTTGGAGGCCGATAGAGGGCCACCAGCATCGCCGTTTTGTTATTTAATCGTGTTTTAAGAGCCATGCACTCTAACGCTGCCAATGGTGGCAGAGTAACAGCAGCATGAGCTACTTTGCTTTTTAGTAAAATAGCTGCTCCCCCTCCCTGTCTGCCTATTCTATCAGTCAGAAATATTTGGTAACCCCTGAGCTTGAAAGTGTGCTCCTGCTTTAATTTTGTTTCACAAGTGAATGCGACGTCAATTTTGTTACGCCGCAGGTAGCTTTCAAGTTCGTGCTGCTGCCTGTAGATGCCGTCGGCATTCCAAAGGAGCCCGCGAGTTAGAGATGTGCCTCCCTTTATTCGAGCCATTTACTTGAAGATGTCCGACAGAAGCCATATGAGGGCTTCTAGTTTCTCCCATGTGCTGGTGCAGCTCTTAAATCTTGCGATAAAAGGCAGTTCCATCGGAGCCAGTTTCTGTAAGTTGAGCTCTTTAACAGAGTAAAGAGGTCTTTGGGGCCTCCTAGGTCACCAGATTGCGCTTGGGAGGGGGGAGCTGTTGAGGGTTGGCCAGCAGGTGGCGGCACTGGTGCGCTTTGCCCCTCATGGCACCTGCAAATGAGACGCCATCTCTGACCTGGGCCGGGTTGGCAATGGGCCGTGGACCTGCTTGTGCACTTGGAGCTGCCCTGGCTATGGCTGCCAGGTGGCGGCGGTGGCATTCGTTGCGGAACTTCTCGCAACTCCTCTAGCTGGCAGGATGCGTCACCCCACAGTTCGCACAGAGGGGTACAACGTCCTGCGTTGCCTTCTTTGGGCAGTCAGCTAAGCGGTGGAGGTCACTGCAGAGGACACATCGGGAGGTCATGTGACGCATCTTAAATGTGTGCCCTAGCTGCTGGCAGTTGAAGCACTGTGTAATGTTGTTATTTGTCTTAAGGACCTCTACAGTGAGAAGTATATAGCATCACCCTCTTTCTTGCAGAAGTCGGTGGTTTTGAGTAGTCCTGTCAAGGGTAACTTGGAAGTTTGGCAGAGGCCTGCCACGTGAATTCAGTTGACGAACTAGGACGCCGGTGTAGCCCTTCGCCTCTAGGTCATCGCGGATAAGGTCCTCTTCAAGGTCCTCGGGAAGACGCTTCAGGATGTATCGGAGAGGTTGATCACTCCGCGTCCTTCAGCTTGGTCATAGTGGGAATGGCGTCTTCTTTCCGGCTGAGGAACAGCTTGAGGCAGTTGCGCGTATTCTGAAGCGTGTACGCGCCAGCTGGGAGGGAGCCCCGGAGTATCTGCAGGACTTTAGTCGCCTGCCTGCCGTCAGGAATGACGATGCGCGGCGGTTTCTGTGAGGTTTGTTTTGTGTTTGTAGCCGTGGCTGCGGATGATGTGGAGGCCAATGTAGAGGTGGGGAAGGGTGTAGAAGTGGCGGTTGTTATTGACGGTTTTGCTGCAGTAGTATTTGGCCGTGTTGCCCGTTGGTGCTTGGGTGCCTTTGGTTTTGTGGTCGGAAGGGCAGGAAAGGCAGTGGATCGTTCCAGATCTTCTTCCTCCTTGGATGAAGACAGCGCCTCGTACCTGTTTCTGGTAGTGAACTGGAGGGGCAGATGTTCCGTTTTGTTTTTCTTGCGCTCGGCATCAATTTCGCTATTGCCCTGGTGGGGTCGCTTTCTGGGCGATGCTGCCTGCCAGCCTTCTGCTAGCTGCACCAGGAGTCGCTTTATGATTGCGTGTTCCTGGTAGCAGCGTGCCAGTTCACTAGCTATATTTCCATAGCCCCGGGATCCTGGGGCCATGTATTCCAATATTTCCTGGAGGTTAGATATTTCTTTTTGGGTGTCTTTTACCTCCTTTTCCAGTTGGGCCTGCTTTCGCGTAACTGCCTTGTCCTCCATGGCGCTGTGCTCCATCGGGGCTGGGGTAGTGGCCGCTGTGACGTTGGCCAATGTTGGGCCCGAAGGCAGGTCGCTGTTCAAGTGCTCCTGCGGGGGGGCTGGAGAGGTAGCCAGCCGATCGCCTCGGGGGATCAATCCGCTGCCAGATGGTGGTAGTGTTGCTGCAATTGTCACTGTGGCCGCCGCCATCTTGTGGCGGGTGTCAATGTCTGTCAAATGCAGTTGCTGCTGAGGGCGTCGTTGTTTGGGGACGCTTCTTGTTGCGTGCAACAACGGCACGCAGATGTGCGTCCTACGCTCTTTTGTGGCATATTTATGCTCAATACGCGTCACTATGCACTGTTCACTCACAAAATAGGCTTTAATACTCGTCACTATTTACTACAAACACTGTTCACTCACAAACTGGGCTCAACGCGAACACCTCTGTTTGCTACTTCTATTAGCACAACTTCACTTTGCACATGTTCACTTGTAGCACACTAATAGTTGATTTTCCATTATCCAATTTATCAATCCCTACGTACACCAAACCAATCACATCAAACCGAATACCCAACCAGAAATTCACCATGAAACAAATTTCCAAACATAGTTAATATATATAAACTTTAGAAGACTTCCTTTCTGAGTACAACTATATATTCGTTAAATTATTCTCTTAACATATATTATAGCTGTTACTTGTTTTTATGCCATACTTACAAGGTAAATCTAAAGCTTATCTAAGACATATAATTACATTTTATTGTAATACTTTTTAAACAGATATAAAGAATTTTCTACGCTATACAATATTATAGATAGAGCCATCTATGAACAGCAAGACGAGGTTGTTAAAGGGATGCATCCAGGTGGCCATCAATATAATTAAGCGATTTTTTTTATCTAAAAGCACGTGTTTGTAACACTAATTTGACATATTCTCCATCCAGTCTTCTACAAAGACTAAACCGTTTACAGAAGCAGGTTCCTGAGTCATTTCTTTGCATATATAACACAAATATAAGAGACTGAATTCATAGTGAAATGTTTAACTAGTAAACCGATGTATGCTGACTTTTATATGTTCCATGAGATCAAGAGGAAGGCACCTCTCCCGCACACCATCGTCCCATCAGTCTGCTTTCTCATATAAGCAGTTTGATGTAAATGCTAATCCCCAGTAGTCTTCTGAAATCCCTGGACCGTCATAACGACCTTGGGGAGGAGCAGTTAGGCTGTAGATCTCAACAATCCACCCAGAATCAGTTACTTCAATTGGTCGAAGTGCCTTCAGCCGTAAGCAGTATGTTACTGCTCTATTATTGGACATCACCAAAGACTTTGACAGTGTCTGGCATGAAGGTTTACACCCCTCCTCATCCACTGCAGCACCTATTCATACTTTATCCATCTCATACACTCCTATCTCCACAACAGATCCTTCTCTCTCTGCCATGACGCCATATTATCCTCACCTCGTATTAGAGCTGGTGTTCTGCAAGGTAGTGTCCTGGGACGCACTCTTTTCCTTCTCTATAACAACAACCTGCCTTCTTTACCTGCTGCTCAATGTACCTTTTTGCAGACGACACAGCTGTAACTGTAACAGCGCCCGTAAGTGGCGTAACCACTTCCATCCCGTCGTGAGTCCACATGATCAAATGTCGGGGCTTATTAGTGTTTAGGTCTTAACCTAAGTAAAGCCCCACGGAGGCGCCGGGCGCGCTTCTGGGAGATCTCAGTAGCTCCCTGGTCGAAGGAAGCCCGGGACTTTGGTCCTAGGTGCCTGAGACATATGGGAGTAGAACCTCAGGCATTAACAAAGTCGCAGTAACACTGTGCAATCAGCTACCCAGAATTTGCCGCTTAGTACCCGCAGAATATTAAGAGAACAGTCACATCGTGCTCTCAACTGTGCTATATGAGATGACCAACTGAGTTTTCGATCGAATACCAACCAGAGGAATCTCGTCTCTTCAGCAATAGAGAGAACTTAAAACAAATACCTCTAACCATTCAAGTATAGTATTATATTTCAGTGGCGGCTCGTGCCGAAAAATGACAGCGTACTGGGGGGAAAAGTCCATGCAACTCTCCTAGTTTCGAAAAATGAAGTCCATGTGCCGATGTTTCTGCGTGGCATAAACAGAATTTCTACTTCATTTCGCGTTTTGCTCAATTTTTATATCGGGTGCTGGTCTGGATAATATTTTGTACTACCCTTTCTTCTAATGCTCTCGTTGAACGGACAGTTTTCAGAGGTCATTAACCATGTTCATTATTTAAATAATATTAAATTACTCATACAGTGAATAAAGTGAACTTATAAGACGTTTAACACTCACACACATTTTTTTAAATACGGAAGAACTACTCCCATTTCTCCTGGAGCCGTAGGACCAAGAACCCGGGTCTCCCTCTAACCGGGAGCGATGGATAACTCCTGGGCTTTTCCATAGGGCAACATCTGGGGTCTAAAAAACCCCCCCCTTCTCCGTTGAGCACAATGTCAATATGGGGTGGAAGTGGATACGCCACCTACGCGCGTCAACCCCGCAGGGATGACTACCCATAGCCACGGTGGGGCCAAATGGTGATCTAGCACACCAGCTACTAGCTCTGCAGGCTAGTACCAGGGAATTTTAGGCAACCCTCTAACCCCTGTGGACGGCCGTACCTTGGCGAATGTACCCATTTACCCGTGGGTGTCGGGAACACACTGCCCCCTCGAGTCCAACCCAATCCGAGCAACTCCCCTCCTGGAGGGGCTCGGCATGTTCGGCCCGAGGTTCCTTTAGTAACGTCAGAGGTAACACGACTGCTAACGTTCCGCAGCACCCGAACCTCGGCAGCTGAAGGGGACGAATCACCTCCCCTAAGGAAACACACACAAAATAAAGAAACAGATCAGCCACTAAATAACGTTTCACAAAGAATACTGCATACTGTCGTGAAGTCGTTACATAAGATAACGCGGCTCGCCAGGTCTTCGAATCGTTCGTCTACTTAACACATCCGCTTGCCCAGCTCCGTAACGTCAACCGTCACGCCGGCCAACAGTTCTTCAAATTTCTCGGAGAGGGCCTAGTTGGCGCCTTTATTTCAGTTGTTAAATCGGTCATCTTTGCGGGCATCGTCGCGGTAAAGTTGTTATTTGCTGCCTCCAACTTTTCTTCCATTTTGTCGGCGAGGTTATCTTTAGCCGCTTTCATTTCTTTCAGCTCTGTGGCCAGGGAGTCGTTTGTCGCCTCCATTTCTTCCATTTGCTGTAGAATCTTTTCTAATGCAGCCTTCATGGTGATAATGTCCCACTCTTGACACCAGTTGCGACTTTGTGAGTCTGTAGAATTAAAAGACCGAGTTGCAGATATTCCAAATGTTGTTTATGTCCGTAGAAATACACCGATCATTCTCACGTAACAACAGTCCGACACATACACACAGTCTACCAAGGTGGATGACTAAACAGCGCTCTGAATACATCAGCCCTCGTTACAACAACACTCTTCAGCTGTTTACTGCTTAGGACCCCTTTTGGTGCCTTCTTAAATACCTCATTGATAAATTCGAGAGATATCTGGAAGAAATAAGAAAACAACTATTCTCTGTCAATCCAGATATCACTAAAACCTTCCAAACGTAAAACCCTATCTGTGCCGGCAAGTCCTTTATCTCAGCTATCTTTATTTGCCGGCTCTTTGTTTACACTAGCCGCGCTATTGCAGATAAAGGGTTCGGGACAGTACAGTGCGAGCATGCGAAACACATGCACTTGTTACGAGACATTCTCGTTATGGTCACGGGAATGGAGTATCGTATCAACACCGCCTCTGTAGCGTGGTGGTAGCTTGTCTGCCTCACGTTCAAGAGGTCCCGAGTTCGAATCCCGGTCAGGGTGGGTTTCTTATATATGGTTCTCTCCGGGGTTTTCCCTTATCCTGAAAGACGAATATCGGGTAACTCTCGGCTCTATTGACCCCTGCCTCATTTGAGCATCATTTTACCCATTCCATTCATAGTCCGATATGACTTAACGTTGGAGGACGTAAGTTACAAAAAATACCGCTAGGTGCATCACAAAAAATCTGCCCTGCGATGTAATAACCATTAGGTATTGGATCTGTTTAAATAAGAAGGATTGAATTAGTTTCTAGAAATAAAATATAAATAAATGACAGATTGTTAAATGATATTCAATACATATTCAAGTTATACAGCTGTAAGTATGAGTGTGGGTGGCCCCGCTTCCTCGGGAAGCGAATGATCTCGCAACAACCTGTTGCAGCACGCACTTGTTCATAAATCTAGGAACATAATGACATCAGGGAGGCAAGAGGGGAAGGTTGTACGCATGCGCAATACAGATTGCCGTGCTGGTTTGTTCTCAGGACGTTGAAGTCGAGGATACCTTCCATTGGTACTGCAGCATTCAAACAGAGGACACGAAGATAAGGTGTAAAATGTTGCTACATGATATCACGTACAACTTGAGACTGTTTGATGCTTTTTGGACAATTTCAGATCAATAAGTTGTTATTAGTTTGAATTTGTGAATACTTTTCTTTCTCTTACATAAGAACGTATTTAATTTTTGTTTTGGACAAGCAAAGAGAAAGGCATATCAAAACGTTTACACAGCGAACAGCATTTGAAAAATGTGACAATCGCTTCAGTCTACTTATAAACTCCTGGATACAGAGGATTTTAGAAACAGTTTCCTGTCAGTACAGCTGGATAGAAATATCCAGAGAGAATAGTGCCGCGAAATTATTGTTACGGTGAGGCCGACGAGTTCAAAGGGACGGACAGTACAGTGAGGAGATAAAAGATAGCCGAAACGGTGGGGGAAGGCGACGGACTTCTGGAGAGTTCGCCTTTCATCTAACGGCGAGCTGATTGCTTGAAACATGTCACGAATTTCTTGAAGAGTAAGTTATAAATGGAGCCACCGCCCCGTACTGGGTGACAGTTGTTAATTGGACTCGTGTGCGTGAGCAGCTGTGTGAACTTTGCTGTCGTTGACCTTGCAAACTGTATTGTGTATGTGGCGTAATTCTGAAGTTATCAGGTGTACGAAGTGTATTTCTACAGAAATAAAGAAGCATCTGAAATTCTGCAAGCTGGACATTTAATTCTGCAAACCACAAAGTCACAATAAAATATTAGGGACTATTACTGCATAGCTTGTTTATTTATTTAAATGAGTAGAAAAGGTAATGTGAATGAAATGCGTAAATTAAATGAAATCAAAGTATATGAGCAATTAATTATTGGAACTAATTGAACGGAAACGAGCTTTACCAAAACACGAGATAAATTTGGAGGTGCTCTGAATTTGTGACAAACCTGTATACCTCACATACGTCTGGGAGATGTTTCAAAAATTTCTAAATGTGATACCGAAATTATGGTTTGACAGAAGCAGTCATGATAGATGTCGATGGAATGTTGGTTCTTTGTGACGACCAGGGCCAAGGCCAGTCCATTGGGGAAAGTGTTTATAACAAAGCCATGAAAGACGCTGTGTCCTTAGAAGGTTTCTAAAGGAATTGTCACTTGACTTATATGAATAGGGTATTCTTTGGATCGTTTACAATGGCGACCAAAACAGCCACAAAGGGTCTTTGGTTTGAAAAAGGAATTTGGAGAGTGAAAGTTATATAAATATACACGCGCAGATGTGGTCAGGGGGCACTCTTCGGCGTTTCGCCGATGGAGATGTGTCGCGGCTATAAAGCTATTATAAAGTCTTCGGCGGGCAGCCGATAAAAGGGAAGAGTCAGACGTGAAGCCTATTAGAGCGGTCAACTTGTTCGGTCTTGAATATTTGTCAGGTCATCAAAATTTATTGAGAAATATAATTAGCATTCAGTCACTATAAACCGTGATTGGTAACCCTCGGTCGGCAGCTTCCATTTCGAGGTTTGAAATAAGAAGCAGTGAATAAATAATTTGGAAACGGGCATTCCAGTGTTGTAAAATTTCCTTCTCACACACATCCACGCATACCCTGAGAGAAACCTCATTGCTCACTATAATATTTGCTTCAAACTGGTGCACATCGTGGGGCTGTGGTAACCTGTGATCGCCACCACCTTCATTATCGTTACAAATGTTATATTCATTATAACTGTATACAAGATTCAAAAAAATACATTATAGGTGGCATGTGCCTCGACACTAGAACCACAAATGAATTCCTTCAAACCATGAAACAAATTTCCAAAAATTTGTTTATATATATAAATTTTAGAAGACTTCTTTTCTGAGTACAATTATATATTCGTTAAATTATTGCGTTAACATATATTACAGCTGTTACTTGTTTTATGCCATACTGATAAGGTAAATCCAAAGCGTATCTAAAACATGTAATTACATTTTATTATAATACTTTTTAAACAAATATAAAGAATTTTCTACGCCATACAATATTATAGATAGAGCCATCTATGAACAGCAGGACGAGGTTGTTAAAAGGATGCATCCTGGTGGCCATCAATATAATTAGGCGATTGCTTGTCTTTTTTATCTAAAAGCACATGTTTATATCACTAAACTGACATATATTCTCCATCCAGTCTTCTACAAAGATTAAACCGTTTACAGAAGCAGCTTTCTTTCACATTTATTTGTATATATAACAGAAATATAAGAGACTGAAGTCATAGTGAAATGTTTAACTAGTAAACCGATGTATGCTGACTTTTATATGTTCCATTAGATCAAGAGGCAGGCACCTCTCCTGCACACCATTGTCCCATCAGTATGCTTTCTCATATAAGCAAGTTGATGGAAAAGCTCATCCCAAGTAGTCTTCGGAAATCCCTGGACCGTCATAACGTCCTTGGGGAGGAGCATTTAGGCTTTAGATCTCAACAATCCACCCAGAATCAGCTACTTCGGTTGGTCGAAGTGCCTTCAGCCGTACGCAGTATATTGCTGCTCTATTATTGGACATCGCCAAAGACTTTGACAGTGTCTGGCATTAAGGTTTACTTTCCCTCCTCATCCTCTACAGCACCTCTTCATACTTTATCCATCTCATACACTTCTATCTCCACAACAGATCCTTCTCTGTCTGCCATGACGACATATTACCTCACCTCGTATTAGAGCTGGTGTTCTACAAGGTAATGTCCTGCGACTCACTCTTTTCCTTCTCTATAACAACAACTTACCTTCTTTACCTGCTGCTCACTGTACCTTTTTGCAGACGACACAGCTGTAACTGTAACAGCGCCCGTAAGTGGCGTAACCACTTCCATCCCGTCGTGAGTCCACATGATCAAATGTCGGGGCTTATAAATCTCTAGGTCTTATCCTCTGTAAAGCCCCACGGAGGCACCGAGCGCTCTTCTTGGACATCTCGGTAGCTCCCTGGTCGAACGAGGCCCAGTCCTTGATCCTACGAGTCCAGGGCTAATGGGAGTAGAACCTCAGGCATTAGCTAAGTCGCAGTAACACTGTGCGATCCGCTCCCCAGAATTTGCCGTTTAGAACCCGCAGCATATTGAGAGAACTGTCATATCGAGCTCTCAACTGTGCTATATGAGATGACTAGCTGAGTTTTCGATCGAATACCAGCCCAAGAAATCTCGTCTCTTCAGCAATAGAGAGAAATTAAAACAAATAGCTCTAACCATTCAAGTATTGTATTATATTTCAGTGGCGGCTCGTGCCGAAAAATGACAGCGTACTGGGGGGGGGGGGGGGGGAAGTTCATGCAACTCTCCTAGTTTCCAAAAACGAAGTCGCTGGGCCGATGTTACTGCGTGGCATAAACAGAATTTCTACTTCCTTTCGCGTTTTGCTCACTTTTTATATCGGGTGTTGGTCTCGATAATATTTTATGCTAACCCTTTCTTCTAATGCTCTCGTTGAAAGGACAGTTTTCAGAGGTTTTTAACCGTGTTCATTATTTAAATAATATTAAATTACTCATACAGTGAATAAAGTGAAATTAGAAGATGTTTAACTCTCACATACATTTTTTTAAATACAGAAGAACTAATCGCATTTGTCCTGTAACCGTAGGAACCAACAACCCGGGCCTCCTTCTACCCGGGAGCGATGGATAACTCCTCGGCTATTACCATAGGGCAACATCTGGAGTCTAAAAAGCCCTCCCCTCCCCGCTGAGCACAACGTCAATACGTCAATACCTATGCGCGTCAACCCTGCAGCGATGACTAACCATAACCTCTGTGGGGCCGAATGGTGATCTAGCACACCTTCTAATAGCACTGTAGGCTAGTATCCGGGACTTTTAGGCAAGCATCTCACCCCTCCGGGCGGCCGTAGCGCGGCCGGAAGTACCCATTTACCCGTGGGTGTCGGGAACACACTGCCCCCCTCGAGTCCAACCCAATCCGAACAACTCCCCTACAGGAGGGGCTCGGCATGTTCGGCCCGAGGTTCCTTTAGTAACGTCAGAGGTAACACGAGTGCTAAGGGTCCGCAGCACCCGAACCTCGGCAGCTGAAGGGGACGGAACCCCTCCCCTACGGAAACTCACACACAAAATAAAGAAACATATCACCCACTAAATAACGTATCACAAAGAATACTGCATACTGTCGTGAACCCGTTACCTATGATAACGCGGCTCGCCAGGTCTTCGACTCGTTCGTCCACTTAACACATCCGCTTGCACAGCTCCGTGACGTCATCCCTCACGCCGGCCAACAGTTCTTCAAATTTCTCGGCGAGGGCCGTCATTTCAGTTGTTAAATCGGTCATCTTCGCGGCCAAGTTGTTATTTGCTGTCTCCAAATTTTCTTCCATTTTGGCGGCGAGGTTGTCGTTAGCCGTTTTCATTTCTTTCAGCTCTGTGGCCAGGGAGTCATTTGCCATCTTCATTTCCTCCATTTTCTGTACAGTCTTTTCTAATGCAGCCTCCATGTTGGGAATGTCCCGCTCCTGACACTATATTTGCATTTGTGGGTTGGTACAATTAACAGACCGAGTTGCAGGAACTCCAAATGTTCTTTATTTCCGTAGAATTACACTGATCAGTTATCACGTAACAACAGTACGACACATACACACAGTCTATCAAGGTCGATGACCAAACAGCGTTCTGATTACATCAGCCCTCGTTACAACAACACTCTTCAGCTGTTTACTGCTTAGGACTCCTCCACGTCGCCTTCTTAAATCCCTCACTGATAAAGTCGAGAGATATCTGCAAGAAATAAGAAAACAACTATTCTCTGTCAATCCAGATATCACTAGAACCTTAAAACGTAAAACCCTATCTGTGCCGGCAAGTCCTTTATCTCAGATATCTTTATTTGCTGGTTCCATGTGTACCTTAGCCGCGCTATCGCAGACAACGAGTTCGCGACAATACAATGCGAGTATGCGAACCACATGCACTTGTTATGAGAGGTTCTCGTTATGGTTGCGGGTATGGGGTATCTTGGCAGCACCGCCTTGGTAGCGTGGTGGTAGTATCTCTGCTGCACGTTCCAGAGGTCCCGAGTTCGAATCTCAGCCAGGGAGAGTTACCTGGATAAAGTTTTTCCGAGGTTTTCCCTTATCCTGAAAGGCGAATATCGGGTAACTCTCAGCTCTATTGGCCCCTGCATCATTTGAGCATCATTTCAGCCATTCCATTCATAGTCCGATATGACTTAACGCTGGAGGACGTAAGTTACAGTAAAATACCGCTAGGTGCATCACAATCTGCCCTGCGATGTAATAACCATTAGGTATTGGATCTGTTTACATAGGAAGGATGGAATTAGTTTCTAGAACTAAAATATAAATCAATGACATTGTTAAATGATATTCAATGCATATTCAAGTTCTACAGCTGTAAGTATGAGTGCGGGTGGCCCCGCTTCCTCGTGAAGCGAATGATCACGCAACAACCTGAAGCAGCACGCACTTGTGCATAAATCTATGGAACTTAGGACATCAGGGAACAAGAGGGGAAGGTTGTACGCCTGCGCAATACTGATTGCCGAGCTTGTTGGCTCTCAGGGCTTTGAAGTCGAGGATGCGTTCCATTGGTACTGCAGCATTCAAACAGAGGACACGAAGATAAGCTGTAAAATGTTACTACACGATATCACGTACAACTTGAGACTGTTTGATGCTTTTTGAACAGTTTCAGATCTATAAGTTGTTATTACTTTGAATTTGTGAATACTTTTCTTTCTCTTACATAAGAACGTATTTAATTTCTGGACAAGCAAAGAGAACGGCATATCAAAACGTTTAAACAGCCAACAGCATTTGAAAAATGTGACAATCGCTTCAGTCTACTTATAAACTCCTGGATACAGAGGATTTTAGAAACAGTTTCCTGTCAGTACAGCTGGATAAAAATATCCAGAGAGAATAGTGTCGCGAACGTATTGTTGCGGTGAGGCCGACGAGTTCAAAGGGACGGAGAGTACAGTGCGGAGATAAAAGCTAGCCGAAACGGTGGAGGAAGAAAATGGATTCCTGGAGAGTTTGCCTTTCTTTTAACGGCATCCCGATTGTTTCAGAACATTCTACGAAGTTCTGGAAGAGTGAGTAAGCAATAAAAGGAGCCGCTGCCCGCCACTGGGGGGGGGGCAGTTGTTAATTGGACTCGTGTGCGTGAACAGTTGTGTGAACCTTGTGGTGAGTGACCTTGCAAGTTGTATTGTGTATGTGACGTAATTCTGCAGCTATCAGAGTTGAACAAAGTGTATTTCTACAGAAATAAAGAGGGATTTGAATTTCTGCAATTTGAACATTTAATTCTACAAACCCACAAAATCCCAAGGACAAATGCTGCATAGCTGATATGAGTGGAAAAAGTAATGTGAATAAAATTCGTTAATTAAATGAAATCAAAGTATATGAGCAATTAATTATTGGAACTAATTGAACGGAAACGAGCTCTACCCAAGCATGATATAAATTTTGGACGTGCTCTGAATTTGTGTTAAACCTGTATACCTCACATACGTCTGCGAGATGTATAGAAAATTTCTAAATGTTATCTTCATTATAACTGTATACAAGATCCAACAAAATACATTATAGGTAGCATGTGTCTTAACACCAGATCTATTAATAAATAACACAATGAAACAAATTTCCAAAAAGTTTTTATATATATAAACTTTAGAAGACTTCTTTTGTGAGTACAATTTATATATTCGTTAAATTATTCTCTTAACATATATTATAGCTGTTGCTTGTTTTTATGCCATACATATAAGCTAAATCTAAAGCGTATCTAAAACATATAATTATACTTTATTATAATACTTTTACAACAAATATAAAGAGTTTTCTTCGCTATACAATATTACAGATTGAGCCATCTATGAACAGCAGGACGAGGTTGTTAAAAGGATGCATCCTGGTGGCCATCAATACAGTTAAGCGATTGTTTTTTTATCTAAAAGCACGTGTTTATAACACTAAACTGGCATATATAATCCATCCAGTCTTCTACAAATATTAAACCGTTTACAGAAGCAGCTTTATTTCACATTTATTTGTATATATAACAGAAATATAAGAGATTTAAGTCATAGTGAAATGTTTAACTAGTAAACCGGTGTATGCTGACCTTAATATGTTCCATGAGATCAAGAGGAAGGCACCTCTCCTGCACACCACCGATCCATCAGTTTGCTTTCTCATATAAGCAGATTGATGGAAAAGCTCATTGAAGCAGTGTTCGGGAATCCCTGGACCGTCATTAAACCCTTACAGAGGAGCAATTTGGCTTTATATCTGAACACTCCACCCATAATCAGCTACTTCAGCTGGTCGAGGAAGTGTACACTGTCTTCAACCCTAAGCAGTATGTTGCTGCTCTATTAATGAACATCACCAAAGACTTTGGCAGTGTCTGGTGTAAAGGTTTACTCTCCCTCCTCATCCACTATAACACCTCTTCATACTTGATCCATCTCATACACTCCTATCTCCTCAACAGATCCTTCTCTGCGTCCCATGACGACATATTATCTTCACCTCGTCCTATTAGACCTGGTGCTCCTCAAAGATAGTGTCCTGGGACCCACTCTCATCCTTTTCTATATCAGCACCCTACCTTCTTTGCCCCGCTGCTCACTGTACCGTCTTGCAGATGACAAAACAGTAACCTCCATGTCAATTAGACATATAGCTGCACAACACTACGCCGACCTTCTCCCCACCCGGTTCAAACGATAGTGCTTGAGCATTCACCCTCAGAAGAGCCAAGCCATCACTTTCTCCATAGGGTAGCTAGAGGACGTACCACCTGTTCGACTAACCGGAGAGGAAGTACATTGGGAATCATATGTACGATATGTAGGCGTTTTGCTTAATGTAAAACTGACGTGGAAGGACCACATCACATACACAGCCAACAAGGTCAGCAAACGTTATGCCCATTGTACAATCGACGCTCAGTGATGTGCATATACAATAAATTGCTCCTCTATAAACAAGTGCTTCGACCAGCCATCACTTATGCCTGTGTCATTTGGGGTATAGCAGCTAAAACTCGCCTACACAGCCCTGAAGTCCTACAGTCTCGATTCCTCCGTATTGGGGCCGTGTCATGGCTTAGTGGTTAGAACGCTTGGCTCTCACCAAGGCGGCCCGGGTTCG
Organism: Mantis religiosa; assembly: GCA_030765055.1. Lineage (NCBI taxonomy): Eukaryota > Metazoa > Arthropoda > Insecta > Mantodea > Mantidae > Mantis > Mantis religiosa. The sequence continues at coordinate 203,885,259 of CM060949.1, read as the reverse complement.
ATCCCAGGCGACCGCAAAGTGAAATTTGTGGTGGACAACATGGCGCTGGGGCGGGTTTTCTCCGGGATCTCCGGTTTCTCCGACATCTCATTTCACCGGTGCTCCATCTTCATCTCATGTATCATCAATGTCACCGCCTGCGGTGCCGTATGTAGTAAAAGCGGGCGTTAAACACTACGTATTACACTTCATTTTCCCCCATATTGCCACGGATTCGCCATGGTACATGCGTACCTTGTTATTCTTCGTGACCTACAGATTCCTAACCTAACAGACTACATCCATACCCTCTCACTTCCATTCAATCAAAACCTCTCCCATAACTTACACTCCCATACACGTGGTCTAGGTGAGTACGATATCTACCCCGGCGAAAAATACAAAAGACAGAACTTGAAAGCACAGCAGTATCAGTACACAACTTTATATACTAGGGGGAGACACAAAAGAAACCGGATTGTTGTCATAAGAAACTTTATTCACGAACCTTTTTTCAAAATTACTTCAGTCACCTTCAAATACTCTACATTACATGCGATGCACTAGTCAATTCTCTTTTCTCACTGTTGGAAGCATGTTATGAACTCTTCAAGTTTGATATTGTCCAGTGCCCTTTGCGAAGCTGTTTTTACCGCCTCCACATCCCCCCAGGGGCCTACTTTGTTAGGCACGGGTTTGGCGCACCTGGGGTTCCGAGCCAACAGTCTCCCTCGTGTGGGTTGCTCTTCGTGGTTGAGAGAGACGGTAAACAGGCCCACCCACGTGTAGGCCGTGCGTGGAGACCCGTGTCGGTGGAAAGGCGAAAAAACTGTGAAATAGGTGAACGAAATGTTTAGTAGGTTTTGATAGATATTTTATGTAAGTGTATTGTTAATAGGTTTTGTTACACTTGTATAGTTTTTAGAAAGTTTTATATCTGGCTTTTGCAATGACTAGTCTTCTATAGGGCGCTCATGACCGCCGTAGTTGAGCGCCCTTATATCATCATCATCATCATCATCATCATCATCATCATCATCATCATCATCATCATCATCATCATCATCATCATCATCATCATCATCATCATCATCATCATCATCATCATCATCATCATCATCATCATCGCCTCCACATCGTCAGAACGCTCCACTTATGGCATTTTTTTCCATTCGTAGAAATAGGGGAAAGTCGCACGTTGCTAGTTCTGGCGAATATGGAGCGTGGGAAACGACAGACCACCTCTGAGATTCCAAATAGTGCTCACTCGTAACGCCGTGTATGCTGGAGCGTTTTCGTGATGGAGAAACCACTCAACTGTTCACCAAAGTTTCGGGCGTTTCCTCCTCACATCCTCTCGCAAACGCCTTAAAACATCCAAGTAAGAGTGCTGTTTAACAGTCTGGCTAGGGGGTACGAATTCCCGATGCACAATTCCACGAATATCAAAAAAGACAATGATCATCGTCTACACATTTGACCTCATTTGTCTTGCTTTTCTGGTCTGGGAGAGTTGGGAGTCCTCCACTGGCTTGACGCTTGCTTGGTTTCTGGGTTATACCTGTAACACCAACTGCCATCCCCTGTAATGACTTTGTTCAAGAAGTTTGGATAATGTACAATCTCTGTTTTCAAGTCCTGACAAACATTCATTTGGACGGTTTTGTGCTCCTGTGTGAGAAGGCGCGGAACAAATATAGCAGCAACACGTCTCATGTGCAAATCCTCCCTCAAAATCCGCTGGCCCGAGCTCCAATGATTCCTGTCGCTGCTGAAATTTGGTCGATCGTTTGGTGATGATCCTCGTTGATCTCCTGGCGTAGCGTTTCTATGTTCTCATTTCACGATGTTGAAAGGCGTCCAGAACTAGCTTGGTCTTCAACACACGTCTCGCCACGTTTATAGCACCCAAATTATTCGTAGAGCTATGTGCGGCCCATAGCGTCCTCCTGGAAGGCTTCCTGAAGCATTTAGTGTGTCTCCGTTGCAGTTTTTTAAGCAGGAAACAGAATTTCATACAACACTCTTTGTTCTTTTAATGTTGTCATAACGACTTCGCAGAGTTAACCCGCCAATAGTCAGAGAAACACAATACCACAGTTGCACGTTCAGCTCTACAGTGACGCCGTCTGCAGAGCTGTTTCATGAAGGTCTCTACTAACACCATCTAGCGTGAGAACCCTGCACTTCGTCTACGAGTGGCAGCGCCCTCGTAGTCCGGTTTCTTTTGTGTACCCCCTCATATATATAAAGAAAAAAACAGCAAAACAATCCTCTTCCGTCATTTGCCTTAACTCATGAAATATTCTATTGCCAGTAGAGGGCTGAGCCCTGACCTGGCTAGAGACTGAAGGCCTGGCTTCCGGACTTTCAAGTGTCCAATCGCAGGTGGGAAATACAAGAAAATGTAATGTGTAGTGTTTAACGCCCGCTTTTACTACATATGGCACCGCAGGCGGTGACACTGATGATACATGAGATGAATATGGAGCAGCGGTGGAATGAAATGGCGGGAAAACCGGAGATCCCGGAGAAAACCCGCCCCAGCACCGTGTTGTCCACCACGAATGTCACTTTGCGGTCGCCTGGGATCGAACCCGGGCCGCCTTGGTGAGAGCCAAGCGGTCTAACCACTGAGCCACGGTGCGGCCACGAAATACAAGAAGGAACTTAACATTTTAAAGATGTAAATCAATTGTTGAACGCAATCTAAAAGTAATGAATATCTCGACAATTGCAAATAACATAAACAGATAAGTTGACTTAAATTATGTGATTTATCCTGATTCGTATTTTCTATGCAGTAAGACTTCGTCTATTATTGTTCCTACTAATTTTGATAGATAAATAAGTATAAATATGACGTGTGCCAGTGTACAGTCATACAAAGTGAATGTAAGTCTGATATAGTTACCAGGTCTTACTAACTAAATATCAGTGGATGTCTGTCTCTCTGTAGAAATAGAGTAGTTCAATAGCAACAACGAGGATTGAAGAGCTGAGTCCTTTGCATCAACCCTCACTTCCCCACTTAGATGTATTCTCCTTGTAATATCAATACAGATGTAGATCTCATTAAAATAAAGCTTTATTTTTTTATAATTTTTATTGATCGATCAGCAGTACAATGCTTTACAGGGTAGGTTAAAAAGAACGTTAGATAATAATGTGACTTTGTGGGTTCCTAAAATTAAAAAGTTCAATTACACCACTCAAAATGTTCTTTATTTCCACCTTATTCTAATGTCACAATTAAAATTTCGTAATGTACACAATTAAAACAAAGCCAGTTCGTCTTTTCACGTACACTCAGCGCGCCTTACATTACTGCTTGCACGGCTCACTCTAACACAACTGACTCTCCCCTCGCTGGTATTGATCGGCCTGAAGTTTCCCGAGACTTCCTTTTATGGAGGGCAAAAACATTCTCGAAGCTTCGTGCTGCTTCGGCTGGCAGGAGGAGGGGTAAGCGAAGTCTCCCCTCCCTCCACCGGCCCTCGTTTATTGATCGGCATTGTAGGCTTGCCGCTTGCGTAACACTGCTCCCTCCTCAAGGCTGGTCGTCCCGAACAGCACCATCCTAGTGGGCCAGGCGATCCAGGTGTACCACCAACATCTGTCCTCGGGGCACCTTCTGGATGTGGTAGACCACGTCGTTAATCCTCTTCACCACACGGTACGGTCCTTACCATGCCTGCTGAAGCTTCGGGTAGCGTCCCTTGGTCCGGGTAGGGCGATACAACCAGACCAGGTCACCTTGCTAGAAACCTTGGCTGTTGGCTTGCCTGTCATACCTGGTCTTCATGCGGTCGCTTGCCTTCTGGATGTTCTGGCGAGCCATCTCGTGCATGTCGTGGAGGTGGTCCACCAGGTTCTCCACATACTCGGTCGCTGGCTGTTTCACCCCCGGAGGGCTTCCAAAAGCCAGGTCACAGGGGAGGCGTAACTCTCGGCCGAACATTAAGCTGGTTGGCGTGATCCCCGTGGTGTCGTGTGTTGACGAGTGGTAGGCGAGCAAGAACAGTGGCACCTTGACGTCCCAGTCTCGCTGATGGCTGGCCACGACCTTCCTCAAGTGTTCCTCTAAGGTCTTGATGTACCTCTCGACCATGCCATCCTACTGGGGATGTAGAGGTGTTGTGCGGGTCTTGTTAATCCCAAGTCGCTCTAGTGCCTCCTTCATGAGGTTGGACTCAAAATTGGTGCCTTGGTCACTGTGCAGCTCTAATGGTACCCCAAATCGGCAAAACACTTGCTCCGCGAGGCAGTCTGTGACTGTCGTTGCCTCTTGGTTCGGGATGGCATACACCTCCGGTCACTTAGTGATGTAGTCCACGACCACCATCAGGTACTTGTTGCCTCGGTCGGATATTGGGAACGGTCCAGCAATGTCAACGGCGATCCGTTCGAATGGCGCTCCGACGTTGTACTGTTGCATGTGACCCCGGTTTCTAGTCTGGGGGCCGCGACTCGCCGCGCACACGTGACACTGACGGCACCATCTCTCAGCGTCTGATCGGAGCCTCAACCAGTAGTAGCGCTGCCCTAGTTTGCCAATCGTCCGGTTCGCTCCCAGGTGTCCTCCTGAATTACCGGCGAGACTTCGCGAGACTTCCTTTTATGGAGGGCGAAAACATTCTCGAGGCTTCGTGCTGCTTCGAGCGGCAGGAGGAGGGGTAAACGAAGTCTCCCCTCCCTCCGCCACCCCTCGTTTATTGATCGGCATCGTAGGCTTGCCGGTTGCGTAACAATAATATATTTAAGAACAATAGCACTCAGGGGTAGGCTAACAGTCCGCCCCCTAACTACGTTAAGTTAGAACTGCAATAATACACTCTGACGAATTAAGTCAATATTGGAGATGTAAGACATACATCAAGCACTAGAATCACTGGAATCAGATGCATCACTCAGAAGCAGGTCCTGTGGTAGTCTCCTCTTCAAGTGTGAGGGCTGGCTCTTGCGGACGCCGATGTTATACTGCACAGCTCCTGGAAGTTCTTGCAGCGTGGAAAAGAAACGACGGGCGATCCTGCGAATTTAGTCGTGAACAGGTAACAGTTCTTGTTCATGATGGAGCTGCTGATTACGGATGAACCGTGTAGCTTTGGTAGCGATGCGCATGAAGCGATTCTGTAGAACTTGAGGGCGACGCAGATGACATGTGTGTGCGGTCTCCCACACATGGCAGGCATAAGTAATAAGCAGACGAGTGAGTGACTTGTAGAATAACAATGCAGACTGTATGCTGAAGCTGGAACAACGATGTAACAGAGGTGAGTTTTGAAAGTCGCCCGGAGGCCAATGATATAAGACGATCGATATAAGCACACCAGGTCAGTCGAGAGTCCAAAGGCACCTATATTAAATCTGTAGCAACGAAAGCTACTGGAGTATTAATGAAACTATCTAAAATAGCTACGACAATATTTAAGCTTTCTTCTATTACAATTCATACATAAGTTTCATAGCGGGTATGATATTGCAGATCCTCCCTCCATCCCCTCCGTCCGTCCGTTCTTCCCTCCCTCCCACCACCCACCCGTCCATCCGTCCGTCCACCCACCCACCCACCCACCCTCCCTCCCTGCCACCCTCCCAACCTCCCTCCCTCCCTCCCTCCCTCCATCCATCCATCCATCCGTCCGTCCGTCCGTCCGTCCATCCATCCATCCATCTATCCATTTATTTTATTTATCACGCCGGAATCGCAGAGGTTGTTTTGCAGGTTCGGGTATAAACTGATGAAAGGGCTAGACGTAAAAGATCCAATGGCTATCCGGAGACCACAATTATGGACTGCATCTAGTTTGCTCAGCACTGATGGACGTGCTGATCCGTAAATGAAACATGTATAATCCAACTTGGATCGAATCAGTGCGCGATACAGTCGCAGCAACACTGTGCGATCCACTCCCCAGAATTTGCCGTTTAGTACAAGCAGAATATTGAGCTCTCAACTGTGCTATATGGGATGACCAGCTGAGTTTTCGGTGGAATACCAACCCAAGAAATCTGGTCTCTTCCGCAATAGAGAGAAATGAAAACAAATTACTGTATGCAGTGATATAAGACGATCGATGAAATCACAGTAGGTCAGTTGAGGGTCCAAAAGCACCCATATTAAATCTGTAGCAATGAAAACTAGTGAAGTTTTAATGAAACTATGTACAATAGGTACGAGAATATTTAAGCTTTCTCCTATTACAATTCAAACATATCACATGAGTTTCATGGTGGGTAAAACTGCGTACTGAGCGTCGATATGGGCACATAGAGTAAAATTGAGGAAGAGCATAGATACTCTACGGAAATACCAGAGACAGGCTTTACTTCGTTGTACAGGAGCAGTATCAACGACTGCTACAATGACATTATTAGTGATAGTGGCAACATGGCCATTGGATTGATTGATTAAACAAATGACAGCTTACTTTTGGATGAAGCGGAGAGAATTCATTAATTGGGAACTCCATGCAGAACGAGGACAGAAATTATGAACGTATTAATTGAAGAATGGCTACATGAATGAGATCAAACTGATGTAAGAAGAAGGACACACGAAATCTTTCCTAGTATAAATGAGAGGTTAAAATTGAAGTATATCCAACCAAGACGAAGTGAAATACAATACGTTTGAGGGCATGGACCGTGCAAGACATATAATAAAAAGATAGGAAAGGCAGATGAAGCCATTTGCACAACCTGCATGGAAGAAGATACTCCGGAACATTCTTTATTTAAATGTATAAGGCATACACAACAGCTGGAAAAAGAGAGGAAAGAATGAGCAAGAAAATGTATACGGAACATCATTAGAAAGAGGGAAGATTTTAAAATACTAAAATTGGCAGCGGAGAGGGTCTCAACAATAGTAATGGATGAATATAATCAACAAAGACAGCAGCAACGAAGTGTGAGAGACAATATTCAACATAGATATCGTGAACCAACTTCCGCAACAAGAAGATCTGTACGACCTCGAGGACAGAATATGAATACCTAGCTTCAATAAACAAAGGAAGAAGAGGAACTTCATCTAGTCGAAGGATTAATAGAAGAGGACGATCTCGGATTCAACAGAAGAATTTGAAACTACGGAAGAAGAAGACATCAACACAAGAACAAAAGGATAGATGATTCTTTAGGGATAGGAAGGTAGAAGTAGTTAGATTGTGAAAATTGTAAGCTACAATTGTGGCAATTAGATTAGTTAGGTTAGATTAGATAGGTTAATGTAGGTTAGATTTTCTGCAAAATGTTTGTAAATATCAGTATATTATTATGTGTTAGTAAATATAAAATTGTAATACTGTGTCTTGGTACAGCATCTAGAGGCCAAGACACAAGATATGCAGAATTAAAAAAAAAGAAAGAAAGAAAGAGAGAGAGAGAAGGAAAGAGAGAGAAAGAGAGAAAGAAAGAGAGAGAGAGAAAGAAAGAGAGAAAGAAAGAGAGAGAGAAAGAGAAGGAGAAACAAAGAGAGAGAAATAAAGAGAGAGAAAGAGAGAGAGAGAGAAAGAGAGAGAGAAAGACAGAAAGAGAGAGAGAAAGAGAGAGAAAGAGAGAGAAAGAGAGAGAAAGAAAGAAAGAGAGAGAGAAAGAAAGAGAGAGAAAGAAAGAGAGAGAGAAAGAGAGAGAGCAAGAGAGAGCAAGAGAGAGCAATAGAGAAAGAGAGAGAGAGGGGGTGAGGGAGAGAGGGAGGGAGGGAGGGAGGAAGGGGGAAGGGGGCAAGAGGGCAAGGGGGCAAGGGGGGAAGGGAGGAAGGGAGGAAGGCAGGAAGGAAGGAAGGAAGCACTCTAAAGTATTTAACGGGAGTTGGAGTGGGGAGGTAAGGGACATTGTTACTATAGAGACACAACGGAATAAGCGGAGTATATCGGCGAAGAGTGAAGATTTTAACCTTGCTTTTCTGAAGGTCCAAAGAGATCCGCCAAGTGCTGAACCAATGAGTTAGGCGATCTAAATAGAGCTGTAATACTTGTTGTGCGTGCTGGAAATTAACATGAGAATAATATAGTACTGTGTCATCAGCGTAAAGAGCTAAAGAAGTCAGAGCTAAGTCAGAAACATCAGAAATGTATATATTAATTAGAGTCAGGGCCAAGATAGAACCCTGTGGGACACCTGCGGTAATATTACGTGGGAATGTTGGCGTTCCACCAATGCGTACTGAAAAGCTGCGGTCGTAGAGGAAACTGTGGATTAAATATGATAAGTAATTAGGAAGACCGATGCGGTAGAGCTTAAGGTGCAAATCATTATGCCAAACCCTGTCGAATGCCTGTGCCACATCAAGGAAGACAGCCGTGGTATACTGATGGGCTGCGAAGCCGTGGACAATTGACTGCGTTAATCGTAAAAGCTGATGGCTGGTGGAATACTTGTGACGAAATCCAAATTGATAAGGCGGAAGAACATGTTTTAAAATAAAGCTAAAGTCAAATAAATGTTATTAAGCTTTCTTGGTTAAAACATGACAGTAAGCATACCTTGTAAAATACACTGATATAAACAAACGACGAGCGTGTGCAAAGTATAACTCAAACGAAAATTTGAATATCAAACACGATATATACTTTCATCTACTTTCAAAAATGAATCAGGATGGAGGACAAAAACAATTACTCCCTTCTTAAGTATCCTTTACATTGAAATATTTCCGTACATTTTTTCAAAATGCCTCTAAGGATTTTCATTATATCATAAATATTTAAGCTATTTTTATCACAATTAAAACGTGCGTTTAATTTTTTCACAAATATCTTCTGAAGTCATTTTTATTTTGAATGACTTAATTAGTAAATTGTAAAAGATTTACAATTCTAAAATTGTAAATAAAAAATGTGTATCCTTAAGACCACACGACAGAAGTGAAAACTTGGAAACTATTCATTATAAATTATTCTTAAAAATTATTTTCAAAAATGTAATGTTGACACTCATTGTTGTGCAAAGAGGTCAGTTGCGAGTTAAACATTTCATGTCTTACGCTAAGTGTAATCGCAAATGAAAATGCTCTGAAACAACTGAATGACGACTGACTTGCGACCGTGCAAGGGGGTTATACATAAAGGATGTATAAAGGAGGTAAAGTCAAATCACATTATATACTGTTTTACACGCATCATATCTCATGTTTTGTTTCCTGCCGATGCACATATCTCATTGCATTTTTATTTTTAATAAATCAACTTGCCCGAGGATTATTTTCCTCCAATGAATTCAGGTTGATATTTTATAACATCGATTGTTTTGTCCGATGTTTTGTCTTTAAACTTTTATTTTCCAAAGTAAATAATATATATTTAAATATTCTTTCTATTAAAAATCAAATTTAATATCAAATCTTTTGACCCTCGGTCGGATTTCAGTTTGTGGAAAAACATAACCTATAAATTGGAAATGAAAATGAACGCAAAATGTTATTTTAATACGTGATAATTTTATTATTTACGTGTTATTACATTTAATTTATTGACGTTTTACGTTTTACTACTCACAATAAAGAGAAATTGTCAATAAAACTAACCGAAATGAAACATCTCTTTCACGAATATTGCATATTGCTAATGTTGTTGCTGAATATCTTGCAAACATCAACGTGAAGTGCATCCCTCACCCTCCCTATAGCTCGAATTTAGCCCCATGTGACTCTTTTCTATTCCTTAACTTGAAGAAACGCCTTCGTGGGAGACATTATGCATCATGAGAAGTAATGGTGAACGCTGCGGAGGCGATTTTGAAGGATCTCTAATAATGGTTTCCAGCATGTCCTTGAAGACCGGAAAAAACGCTGGGAAAAGTGCATCGCATTCAGGGGAGAACATCTTGAGAAGGACCATCAGAATTATGAGGATGAGTAGAGGCACGTTGTCAAAATAAATTTGTGATCATTCTTAATTGAAATACCTTCCCATTTAGCTACAGGATACAGTGCCACTATGACGCCGAGAGGTAATACAGTTCTAAGGGGTGGACCCGTGACTGCTGCATAGATGAAGGTGAATTAAAATGTCTAATAAATTAAAATCGTAGAAAGAAATTCTCCCAGTAAAACGTAGCATAAACCGTGTGATAGGCGTGAATTAGAGAACAAATAGAAAAGGGGTGGAGGTAGACAAATAAATCTATGAAGGAAGCCTAAACTACGGTGAAGTGGTTACTCTGGTGGTTACAACGAAAGGGAGAAGAGGAAAGGGGAAATACATAAAAAAGGTAAACTCAGAATTGGATACTGTTAAATTTGGTGTACCACAAGGCTCTGTATTGGGTTCATTATTATTTATTTTATATATTAGTGACATAAAAATTCCACAAAAGACTACTGTTGTAACCTGTGCAGATGATACAACAGCCATATGCAATAAAAGGGCTGAGCATCACTCTAAACAACACTACCTTTGAATTGCTCAACTATTTTCAATCTATCAAACTACTATGTAATATGCAAAAGACCAATATGATGCACTTCAACTTGCTAAAAATATATGATGGTAATATAAATCTAAAAGTACAGAGTGACATTGTGACAGAAGTGAAAACACATAAATTTTTGGGTATTATGTTGATTAATCGACTAACCTAGGCTGATCATATTGAATAAATATGCGTAAAAATTAGTAAATCATTGTATCTCTTAAGATATTTTAGCAAGTACAACAATACAAATATCCTAAAATTAATATACTATGGATGTATCTATCCATATCTAATCTATGGAATAGAAATATTGGGTTCAGCAGCCAAAACACACATGGATAAACTGCTCATGTACCCCAAACAAGTGTGTTAGGGTCATGTATAATCTAAAAGCAAGAGAATCTTGCAGGGATACCTTTATAAATAAAAACATAATCACCATCTACTCTCTGTATGCTTATACAGCTATAATGTTTATTGTGGACAAGTGTCAGGTACATGAACGTAACAACAGAATCAATATGAATTACTATAGAGATAGTGTCTCTCAAAAGGATGTACATATACTAGGAATTAAGCTTTACAATAAACTGCCATCTGATATTAAATCAATAGCTAACATGTCAAAACAGCAGTTTAAATGGAAGTTAAAGGCTTTCCTCATAAATAAATGTTTATATAACTCAAATGAATTATGACATTGCAGATTTAGTTATACTAGAAAGTGATAAATTCATTAAGCTGATTAAGGGATCATGTGTAGAATTAGTTTCTAATGCTGTAATTGACTATGTAAATTAGATTCTAATGTTGTAGAATTGACTATGTACAATTAGTATTAATGATGATAAATTGACGATGTCAGAAATTGTAACCAACAATCAATTGACAATATTCATTTGCTTTTTCTACTTTAGACTTTTGTTGGATCCTGTATCTGTTACAGTTTTTAGTCTTATGTAACTTTTTATATTTATCTTTGTATCTTGAACTGACGTGCCCTATAACATATGTATTATGTTCCAAAGGATGAAATAAATACAAAAAAAGAAATAAATACAAAAAAGACGCGTTAGTTTAATGTCTATTGGCGATGTAATAGTGGAGTCATATGTCAAACGTGGTGGAATTACGTATTCTCAAAGAGACAAGGCAAATCTACGAGAGTGATAGCAAGTGAGAAAGACAGAAAAATCCAACAAGTAAGATATGTGGGAGTAAACAGTCCACAGGAAAATGAATCAGGACTTTTCATTGACTGGTTATAACTCCTTGGCCCTGAGAGAGTACTCCTGCTCACAGACACGTAATATTAAAAAGCCATCCTGCCATACCACACCAGAAGGCATCCCCAAGAGAATTCCCACACTAGCATATATGGAAGAAAACTTCATTTTATTTCCCCCTCACACTGGACATAAAGATTATGTCACGGGAAGATTGGATTCTGCAGCCTTCTTAGCCAAGCAATCAGCTCTCTCGCTACCTAAAATTCCACTGTGCCCTTTAAGCCATCCCATGCAAATATGTCCTGGATGGTTTTGAAGCAAGGTTCTGATTTCATGTGCTAATGAATTTAAGTTGTATTTATCATTAATAGCGAGTAGAGCTGATTGTGAATCACTGTTCCCATTAACAGTACACAATTTTATAGCTTGTTTAATTGCTAAGAGCTCCGACTGGAATACAGAATATTCAGGTGAGAATTTAAACATGGAATGAGTTAGTTCCGTTTGGTTTTCGTAAACAACAAAAGCACATCCTACTGCAGATATATTATCTTCAAATTCATAACGCGAACCGTCTGTATATATGTAATAGTCATGAAAATGACATATTTCCTTTAAACAGGTTACAAAACTTGAAGGGTGTCCTGCTGTGGTAGGATGCCGCGGGATTTGTAGTTTTAAGTGAGACAGATAAGACGCACATTCACCTTCATGTCTTAAATTCGTAATAGTTGCTGTTGATAAACCAGTGAGAACCAAAGGTTTGATGTTAGCTATAATCTGAGCTGCATCAGTGGAGATTGTACGATATCCTCGAATTATGCGAAGCAGGAATCTCCTTTGTATTTGTGCAAGTTTTTTAACTGCCCATTTTTTATTAAGAACATCTTGGAATACAGATACAGCATACAAAATTAGGAGCACTACATCACCTTGATATATAATTTTAATAATACTAGAATTCAGACCCCAGGTGGGTCTTGTTGTTGTTGCAAGGGCACCAAGGAGCTTGCTGGCTCTTTTAGCAATATAATCTGAGAATTAAAGAGGAGCATAAAAGAGGCTTTGGCGATTTCCTCTGAAAGGAGCACGCTTAATCGTGATGCTGGATTTCAGTTCATCTTCTCTTGGAAACCGGCCTTAAAACTGGAAATCCGTCGAATTAAGAAACAAAGATCTATACAGCTTGATAACCAAGTTAAGTAGTTCCGTATCTGTGACACAATTTTCTCTACTCACGCCATCTCCTGACATGCCATTTAATTTACTGAAAACAGTCTTTTGTTCAGTAATGCGAATTTTGATAGTATTTTGTCTTTGTTTATATTTGTGTTGTATCCAGTATTTCATTTGAGGTTATAACATTTTATAAATATCCTGATAATGTGAGAGATATACACCCCGAAACGTTGATATCTAATCATCTTCTCACCTGGTGGCTGCCCGAGAAGAAAGTGAGACGTATTCGTCGCCAGGTCTTATTTCACTAGCTTTTGTTTACGAGTGCCGTCATCTTCTTGTTCAGGAGGTCGTAAGCTTTTCGAACGGTGGGAAAATCGCTTCAGAAATATGATTTATTCGTCTCCATTAAACTTATCAGTCAATTTGTTGTATTCCTCCACCCCTCCGTGTATACACTTAGATAAAGATCAGTACTGATCTAATTCTACAAAGAGAATAAGCATCAAAACTGTCTACTTAGGAAGAGTTGTCATTAGTATTGTGAAGGTACCAAAAAGAACTGCGGTTGCTATCGCAGGCAAAATAGCGAGCTCTGTGCTTCAGATAATTATCATTAGCAAGTGATACGTCAGAAGGGGAAGGAAGGGGTGGCTCATCGGAAGTGCCATATTACAGCACAATATGATCCATTTACACCCGCGGCAGGTAGTTTATTTGATGTGTAATGAAATGATAAGCGAGCAGGTAATAATGCTCGTGTTAACAGCAGACATTACACGTTTAAATGAGGAAATTGATTAGAGGAGCAGGATGCGCTCGTCAATTTAACTGAATTCCGTCATACAGGAACAATTACTTTGAACAATAATCTAGTTTCAAGTTAATGAAATGCAATCTCACTTGAATAAAGCCAGCTACCTGCCACTTAGGTGCTCACATAAACCATGTTCAAAAGCGAGATGACTTGGATGTAAACGCTGTGCCATGTTCAAGTTTCTTATTGTAGACTAACCAGTGGCGTTTGATGACAGTAAAATGACCACTGTATTTTATAACCTATAAGCCACTCTATATCATAAATATGTGATATAAAATATATTGTGTTTTCAAATTATGAGGGCTGTTCAATAAAGAATGGTCATAATTTTTACGGTCATAATTTTTGGCACTAAAATTCAAACTTATTACATTCTGTTAGCTTAATGTGAAACAAACACGCCGTAATAGTTTCATTGTTGGTACTCCTGGTTTCCGCCGGCGAGAACCAGGTAAGTTCAAACATGTTGAGTATCGCCTACCGCTGCAATGGACGTAACGAGTGAGAAACAATATGCGGCTTTGAAATTCTGCTTTCGTTCAACAAATCTTCAGTTGAGGCCTATACAATGTTACAGGAGGCCTTGGAGAGTGTGTTCTTCCCTACAGCACAGCTCGAAGGTGGTTTAACATGTTTAAAAAAGGAAGACAATAAATTTCAAAGAAAGGTGGACCAGGTGCTCCAGTTACTCTTCTTACAGAAGGAAACATCAACACTGCTGCTGCCATTCTGAGGGAGGATCGATGAATTACCTTAAGATCACTTTGTGAAATACTGAATATTTCCTTGGGTGTCACCTACATGTTGGTGACAGAAACATTACACATGAGACGTGTTTGTACGCGATGGGTTCCAAGACTTGATTCCCGAACAAAAGGACATTCGCATGCATGCATACAGTTAAAGTTGATGTTAGAGGAAGATCCGGTCTTTATTTCAAACGTAATCACTGCTGATGAAACTTGGCTACATTATTTTGATCCTGAGAGCAAACAGCAAAGCTCAGTGTGGAAATCTCCTTCATCGCCAAGCCCCCCAAAAAGCAAAAGTAGTTGCTTCTGCAGGGAAAGTTATGGTCATCTCATTCTTTGATATTCATGGAATGGTTTATCAGCATGTTGTACCTGCACACACATCAGTAACTGGACAATACTGCATGGATGTCCTGAAAACATTGCAAGTCTATATCAGGCGCAAAAGACCACATTTCCGTGAAGCGTGCCGGTTGCTGCACCACGATAATGCGCGGCCGCATACTGCCAATGTTGTTGCTGAATATCTGGCAAACGTCAACGTGACGTGCAACCCTCACCCTCCCTATAGTCCGGATATTGTTAAAAAAACAAAGAGAGGGATATCTCCCATCTCTGTCACCCTCTAGCCGTGGAACTGGCATCAACAGGACAGCGGAATAAGCGTATTGTCTCAACCTATGTTCATTCTTATTTTGTAGCTACTCCAGAGAGATATCCTAAGTTCCAGAGACACCTCCGTCTCACACAAGGGTGGTGTAGGCGTTGGCGGATGTCCATAAATCCGGACAAAGGCCACGCCATTCTTCTTACAAAGCGCCACAAAGCGCTGACTGCCCCAACTTCCACTTAAGAGGCCGAAGGATAGAATGGACTAATTCCATCAAGTACCTGGGCGTTCAACTAGATAGAGACCTAACTTTCCGCGGACACATCAGGGAACTATCGGCACGGGTACAGGGGGCTATTGCCTCTCTGTATCCAATGCTGTGTTCGCGCTCGATGCCAGTCCGCTTAAAGCTACACCTCTTTCGAGCGCTGATAATCCCACTCATGTTGTACGCCTGTGAAATCTGCGGCATGGCTGCCGATAGCTGGATAGCATACCTTCAGCGTGCACAGAATAGAGGACTCCGATCCATCTATTCTGTAGGTCGCTCTTTCCCCGTGATGTTGCTTCACGAAGCTTCTATTCTCCCATACGTGGAGGACGAAATTAGGCGCCGGGGACAAAATTCTACGCTCAAATTCCACCTCACAGAAGTGCCCTGGTTCGATCTCTAGGAGATTAAGATGCTACGAGACGCCGCTTCAGGCTTTACCTGGTACCCGGTATGGCATGCGGGCACCCGAGGTAACAAAGGAGTTAATCCATACAACAGCATAAACTGAATTTCAAAAATATCCAAATGAGCTGTTTGGCTGCAAAATTTATCCCACTTTAGCAAAAATAAAACACCAGGGTGTAAACAAAAAAGCGGTTTGGCATCCTGTACAAAATTAAATAGGAGAAAAAAGATACCTCATCAAAATTTCCTCAACAAAGTTATCCCACCTCATCCTGTAACCATCAAAATTATCAAC
Organism: Mantis religiosa; assembly: GCA_030765055.1. Classification (NCBI taxonomy): domain Eukaryota; kingdom Metazoa; phylum Arthropoda; class Insecta; order Mantodea; family Mantidae; genus Mantis; species Mantis religiosa. The sequence goes on along the minus strand of CM060949.1, from coordinate 203,869,294 downwards.
CTGCGGTCAGACCCAAAACCTGGGTGGGTGCGCAGCAAAAACCTTCTGGCTGTTAACAACCTGTCAGTATTCGACTTGGACTTGGATATCCTAAGTTTGGCCTGGAATGTCCTTTCGCGCACCTCTACTGCTTCAAGCGGTAAGCGCTCTGTTTAAAGCAACTCATGATGTGCGTTAGTGTAAACAGAGAAAACTCTCGACAGTAGGTGCAAGTGTGTAAAAGTTTTGTTTGTGAATGCATTAAGGGGAATAGATCAGGCAATTTTTACCTCTTTTGAGAGTTTATTTCATAAGGTATTAGTACTGCAGCATAGGTGATTGCTTAGTGTATCAAACGGAAGGGCCGAGGCAGTTCATACAGTGTTTAATGCGGAGAGTAGCCTGGACATATACAGAGCAGCCATTCGTCATTGCCTCGTTTCTCCCATCGCTAATACCGCTCTAATGAATACAGATGTACGCCAACTGGCTTGTATTGACACAAACTTCGCCGACATATATCAACAGCTGTATAGAGTGCATGGAACTGACCCAGCTAATGTTACTGTACGTCTTGTGGACAATAGCGCATCAACCTTATCTACGACATACACTTTGCGGATTAACAACACTGGCACAAACACTTTTACTCTCTTTGTCACAAATATACATGTGTTGGTGTGTTAAATACATATGACCTTCTCTAATCTCTATCTCTTTTCGTTGTAAGACTTACTGATTCCAACAACGTGGGTTCAAATCCGATACAGAGTATGTCTTTAGAAAACAAAAGCCCCGTACCTTGCATTTATACCAGCGACACAAATTTTGGCACAACGGTGACGTTTGTATGATTCTGAAAATAGATAGCATACTTAACTATAATATTTATTTATTATAAAGTGGATAAGGGCACTTGGAAGTCTATAAACTTTAAAAACTCTATTTTAATGTTAAAAAATTAAATAATTCTTCAGCTTTAAAATAATACGAAGGAGGGTCGCAAAATTTTATCACCCCTTAAAAATGTGATAGAGAGTTTGTGTTGATATGTGCTTTTTAGTTTTTCTCTACGTAGTCACTATCCAGATTTACACATATATGCTTTAAACCACTCTTCCATTTCATTAATGACGTCATTTGTGTTGTCATATCGGCGATCACGGAACGGATTCTTCATTTCCCTGAACAAGAAAAAGTCACTTGGTGCGAGATCAGGCGAATAAGGTGGATGCTGTAACCCCTCAAAGCTACATTCTCTTGTTTTGTCAACGACAACTTGAGATGAATGAGTTGGTGCATTGTCAGATAGAAGTCAAACAACTTTGGAGAGCATACCGCGTCGTTTCTTAATCAGAGCTGCTCGTAACTTGTCCAGAAGATTGCAGTAGTATCTGTCAGTGATGGTTTGACCCTTGGCAAGATAATCTGTATGACTCTACAACAGAGCCAGAAAACTGAAAGCATGTCCTTCCCACCTGACTGTATCACCGTTTTGGGAGAGGGGAAACGGCATGTTTCCTTTCATTGCTCATGGCTTTTGTCTCTGGATCATACTGATAGATCCAGGATTCATCCATGGCTACCAGACGATCAAAAAATCATCTTCAACCTGTTCCAACAGCATCAACATCTGTCTTGAAAAGTCACGCCGTGTTTGCTTTTGGAAAGAGGTTAGCAAACGTGGAACCCACCGTACAGACACCTTAGACATGTGCAGTTCGTCAAGAATAATTTTCCTCACACTACCATAAATAAGATGTGTCTCATTCATGATCATTTGGATGGTTGCTCGTCTGTCTTCCAGTATTAAACACTTCACTTTCTTCACTGTGACAGCTGACGGTCTACCAGCTCTTGGCTCATCTCTCAGGGACATGTGACCAGTTTGAAATTTCCTTTTCCACCTCACAATAGTGTCATGTGATGAGCAATTATTTCTATAAACAGCCGTCAACTCATTGGAAAAGGCAAGTTTTTGGAAACATATATGTAAAAAGGTGTAAAAATCCGATAACTATAGGAAAACAGGAAATTTCAGAAACCTTAAATACATCTCAGAGCTATTCAGAACATAAACTTAAACCTCTCCCTGTGAAAACTGACAACGAGTTTGTAGTTGATGATGTTATTCTATCCTATATATACGATTAATTAATAAATGACAAATGTTCGGTTAACGACCTTACAACATATAAGATATAAGGAATAAGGCATTGAATTGCGACATACTTATAAGATATGGTAGGTTATGCACGAATACTACTTTTGTTTTTAATTGCTGCTATTTTCCGTATACTAGTCAAATTGATCAAGTTTACAATGAACGTTAATATAGATGTATTATTTTATCTTGACTGGAATCCTGCGCTGTAGGGATGAGTAACAAATGTGGTGGGGATAGGCACACGCGTAAAACTACAAGAGGGGGAGTACGCTGCACAGGTTGACTAAAAACTAAGCTTACCTTTTACAAGTCAAGGCTCATTCTCGAAGATCTGCGTAGCCAGTATTGCAGCTCTTGTAAATTAAGGCAGCAACTCCACTGATACCAAATGGCGATTCATCGTCTTCATCCTCTTCCTTTTGGTGGTGTTCTGGCCCATCTTCATCCTCTTCATACAGAACTTCAGCTTCACCATCATTTTCCTCCTGTTCATTGTCACCTCCCGTAGGGAAGGGGGTCCGTCCCCTTCAGCGGCCGTGGTGCGGGCGCTGCGGACCCTTAGCACTCGTGGTACCTCTAACGTTACTAGAGGAACCTCGGGCCGAACATCTGAGCCCCTCCTTCGGGAGTTGTTCGGATTGGGATGGACTCGAGGGGGCAGTGGTTCCCGATACCCGTGGGAATCGGGTACGTCTCCGGACGGGGTTGAGGGAAGCCATTAACTCTCCCGGGTGCTAGCCTGCTAAGCTGTGCTAGATCACCAGGTGGCCCCACCGAGGTTTTCGGTAGTCTTCACCATTGGTGTTGACGCGCGTAAGTGGCGTATCCACTTCCATCCCGTCTTGAGTCCACAGGACCAGATGAGGGGGCTTGTTAGGTATCAAGGTCTTGCCCTATGGAAAGACCCACGGAGGACGTCGAGCGCTCTTTGGGGACAGCTCGGATAACTCCCTGGTAGCAAGAGGCCCGGGTCTTGTTCCTACGGGTTCAGGCCTAATGGGGTGGAACCTCTGCGCTTAACTGTTCACTGTCACCATTTAAGTGAATAACTAACTCCTCTCCTGTATCTAGAAGTCCCTTGGTTTTTATATATTCCACTTCGACTTTCCTTACATGCTTGCATGCTTTTTGCCATTCTTTTACTGTTATTGATTCCATTTTGTCATCTGCAAGTTCAATTATATCATTCATTGATACCGAAATTATGGTTTGCCAGAAGCAAAGAATCATGATAGATGTCAAAGGAATGTTGGTTCTTTGTTACGACAAGGGCAAGGCCAGTTGAGTTGGGGGAAAGCGTTGTAACAAAAGCAGTGACCTTAGCCCACTTGACATGTATGAATAGGGAATTCTTTGGATCATTTACAATGACGACAAGTGGGCCACAAGGGGATTTCGGTTGAAAAGGAGCTTTGAGAGTGAAAGTCATATGTGCACACACGCGCAGCTGTGGTCAGAGAGAAGTCTTCGGCTTAAAGCCGATCAGAAGAGTTTTCGGCGTGCAGCCGATGAGACAAGTCTGAGACGTGAAGCCTATTAGAGCGGTCAACTGGTTCCGTCTTGAATATTTGTCGGTTCATATCTATATGAGAAACGAATAAAGTTATCGAGTAATAAATATTCTGCCGTCAGTAACTCTAAACAGAGATTGGTAACCCTTGGTCGGCAGCTTTCATTTCGAAGTTTTAAAAGAAGAAGCAGTAAATAAAGTGGAAACGGGTATTCCAATGTTATTAAAATCTCCTTCTCACACACATTCACGCATACCCTGAAAGAAACCTCATTGCTCGCCGACTTATTTGCTCGCCATTAAATTATTGCTTCACCATTTTAAAAGAAACATTATGTTTGGAAACCCAGTTTTTTAGTGTAGCCCATATTAGTTCTATGGGGCTCAATTCCGGATGGTGGAGAGGTAGTATTAGGACAGTATGATTGTGCCCCTCAAGTATTTTATCTATTTTATAAGAAGGTGCTGATTTTAGGGGTAGAATAAGCTGATAAATTAGTGTTTCTGAACTCATCTTCAGTCCTGTGTCTCTGTAGCCAGGATATCATTTGATCTCTTCTAGATCGTGAATTTGGATGTTTTTCAATTTGCACGTTGTGATATGGGGCGTTGTCTATAATAAGCACAGATCTAGGAGCCAGGTTAGGAATAAGCTTTTGTTGAATCCATTTTTGGTAATTGTTATAACTCATATTGTCGTGGTAATCTCCGCGCTTTTGTTGCGCCTTAAATCGTACATAGGCGTTTGGAACAAAACCCAGTTCTCCTCCAGCTTGCACGATTACCAACTGCTGGCCTTTCTACATTGGTGCAAAGAGTCCTTGTAGCGAGTTATCACTAATGGAATATGGCGTTGTATGTGCTGTATTGATATAAACTATATTGGAACCTTCATTGCGGTATTTTTGAATATCTCGTAGATATTTAAGTCTTTTTGCCTGTATGTTATGATGCTCCATTAAAGTTAGTCTGTTGCGTTTGGTTTTATTCCATCTAAATCCTAGCTTGAAAAGAACTTTTCTTAATGCTGAGACACTGCCTTTGAAGTCAATGGAATTTTGAAGCTTCATAAGTACTTTATTCAGAGCTGGTCGTTCTTTTTCTGTGATGTAAAAGTTATTGACAGTTCGTCTAACTACTTCTTCATTAAAGCCATCCAAATTAGATTTTGCGCATGTTCTAGATTTTGTTTACCTGGGCTAGACAATGACGTCGTTGCACCAGAATCAATAGTTTTAGTTTCCCTAATAATTCTAACACTGCTTACAGACACACCTGTTGCCTCTGATACCCTTTTCACAGATTTTCAGAGCAGACCCAGACCCGTTTTCGTTTTTCATAAATGTATACACATTGCTTATTACTTCTCGTGTTTGAAAATGTAGCACCTTATTTCCTAATTTGCTGCTAGGAGACGCCATTTCTAAATGCTCTCTTTGAACCAGGAAACACGCACTTTTTGAAATGAGGTGTAGTATCACTCAGTAGCTCTGCACTTGTTTACTTGCTCGCAACTGATACAGAACTAGCCTACCCTCCCCTCCAGATGCAACGGTTCTGAAGTGGACTCGTTCAGATACCACTGTACATCGCTCTGCACTTTTTAAGATAAAAAAGTACATCTTGGTTCCAAATGATACATTAAACGAATGAAAAGAATCAGCTGACGTTCTATTCCGTCCATTTCAAGGAAATTATAACAAAAGGAGATTTAGCAGTTTTAGGATTGGCAGATACCACTGAAATATTCAGAGCCTTAATGAAGAAGTGATTCTTGCTTATTTTAGTTTTCTTTCCAAAAGTTGCAAGTATTCCTACTCGTGAAGCAAATATTCTGTGTTAAAATCAAAATTAGAAGTGTTTGAAGTTGTTGTTAAAAGGTTATAAAACATTGTAACTATCAGGCATTTATTTACTTAATTTATGCCACCCGTTAAAGTCTGTTTATTTAACGCATGTGCAGTTCCGAGTCAAAGGAACCTGAGCCTCCCGCCCACTAATGACCGTCATAAATCTATCTCCACACTTCAGAAATGGAACACTGTAGTTGAGGACCAATAGCAACCCTGATTTTCTCGAAGTGACAGACGCATGTCTACTCCACGTGGAGTCTCAGTTGCCAAAGTTCCAACTTCCAGTTGATCTGTTTCATTACGTGCAGAAATTCGTTGTGTGTCACGATGTGGAGACCGTAGGAGGGAAATGCAGTGGTAAGCGCAAATGAAGTAGTAGATAACTTCCAGTCACGTGACAATAATCAAAGTGAAGACAGTGTGAATAACTGGACCGAATTATATTACTGGAAAAGCCTAAAAAATGACAAAGTTATAACGGGAACTGTTTCTAAGCAAATTCAAGCGCTTGTTTTGAACACATATAAATATGTGCTGACAAATAATCTTGGTAAGGGGTCGTGCAATGAACCTGATGATAAATGCTGGGTATTCACAGAAATACAGTAAGAAATATTGTGACGAACGGAATACCAAAGACGCTGATCAAGTGTGAAAACAAAAGGAAACGTTTCTCTAAAGTAGATAATATCACGTACGATTTAATTCGTCGAGAAATTTATAGATTCTAAGCAAAAAGGAGAGCGCCCACCGTAGACGAATTGGTTGCACATTTCCAAGAAATTTGTGATTTTCCTTATGGACACTGTACTTTGCGCGGCCTCCTAAAGGAGCTGGGTTTCAAATACCTACTGCACTTTGAATATGATAAGGGTTATTATGGAATCCAGTAGAATTGTAGCTTGGCGATTGTGTGTGTGTGCGTGCGTGTGTGTATGTGTGTGTCAAAACAAAGGAAGTTTTGCAGTAATGGACATAAGATAATGTATTTAGACGAAACCTCGTACGTTACCCATGACGTATCGAGAAAGGTGACAACCTTGCAGAACGGTCTGGGTGAAGGAGGGTCGGGGGTTGTAAATCGATTATAAGGGTCGTCAAAGACAGAAGCTGACGTGCACACGCATTAACTAAACAGACTTTACCTGTTGTGAGAGCATGCAGCAGTGAGCAGTAAACGTGTGTGAGGGAAGAGTGTGTGTTTTTTGTGTATGTTTGAAACGAGGTTGATCTTGATTTACCTACGCAAAGAAGAAAGGGACAGGGACACTCCAGGATTAAGTCCGAGGGATGTTCAGTAAAGAATTATCACACACACACACACACACACACACACACACACACACACACACACACACACACACACACACACACACACACAACGTACATTTGCTCATTCTCATAATTTTGATGGTCGTTCTCAAAATGGTCTCCCCTGAATGCGAAGTACTTGTCCCAACGTTTTTGCCACTCTTCAAACACATGCTGGAAAACATTTTTGAGAAATCCTTCAAAATCGCCCCGCAGCCTTCACCACTGCTTTTGATGATGGATAATGTCTCCCACGAAGGAATTTCTTCAAGTTAGGGAATAGGAGAAAGTCACATGGGACTAAATCCGAACTATAGGGAGGGTGAGGGATGAACTTCACGTTGATTTTTACAAGATATTCAGTAACAATATTGACAATATTCGGCCGCGCATTATCGTGGTGCAGCATCCTGACTACTTCACGGAAATGTGGTCTTTTGTTCCTAATATGGACTTGCAATGTTTTCAGGACACCCCAGTAATATTGTCCAGTTACTGATGTGTGTGCAGGTACAACATGCTGGTAAACCATTCCATGAATATCAAAGTATGAGGTGACCATAACTTTCCCAGCAGAAGCAAACCACTTTTGCTGTTTTGGGGGTTGGTGATGGAGATTTCCCCACTGAGCTTTGCTGTTTGCTCACAGGGTCAAAATGGTGCAGCAAAGTTTCATCAGCAGTGATTACGTTTCAAAGAAAAGCCGGCTCTTCCTCTAACATTCACTTTAACAGCATGCTGACCTGCATGCGAATCTCCTTTTGTTCAAGAATCAACAGCCTTGGAACCCATCGCGCACAAACACGTCTCATGTGTAATGTTTCTGTCACCAACGTGTGGGTGGCACCCAATGAAATGTTCAGTATTTCAAAAAGTGATCTTAAGGTAACTTGTCGATGCTCTCTCACAATGGCAGCAACAGTATTGATGTTTTATTCCGCAAGAGGAATAACTGGAGCACCGGGTCCACCTTCCTTTGAAATTGATTGGTTCACCTCTTTAAACATTTTAAACCACCTCGAGCTGTGCTGTAGGGAAGAACAGGCTCTCCATAGACCTTCTGTAACATTGTATAGGCCTCAACTGAAGATTTGTTGAGACGAAAGCAGAATTTCAAAGCCGCATATTGTGCCTCACGTGTTACCTCCATTGCAGTGATAGGCGATACTGAACTTGTCTGAAATATCCTGGTTCTCACAGGCGGGAACCAGGAGTACTTACAATGAAACTACTATGGCGTGTTTGTTTCACAATAAGGTAACAGAATATAATAAGACTGAATTTTTGTGGCACAAATTATGACAGTAAAAAATTATAATCATTCTTTATTGAACAGCGCTGGTATTAAAATTGTATACACAATTTTGTAGAATTATTTATTTCCTAAATAATCGTTATTATTCATTTAAAGTTCATAGTATTTTGTCTTCTACGTGACAAAGCGAGAAGGCGTATCGGAAAAAATTCGCTATACAGAGATATTTACCTCAGCTTATCGTACATACACGGCGAGTACAGTGTATGTATACTCTGTTCAGATATAATCATGTCTTCTGGACAGTAATGTGTCATACTACTACATGGCAAAGTGAGAAAGCGTATCGACAAAAATTCACAACACAGAGATGTTTACCTCAGCTTATCGCACATACACGGCGAGTACAGTGTATGTATTCTCTGTTCAGATATAATCATGTCTTCTGGACAGTAATGTGTCATACTACTACATGGCAAAGCGAGAAAGTGTATAGACAAAAATTCACAACACAGAGATGTTTACCTCAGCTTATCGCACATACACGGTGAGTACAATGTATGTATACTCTGTTCAGATATAATCATGTCTTCTGGACAGTAATGTGTCATACTACTACATGACAAAGCGAGAAAGTGTATAGACAAAAATTCACAACACAGAGATGTTTACCTCAGCTTATCGCACATACACGGTGAGTACAGTGTATGTATACTCTGTTCAGATATAATCATGTCTTCTGGACAGTAATGTGTCATACTACTACATGACAAAGCGAGAAAGCGTATCGACAAAAATTCACAACACAGAGATGTTTACCTCAGCTTATCACACATACACGGCGAGTACAGTGTATGTATACTCTGTTCAGATATAATCATGTCTTCTGGACAGTAATGTGTCATACTACTACATGACAAAGCGAGAAAGCGTATCGACAAAAATTCGCAACACAGAGATGTTTACCTAAGCTTATCACACATACACGGCGAGTACAGTGTATGTATACTCTGTTCAGATATAATCATGTCTTCTGGACAGTAATGTGTCATACTACTACATGACAAAGCGAGAAAGCGTATCGACAAAGGTTCACAACACAGAGATATTTACCTCAGCTTATCGCATATACGCGGCGAGTCCAATGTATGTGTACTCTGTTCAGATATAATGATGTCTTCTGGACAGTAATGTGTCATACATCGGCAGGCGCGAGAAAACATATCATATAGACAAACGCAGCTTCCAATAGCTCTATTTGTGATTCGTAACCTACTTCACATCAACTTACTAATATTTCAGTATTCTAATCCACCAGATAAATCCTGACAAGGGACGATCACAGCGCAGGTCAACAGAAAGTCAATACACCTCAACAATGTCGAGTAATAATGCGTAGCTCAGGATTATGTGGTTACCCTGCTTCTTAAAGGGAAATATCAAATGAAATGCTGCATTTAGATCTACGTATTGGCTTGGTTTTTAACATTATATTGTTACGATATTCCTCTGAGCCCCCAAAACGACCTATAAGAATCTATGGAAGATATTTTTGGCAATGATTTTAGTCGGAGAATATACAAAAGTTAGCTTTGAATTGAGTATATTATAGATCACCCATAAAAACAAACGATAACAGGCAGAGTAATTGCATATATATTTTAGATTAATAACTTTATGTCTTGCTGGTGGCCTCAGAACGCTGGTCTCCTTTGGGATATTCTTACACTGTATTTGTATTCCTGATGGTCATATGCGATATCTGAGCACCTCATGTTTCAATATTCGATATTGATTCGTTCGGTTCTATGACTCCCAATAGGAACTTGGCCATCTGTTGCTTCTGGAGGATTCAGTTTGCAACGATACGAGAATAGAACCTAAGAATAGAACCATGTCGTATGATTTGCTTGGACAAGGTTGCTAAGTGATTTTGAAATGCGGCGCCTTTCAACGCGTATTCCATCCACAAGCACTGTCATTGTTATCATTAAATTGTACATCCCATTTAAGAAAGTGGGAGAATCAGTTGTAAATAAATTGACTGCTCCTATGTAATATATATACACCATAGAAAGAAACCCATAAAGTGTGGTGAAAAGCAAATTACGAGGCCTCTCCGTAAAATAAGGACTCCAATTTTATTTAAAATATAAAACATGTTTATTGCCAAGGAATGTTACATTGATTGAAATGCGGAACTTCAGCTATTTTTTAACGTATTCACCATTGCGATCGATGCATTTTGTATGCGCTGTGGTATTTTTTTTTTTAATTTACGTCCTCCAAAGTTAAGTCATATCGGGCGATGAATGGAATGGGTGAAATGATGCTCAAATAATCCCAGGGTGCATAGAGCTTAGAGTTCCCTGACATTCGTCTTTCAGGATAAGGGAAAACCCCGGAAAAACCTTATCCAGGTAACTCACCCTGACCGAGATTGGAACTCGGGACCTCTTGAACGTGAGGCAGACATGCTACCACCACGCTACCGAGGCGGGCTGCACTGTGGTAGTTTTTGTATACCCTTGTTATAGCACTCTCCCGCCAAGTTGCGCAGGTAGCGCTCAACCTCGTTTTTCAAATCATCGTCGGTCTGGAAATGTGTTCCACCCAGGTGTGACTTCAACTCAGGAAATAGATGATAATCACTAGGTGCTGAGTCTGGACCGTAGGGGGGATGGGTGAGAATGTCCCATCGGAACTGGGTCAGGAGATGAGCCTTGCAATGATGCAAATGTTTGGTCAAAGTCTTGTCAATCGTAGTCTTACTGACTTCAGGGATATAAATAAGTAAATGCGAGGATCTACTCCCATTAGTCCTGGACTCGTAGGAGCAGAACCCGGGCCTCTCGGGTATATTTACCGTAGGACAGCACTTAATTTATAAACTGCCACCCGCTGCACACGGAAGACTGGACGGAAGTGGATACGCCACTTACGCGCCGGTCCTTAATGAACCAGCTACCAAAAAACCTTGGTAGGGCAGCCGGTGATCTAGCACACCAGCTACTAGCTCTGCAGGCTAGTACCCGGGACTTATGAGGCAACCCTCTACCCCCTCCGGGCGGCCAAATCCTGGCCGGAGGTACCCAGTTTCCCGTGGGTGGCGGGAACGTACTGCCCCTCGAGTCCAACCCAAACCGAACAGCTCCCAGAGGGAGGGGCTCGAATGTTCGGCCCGAGGATTGGACCACTACGGGACGTCAGGACTGGGCAAGGAGGAGGAGAGGTCGACCACAGGAGATTGCCAAGAGGTGGAGTTCACCAGAGGAATACAAAATTGATGACCTGACCTCTTTTCCTGATGGAAGTAACTGTTGTTACTGATTCCAGTTGAGGAGAAGCTTGGATACCAAGTTTGTATTCAAGTAGAAGTAGATGGTAGAATTGGCAGTTGTAGAAGTTGTGGTTTTTGAATGTAATTGTAGACAGTAGTTAGTTAGATTGTATTATTGTTAGAGTAGAACTGCCAAATAGGATGGTGTGTGGAAATGTAAAGTCGCTGGTTTCCAGTGGCTGTAGGTTAGATAGCTAGATAGTTAAGTTAGATTAGGATATCTGCAAATAATTGTAAAAGATTTGAGGAATAAATAAAGAATGATTGAGAAAATAAAAATAAAATCAGCGGAAACTATGTCCTGGTATAGATTCCAGATGCCAGGGCAATAGTTAAGCAGATTTTATTTATTTATTTTTTGTAACGTCAGAGGTACCACGAGTGCTAGGGGTCCGCAGTGCCCGCACCTTGGCAGCTGAAAGGGACGAATCCTTTCCCCTACGGGAGACTTCAGAGATAAGTTCGCACAGTTCGCGCACTGTCACACGCCGATCTTTAACCATTTCTTGCTCCACTTTTGCAATTGTTTCGGCTGAAACCGAAGGCCGAACAGAACGCTGTTCATTATGGGCGTATGTACGTCCGTCTTTGAACTCTCTGACCCACTTTCGCAAGTTTTTGATATCCATATACTGTGACCCATAGACTTCGCATAACTGACGATGCATTTCAGTTGGGGTATTGCATTTGGCACTCAAAAAAAAAAAAAAAAAAAAAAAACCGATCACTGCACGCAATTCGCACTTGGCGGCGGAAGTGATAGGAAGCTCCATCGCAAACGGCTGCCCAGTCAAGACTAATGGTTGCAGCGACTTCATTGTGTTGGGGATGTGAAGGGGTGAAACCAAGCTACACGCCAGTGTTGCCGGATCACGCGTAATGGCATTCCTCACGGCTCCATCGTCTTGGAGATCTTGAACTTTTTTTTTTTGGGGGGGGGGGGTGTTCGGACACAGAACATTCCAAATGTGAGCCTCTCTAGGTTATTGTGGAGTCAAACATCCAGTATTCTAGTTGGATAACACTACGAGCCTGTGGCCGCGCCGTGGCTCAGTGGTTAGACCACTTGGCTCTCACCAAAGCGGTCCGGGTTCGATCCCAGGCGACCGCAAAGTGAGGTTTGTGCTGGACAACACGGCGTTGGGGCGGGTTTTCTCCGGGACCTCGAGTTTCTCCCGCCATCTTATTCCACCGGTGCTCCATCTTCATCTCATGTATCATCAGTGTCACCGCCTGCGGTGCCGTATGTAGTAAAAGCGGGCGTTAAACACTACACATTTCATTTCACTACGAGCCAGTGCTAGCGAAATTTACATGTTTAACTTCGAAATATTGTTTATAATGACACATTACTAAGTTTCGCCCTACTGTTGCAATCAAACACACAAACAATGAGGGTAACTTTAAACTAAAATCCCTTCATATTTTACATTTCCCTTTTTAAAAGTTTCTATATATTTTTAGTGTAGCCTTATTTCCCATTTAGAAACTCCATTTTACTTCAGTATCAAATTTAGATTCAAGTTTAACTTTATTTTAACATCATTTCAAAGTAACAGTGATGCTATCAAAAGTGTTTATACAACATAAACACGTATAAGGGAAATAAGTTCATATCCGTGTATACATAGAAAATATTTGTTCAGAGTAAAACAGCCTGAATACTTACATCAATACTCAATGTGGCTTATTTATATGCATTGCATATATGTACAGAAACATTGAATTTACAGGAGTCGAATTTTAATGCGATGTATTCAAATGCACTGTGTATGGCGGTACACGTGACCTACTGCATTTTCCCTACCTCCACAAAATGTAGCTAAACCACGCTTTAGGAAGTGCTAATACGTTTATATAAGTGCATTAAAAGGAATTTATTACAAATAACATTCGAAAGTTACACTATTCTGTATTATTTATATGAATCTTTAAATAAATTTTACTACGAAGACTTTTCAATAAAGAGTGGTCATAATTTTTCGCATTAAAATTCAAACTTATTATATTCTGTTAGCTTAATGTGAAACAAAGACGCCGTAGTAGTTTCATTGTTGGTACTCCTAGTTTCTGTCTGTGAGAAACACGCAAGTTCAGACATGTTCAGTATCGCCTACCGTTAAAATGGAGGTAACACGCAAGGAACAATATGCGGCTTTGAAATTCTACTTTCGTCTCAACAAATCTTCCGTTGAGACCTATCGATGTTACACGAGGCCTATGGAGAGTCTGTTCTTCCCTACAGCACAGCTCGAAGGTCGTTTAAGATGTTTAAAGAGAGGAGATAATCAGTTTCAAAGGAAGGTGGGCCCGGAGCTCCAGTTACTGCTCTTACGGAAGAAAACATCAACACTGCTGCTGCCATTGTGAGAGAGGATTGACGGATTACCTTAAGATCACTTTCTGAAATACTGAACATTTCATTGGGTGCCACCCACACGTTAGTGAGAGAAACATTACACATGAGACGTGTTTGTGCGCGATGGGTTCCAAGACAGTTGATTCCCGAACAAAAGGACATTCGCATGCAGGTCTGCATGCAGTTAAACTACATCATTTTGATCCTGAGGGGACACAGCAAAGCTCAGTGTGGAAATAACCTTCACCACCAACCCCCAAAAAAGCAAAAGTGGTTGCTTCTGCTGGGAAAGTTATGGTCATCTCATTCTTTGATATTCATGGAATGGTTTAGCAGCATGTTGTACCTGCACACACATCAGTAACTGGACAATACTACACGGATGTCCTGAAACCATTGCAAGTCCTTATCAGGCGCAAAAGACCACATCTCCGTGAAGCAGGCTGGATGCTGAACCACGATAATGCGCGGCTGCATATTGCCAATGTTGTTGCTGAATATCTTGCAAAAATTAACGTGACGTGCTTCCCTCTCCCTCCCTATAGTCCGGATTTAGCCTCATGTGATTTTTTTTATTCCCTTACTTGAAGAAACGCCTTCGTGGGAGACATTATCCATCATCAGAAGCAGTGGTGAAGGCTGCGGAAGCAATTTTGAAGGATCTCCTTAAAAATTGTTTCCAGCATGTCTATGAAGACTAGCAGAAACGCTGAGACAAGTGCATCGCATTCAGGGGCGACCATTTTGAGAAGGACCATCAAAATTATGAGGATGAGTAAAGGTACGTTGTCAAAAAAAATTTGTCATCATTCTTTATTGAACAGCACTCGTATTAGTTTCATACACGTACTTAAAATATCTAAGATTTTTAGATATCTAGATGTACCTTTGTTAGACACATAAGTATCTGATATACATATAGCCAAGCTACAATTGTACTGTATTCCATAATCACCCTTATCTTATTCAAAGTGCGGTATTTGAAACCCAGCTCCTTTAGGAGACCACGCAAAGTGCAGCACCCGTAAGGAAAATCACAAATTTCTTGCAAATGTGCAGCCAATTCATCTAAGGTGGGCGCTCTCCCTTTTGCATAGAATCTATAAGTTGCTCAGCGAATTAAATCACATGTGAAATTATCTAGCTAAGAGAAACGTTTCCTTTAGTTTTCACACTTGATCGGCGTCTTTGGTATTCCTTTCGTCACAATATTTCTTACTGTATTTCTATGAATACCCAGAATTTATCATCAGGTTTATTGCATGCCCCTTACCAAAATTATTTGTCGGCACATATTTATATGTGTTCAAAACAAGTGCTGGAATTAGCTTAGAAAGAGTTCCCGTTATAACTTTTTTTTTTTATTTCACTTGACTGAAAGCAACCTACTACTACTACCACTGCATTTCCTTCCCAAGGTCTGCACATCGTGACACACTACGAATGTCTGCACGTAATGAAACAGATCAACTGGAAGTTGGAACTTTACCAACTAAAACTCCACGTTTTTTTTTTTATAATTTTTATGATCGAACAGCAGTACAGTGCTTTACAGATCAGAGTGAAAAGAAGGTAACAGTACAATAAGAACAATAACACTCAGGGGTAGGCTAACAGGCCGCCCCCTAACTACATTAAGTTACAACTCCAATAATACTCTCTGAGATGTAAGAAGATGTAAGACAGACATCAAGCACTAGAATCACTCGAATCAGATGTATCACTTAGAAACAGGCCCTGTGGTAGTCTCCTCTTTAAGCATGAGGGCTGGCGCGTGCGGACGCCGATGTTATAATATACAGCTCCTGGAACTTCCTGCAGTGTGGAAAAGAAACGACGAGCGATCCTGCGAATGTAGTCGTGAAGAGGTAACAGTCCTAGTTCGTGATGGAGCTGCTGATTACAAATGAACCATGGAGCGTTTGTAGCGATGCACATGAAGCGATTCTGTATGACCTGAAGACGACGCAGATGACATGTGTGTGCGGCCCCCTACACTTGGCAGGCATAAGTAATACTTAAGCGGACGAACGAGTGATTTGTAGAGTAACAATGAAGACTGTAGGCCGAGGCTGGAACGGCGATGCAACAGAGGTGAGAGTTTTGAAAGTCGTCCGCAAGCCAGTGATATAAGACGATCGATATGAGCACGCCAGGTCATTCGAGTGTCCAAAAGCACTTGTTAATAGTATATATTTTTGGGGGAGGGGCTTTGCCCCTCCCCGTGGTGTTTAAGGTGAATGATGAAGTTTATTTGTGGTTTAGTTTAGGGAGGGATTTTCCTTCCCCGGTGTAAGATGATGAGAGAAGTGTTGTAAGTAATAATGTGGTGTAGTAATGGATGAGTAAAGTTTTTTTTTTCTCTTTTTATGGATGGTTGTTTTGTAGTGAAGGATATTGGTGAATTGAGTTATGGATTATTATTATGGATAATTTGAGTGAAAGATGAAGGAGGATTTGAATGAATTATTTTAAGAAGTGGATATTTGGAAAAATGGATTTAAGGAGTTGATTTGATAAATTATGGAGATGTTATTTTATTTAAATTTGGTGTAAAATGAGGATTGTTAAATTTTGGGAAAGTGTGTTTTGATAAATTATAGAATAGGAATTTATATATATATAATTATGTTGAAGATTTAGGAGATTTAATAGTTGAAATGTGTTTTGGTATAATGTTAATTTGATATTTTTGTCTTAATAAGGTAAAAAAAAATTAAATTATAAATAGATGAAATAAATAAATTAAATTGAATTGTTTGGTTTGGTTGTTTGAAGGTTATTGTAATGGTTTAATTTTGAAATATATGAAAGTTATTGAATGTATAATTATTGTTTGTTTAATATGTTTGAATTGTATTGTTATTTTTTGAATTTGAAATTTATATTTTATTTGATATAAAGTAGATCTGAAAAAAAATATTGATTGTTGTAGAATTAAAAATAATAATTGAATTTGTTTGATTGTATAAATTGATATAATGTATTTTAATTTGTTTAAAGAATTTGGAGTCAATAATTTGTAAATTCTGTGATTGTTGTAATGTAAATTTTATGAATTATTTTTATATAAGTTTTTGGTTAAATGTTTTGTAAGTTTTTAAGAAGGTTTTTTATCAGTTATAAGTTTTAAATGTACTGGTTACCAGTACATTAAGTATCGGTTTCCGGTATTGTAGCCTTATTTTGTAATTGTAGCTGGTTGCCAGTTATTTGTATACTGGATTCCAGTAAATTTTTATTAGTTAAATTGTAAATTTTTAAATTGGTAGTTTTTGTACTTGTTTAAAATTTTTTCTTTTTTTTTTCCTTTTAATTTTTTTTATTTTATTATCTGAAAAATGATTGTTTAAATTGTATTTTTGTATTTATGTGGTAGTTAATAAATTAGAATTTGGAAATCATGTCCCGGTATAAGAAATTAGGTACCGGGATTAGATTTTCAGATTTTATTTATTTATTTATTTATTTTATTTGTCCAAAAGCACTCTCCGTAGGGGAGGAGATCCGTCCCCTTCAGCTACCAAAGTGCGGGCGCTGCGGACCCTTAGCACTCGTGTTACCTCTGACGTTACTAAAGGAACCTCGGGCCGTACATCTGAGCCCCTCCTTCGGGAGTTGTTCGGATTGGGATGGACTCGAGGGGGCAGTGTGTTCCCGATATCCCTGGGGATCGGGTACGTCTTCGGACGGGGTTCAGGGAAGCCATTAATTCTCCCGGGTACTAGCCTGCAAAGCTAGTAGAAGGTGTGCTAGGTCACCAGGCGGCCCCACCCAGGTCCGATCGGTAGTCTTCACCTTTGGTGTTGACGCGCGTAAGTGGCGTATCCACTTCCATCCCGTCTTGAGTCCATAGGACCAGATGGGGGGGGGGCTTGTTAGTCTCTTGGTCTTGCCCTATGGAAAGCCCCACGGAGGACGCCGAGCACCCTTTGGGACAGTTCGGATAACTCCCTGGTCGAAGGAGGCCTGGGTCCTTAGTCCTACGGGTCCAGGACTAATGGGAGTAGAACCTCTGCACTTAACAACATGTCCAAAAGCACTCCAAGGTATTTAACGGGAGTTGTAGAAATACGATAATTCTACTCAGCATTATCACACGCAAACATGACGAAGTCACGGCCTCCTTGAACCTATTCAAGACTCTACGTGGAGTAAACATGTGAGTGTAATTTCCAGAAAATCAGGGTTGCTACTGGTCCTCAACGACAGTGTTCCATTTCTGAAGTGTGGAGATAGATTTATGACGGTCATTAGTGGGCGGGAGGGTATTTTCCTTTGAAGGAAAACTCTACAAGCGTTCAATTGACTGACTATACCAAATGAGGACCTTCTCGATTGAGAAATGGTGGTCGGGGTACATCAGGCTGGAGAGATCGGGGCACTCACCATATTCCACCTTCATTAATGCATCTCAGTTGTATCTGTGGTGAACAGAGATGAATGTTAACAAAACCATCCATCAAAAACTGGACTTCGTTGCTTTACATGATTTTTCGAAATAATTCGGGTCATTTTTCAGTTGCTCAAGCAATTGCACATTGGAGATAAAAGGACGCATCCATCAGACGTGAAAGAGTTTTGGAGCCTCAAATTTATCTTAGAAGACAGATATCTCAACCTGTAGCGTCCGTAGGTATCATATGTGATACCTCCGGTTTCGAATTTTTCCCGTCCTAAGCTGATAAGCTAAGCAAGTGTGCCTGAACATTCTCTTCGTCATTTGTTTTAACTTACTGGTGCAATACATATGTGACAGCAACAGCTGGAAATTCTTTGTTCTGAAGCCATGCAACATGTGGGGATGTAAGAAAGGTAATTTCACAACTTTAAGTGTTTATTTGTAAGAGGGTGGATCAAAAGTAATGCTTTCTATATTTCATCTTAAATGAATAAGTTATGTGAAAAATTTGAATTTGGCGCAATTCATCAAACCACCTTCTCCAATCCCCTGCAGTAGTAACTTCCTAAGTCAACAGGTGGCAACACTGTATCCTCTTGCAAAATGGCTGACATCGACACTCGTATTAGACAGCGTTCTGTGATTGAATTGTTACTGTGGAAGGTGAAACGCCAATTCGCATTCACGAAAGGCTAAAAAATGAGTATGGTGATGCAACGGTGGATGTCAGCATTGTTAGCCGATGGGTTCGTTGCTGTAACGAAGCTGAAGGGCAAACACCATTGGCAGATGAAAGGCGAAGTGGTAGGTCGGCGACTGCAGTGACTCCATGCAACATTCAGCGAATCGATAACATCATTCGTGGTGACCGCCGGGTAATAACAGGTGAATTGTGTCGCATTACCTCCCTCAGTAAAGTCAGTGTGATGACGATTATTCAACAACTGGGTTACTCAAAAGTCTCTTCACGTTGTGTACCACGAACGTTAACCGCCCAAAACAAAGAAACAAGGAAAACAATGGCCTCCGAACACTTGCAATGCTTCAATTTGGAGGGAGAGGAGTTTCTGGAAAAAATTGTTATGGAGACGAAACGTGGGTACGTTTATTTCAACCTGAATCAAAGATGCAGTCAATGGAATTGCACCACACAACGTCACCGCAGAAAAAAGATTAAAATCTCAGCGGTCGGCAGGAAAAGTTATGGCGACTCTGTTTTGGGATGCACAGTGTGTGCTTATGATTGAGTTTTTGGAGCAGGGATGCGCAATAAATTCTGTCCAATACGTCAGAGCTCTCAAAAAGCTGAAAGCACGTCTTCGCCGAGTTCTCCCAACAAAAGCTATGGCGGATGCTCTTCTTTTGCATGACAATGCAAGATCACACAGCAGCCATTACAATACTACAGAAATTGAGAAATTGGGATGGAAAGTCTTACCCCAGTGACCTGGCACCATCAGACTTCCATCTGTTCGTGCCACTAAAGGAAGCTCATCGTGGGATTCATTTTGAAGATGAGCAGGCTGTGAAGCCGTCCGTGCGTCAATGGCTTAGGAGGCAAGACCGTGTGTTTTACCACACTGGAATACATGCCCTAGTTAAAAGGTGGAGCAAAACTGTGGTAAAGGACGGAGATTATATTGAATAGTGACAAATTAATCGTCAATGATGTAGTTTTCAAGCTATGTAGTTTGGACTCAATTTTCTTGGCAATTAAAAGAGAAAAAATTAGGAGGCATTACTTTTTGACCCACCCTCGTATTCAGAAGTGTTTCAAGGGTTTTCAAGAGGAACTGAACTGAAATCCAGCATCACGAAGATCTTGGAAAGGGCCCTTAAAATGTAAATCCGTCGACTTAAGAAGCACAGACCAATACAGCTTGATTATCAAGTTAAGTAGTTACGTTTCTTTGACCTGTTTAATTTTCTATACTCACGCCATCTCCTGACCTGACATTTAGTGTATTAAAACAGTCTTTTGTTCGGTAATACGAATTTTGATAGTGTTTTGTCCTTGTTTATATTTGTGTTATACCCAGTATTCCATTTGTTCTTATAACATTTAATAAATATGCTGATGATAGCAGAGATGCACACTCTCAAAAACGTCTATTTCTAATCGTCTTTTCAACTGACTTGCTTCCCGGGAAGAACTAGAGCATATTCGTCACCAGGAAAGCTTCTGGTCTGGTTTTAAATGGCTAATTTTACCACTGGTATTTCTGTAACAAAGCTTTCGATATGATGTCTTATATCGGTAAATACTTATTATATTGTAAATGTCTTGATTCAGTGTTTTCAATTCTGATATACCGGATCATTAATGCCAAATGCCCTTCTAGCTTCTGCAGCATACAGCAGAGATGACTGTGAAGGAAATAATTCAGCTGATGGCGCCATTCAACAATGGAAATTATGACCTGAAACTGGAGTGAGTGACAGCTGTCGAAGCATGACGTCATCGACATTCATTAGCTTCACGAGAGATCAGTAAACACACCATGTGCTATGCAAGCACTCTACCACTCCAGATGAAGCGCTCGGAACACCATTTTTATGAAGTTTAACTTATGTTCCTGACAAACTATATTACACAAACTCTTAATTAAAAACTGATGCGATGTACTCAAATAACTTTCTATGCGTGCGTAGGAAATCTTCTTGCAAACACCTGTTAATTTCATGTTAAACATTTGTAACAGTTTTATTACTAAATCTTGATGCAACAGGATTATCAGCGAACCTTATACAGTGTGATCCATATAAATCTGAACCATTTCAATAGGTCATAAAATGTGAATGAATAATAGGACACACGTACAGATTTGGGAGAATATAATACACAATTGGGAGATTACATTACACTATTTACATCTCAGAGAAAATGTTGGAAGTGTCCTCCACCATATTTGTACTCGTCTCACCATATTCTCTGAAGTTTTACGGAGAGTATCTTCGCCATTGTTACTTATTTCGGTTCGAATGGATTCCTTGAGAACATCAATTGTCCGTGGCCTATTCTTGTACACTCTATTTCTAGATACCCACACAAGAAAACCTCCGGTGAGGTTAGGTCAGGTAATCTGGGAGGGGGCACAGATCTTTTGAGATTATTCGATTATCAAAGAAACTGGTTACAAGTTCCATGATGTCATTAGATGTATGGCACGTTGCTCCATCTTGCTGGAAGTAACCTTCTCTCAATTCGATATCATCCAGCTACTCCACGAATGTCTTGAAGACACCCATATAAGCTTTAGTGTCTACAGCCGTGTCAAAGAAATATCAACAATTTTCCATTTTTCCTGAGCCACTGAGATCATTAAAAGAGAGCTCCATATCGTGCCTGTTGCCACGCAGTGCCGACCACTCATCGCGTCAGCACGAGAGCGCCGCCCTACGGACAACAAGCCTGAAGTCTTCCGCGGTGGCCAAGGGGAAGGTATAACCAGGTACTGTGGCGGCCACCTCAGCCGCCGATCTGCAATTTCATTACCCTGCAGGCCAACGCCACCAGGAACCCACGCACACACCACGCTTACGCCAGAGACGTGTAAGACGTGGAGGGCGTCCTGAATACGCTGTACAACGGGATGGTAAGTGTACAGCTCACGAATTTCTGAAGTGCACTAAGGAAATCATTAAAAATGAGGGAATTACGCAACTTTCGGCGGCGAACATGTAAATGGCTCGGTAGATTGTGCAGAGCTCTGCGTTGTAGATGGATGTGGTGCAATGGAGAACGAATGTAAAGGGTTAGGCGAACAAAGGCAAACATCATCCGATTTGAAACATATAATAGGTATTATAACTAAATAAATGTTACCTTGTTTATTGTATCTTGTGTATCACAGTATATTGAAATAAATTAAGTATATACAGGTGTTTCAAAACGAACATATAGAAGTAGCTCATCAGCTTCTATGTGACATATATAGCTTTTACTGTCAATAGAGTCTTATAAAAATGCTCCAGAATGAGTGTGGATTAGACAGTAACAGGAACAACGACGCGTGCCTCACGGTGTTGGAGTTCGCAGGTATAGGTCACACGCCGTATCGCGTGTTGTAACTGTTTGTAAACATACCGACATACTCCGTAGTAGCTTGCTACTGCTAAGAATTTCTTTGGCTTAACAAAAACCGCAATAAAGAAGCTATTGCTTAGTAATTATTGCTTATGGGTGTTTGACGTGTTCCAAAATTCCGTTATAGCAGTCCATGATGTCAGATAACCTGATGGACATATGCAACTTTTACCTTTTAGAGGAAGTTAATGCTAGCGAGGTGACGAATGGAGGCATTAATTGATAAAAAGAACAAAGAACAACATCAAAGAATTGCAGATAAAGTTAACCAAAACTAAATGTTTTATGCAATGAGACAAGCATTTTATTTTACTGTATTTAATAATACCAAATAAAGCATTTGTAACTGAAAAGAACGCTGTTGATTTTACAGTAACTGGTTGAAAGTATGGTACAATTAAGATTATAACAAAATGCTCTGATGTTAAACAAATAAATATTATCATTGATGTAACTATTTTTACAATTAATATTTTAAATAAAAAAATTTAATCGTGCGTTCGTTGAACTCCCTTCAGCTCTTCCATTCATCAAAACCATATCCGTCATTTCGACGTTCGTATAGCGCTCCATATTGCTTGGATTTGTTATCTAAGTACACGCAAAATCCTCTCTATTAGGACGGAATGTGTAGTTTTACACTGAAGAGCAACCTTCAACTGTCCGAGTTATTAGTCGACTGTTTCACAAGTAACTGTCCTTTGTCTCATTACCTGAAAGGTAGACTAGGGTCACTGATAAAGAGCAAGGAGTAATGTTTTTGTTTTCGTGGCTGGTACGTCACAATAACAACTTTTGAAGTTCGTACACCAGTGGTTCCTGCACTGCCTAATCGCAAAGTAAGGTAATATTTAATGTTGGATAAAATTATACCTAAGAGAACTTCGAAGCTGCGAATCGAAATTCGGACTAGTTAAGTTATAAACTACGAAACGGTTATAATGGTTCTGTGAGGTTTGGAACAACCTGTATTTTTCCTAGTCTTGACGCCCATTCCGGGCAACCTACATTCTAATATTTACCTATAAGGAAGGTTTGTTCACGGCTTGGTAGCGTAGATAGTAGTGTGACTGTTTCACATTCAAGAAGATCCGAGTTTGAATCTCGGTTAGGGTGACGTATCTGGATAAGGTTTTCTCCGGGGTTTTCCCTTATTCTGAGGGATCAATGTCGGGTAACTCTAAGCTCAATGGACTCCGGACTTATTTGATCATCATCATTTCACACGATGTGACTTAACTATGGAGGACGTAAATTAAAAAAAAATGCTTATTCTTTCAGTTCAATAATAGCGTTTGATACTTTTTTATTTTAAATGCTGCACACAGATACAGTAACATTAATATTAGCGGTTAATGCCATTCCCAATTTACCAGTAATGTATGGATGAGATAATAGCAAGGTTAAACAAGGAAATCAGTACTGCACGATAACAGCAAAGAAATTCCTGGACTGCTCTATGCGGATGACTTAATGGTAGGATCTACAACGGTAGTAGGATTGCAGAAAGCAATAAATGAAAACCAGAAATTCTGTGAAGAGCGAGGAATAAAAATAAACATAAACAAGTCGAACGTTATGGTCTTCAAGAAGGGAGTTAAAAGGTGAAAAGTGGGTAGTGAATGACAAAAGGGCAGAAAAGGTCAATGAATTTGAATACTTGCGAGTGAGGATGAATAACAATTGAAAGTGGGGAGCACATAGGAGAAAAATGGAAGCAAAAGGAAGGGCGGCAAAGAATGGGATAAGTGGTTAGAAAGAATGTATGAAGCACTGGTGGAGTCCAAAATGTTGTATGCAGTGGTGATATGGGATGGGGGGGGGGGGGTGGTCACAGAGGTAAACAAACGGTGGAACAAAACTACAGAAGGTTTTGTAAAGAGATACTAGAATTACCAAGATCAGCATCTAGGGAAGTGGCTTTAGCAGAATTAGTAAATACAAGAAGAAATGAAATAATAATGGAAAGAATAATAAAACTTTGGTATAGGTGTTTGGCCAAAGATGAAAGGTAAATTATGAAATTATACATAAAACAGCAAAAAAGATTAGAGAACTCAAATAGTTGGTTGGCAGAGGTAGGAGTAATTATGGGAAAAAATAGGAACGTGATATATAGAGATTAGAGGAAAGGAATACAAGAGATGTGGGTAAATATGTAAAATGCAGAATAGAAGATATAGAAAGACAGGAAATATGGGGAGGTGTAGAAATTATGAAATCATTACAATTTTACAAACAAATAAAAAGAAATTGGTTACGAGAATCATATGTAATTACTGCAACAGGCAAGAGCGAGAAGGGTTAGCTTGGATGAGAACAGGAACAATATTTCTAAGAGTGATGAGAGGTAGTGAAAAGGGAATTTGTGAGTTTAGTGGAGAAAAAGAGGACATATTACGCTATGTAACAGAATGCGAGGAGTTAGCAATGTGCAGAAAAAAGTTTCGGGATGAACAATGGGAGAAAGTAGCTATAAAAATGTTAACAGGAAAGGAGGAAAAGAAGGTAAGAAGTATTGGTGAGTTCTTGCAGAAAGTAAAAGAAAAATGAAGAAGAAATTTAAAGAAGATAAGAAAGGAAGATGAGGGGGAAGAATGGGGCTAATTAAGTAACAAGCAGTCATGGAGGTTAAGAGCTGCGTGACAGAGCAGAAGACCAGGTTGTCATGTAAGCCGAGGTAGCTACAAGGTAAACACAAATAAATGTAAAGAATATAAGAAAGGAAGATGAGGGGGAAGAAATGGGCTAATTAAGTAACAAGGAGACATGGAGGTTAAGAGCTACCTGACAGAGCAGAAGACCAGGGGGTCATGTAAGCCAAGGTAGCAACAAGGTAAAGACAAATAAATGTAAAGAATATAAGAAAGGGAAATAAGGGGGAAGAAGGGGGCTAAGTGAGTAACAAGGAGGCATGGAGGTTAAGGTCTACCTGACAGAGCAGAAGACCAGGGTGTTATGTAATCCAAGGAACAACAAGGTAAACACAAATAAACGTATCTTAAAGTTGTAAATTGTATGTCTGTGAAAGGTACTTGTTGAAATTTCGTCTCGCAGAGGTATTCTGGTTTGAGACCGAGATCATGGAGTTAGTAGCACAAAACCTAAGCACTTGAGCCACCCAGAAGCATTCAGTCTCTCTCTCTCTCTCTCTCTCTCTCTCTCTCTCTCTCTCTCTCTCTCTCTCTCTCTCTCTCTCTCTCTCTCTCTCTCTCTCTCTCTCTCTCTCTCTCTCTCTCTCTCTGTGTGTGTGTGTGTGTGTGTTTCACTTGCGAACATACACTCACGCGAACGTACACGCACACAGGCGCGCGCAAGGGCAAAGAAGAGAAGTAAGAGCTCAATATGACGGTCGCACATATATTTCTCTTGGGAGAGTTTTAAAATTCCCCCATATCTCTCTCTGACGTCCACACAGGCACGCATGACGCTAGGAAGCTTTACAAAATCTGTGGTTCCGCTGTCTGATATTTGCCTTCAGGCCTCACACAGATAAAGCGTACAATATAATCCCCACGCAGATGTTCTCTGTGATATGAAACCCTATGTAAAACTTATAAGCCTTCTAACAACAGCTTTCAATATTTTCCGTAGTAAATCCATCTCTTCACAGAACTATAAGCAACGCTAATGCATCGTTTAGGAGATCTGGGTACCCTAAGGTGAATCTTACTATCTTGCTACCGTTAACAACCAATTTTACTTTAATTTACTCCTGGTCACGATAACTAAAGTTC
The DNA here is from genome assembly GCA_030765055.1 of Mantis religiosa. Lineage (NCBI taxonomy): Eukaryota > Metazoa > Arthropoda > Insecta > Mantodea > Mantidae > Mantis > Mantis religiosa. The sequence continues at coordinate 203,843,294 of CM060949.1, read as the reverse complement.
CCTTTTTTTCTCTTCGTTTTTTCTTTTTTTTTCTTTCCTTCTTCTAATTTACGTCCTCCAAAGTTAGGTCATATCGACGGTCAATGACGGTGAATGACGGTGAATGAATGATGCTCAAATGAGTCTAGGGTCCATGGAGCTTAGAGTTACCAGACATTCGTCTTGAAGGATAAGGGAAAACCCTGGAAAAAACCTTATCCAGGTAACTCACCCTGATCGAGATTCGAACCAACGTTCCGACTGATCACAACTCCTCCCCGTATCGGTTGGATGATTGTCCACCTCTGCCGCGCGTAGTTGGGCGTGAGGTCTGCAGTCGGGTTCGTAGGCCTTGGCCCTCAAGGGGCTGTCGTTTCACGGGTTATTATTATATTTATTATAATATGAATTTTGTAAATTAATGCTTTTTATCAACTTAAGTCCCACCCATTTCATTATAAAACACCAAAGTTCCCAGAGGTGCCAAATTTTAAACTTTATTTTGCATGTGAAATACAAAATACAAACTTGATAAATTCTGATTATTTATAAGTATCGGAACTTAAGCTTATGTATTTTGTGGCAGCATTTTACGAATACCTAAATAGCTTTTTCGCAACACGTAAGCTTCCTGGCTAGTGACTTAATTCTCCGACAAAACTGCAACCAGTACTTCTTTTATTTTAGCATGATGTAATTATTTGTTCCAATTATTTATCTCTTACATATTTATTTATACAATTAATTATTCCACTAATCAAGAGTTCATTATAAGGTGGAAAAACCTATAATCTCACCAACAAATCTACTTTGGATATAGAAATTTGTTCTTGTCATAATTCTTTAAGGGAAAGCAGAACCGAAATTGGCTAAAAATTTGGGAAAGAAAATTTTTTGAGCTAATAAAATACTTTGAAACTTATACTATCATAATCCAACTAAATTTATGAGTTTAAGGTATTTAAATACCTTCACATGACAATTTAAATGCCTGTGCACACGTGCATGCTGTCGTTTGGATTCACAGAAGTCTGTCATTTGTGTTAAATTGAATGTACTAATTAATACATTTGAAATTAGCGGCAAAATTTCTGGTGGAATTTTGTATTGGTATGATGGTTATTTCTTACAATATGTGGCACCATGGAAACAAAACACTGGCTGCAAACATCAAAAGGAAATAGTAATATTTATATTTTTCTTTTATGTGAGTTTCTAACGCTCGTGATTTTGTTGTATTTCTGGTTAAACTACGTACTGTTTATATATAGTTGATAAGTTTTAGCGTACCTACCATTTAACATTTATATAGGTGTTTTATAAATAAAAATGTGCATATAACTGTTATATAGGTTATAGGTAAAGCATTCTTTGAAACAACTGACCTTCTGTTGACTGTGTACATAGTTAGGATCATGAATAGGCTAAACAATACATGGGAAGAAACACCTAAATATAAAACAACAATGGGAACATACTTGAGACCTGATGTAGTAAGAAAACTAATGCCTGTGTACCAAAGGCTGGCATCAGATGAAATCCTAAGGAGATGTACATTGGGTAACACACAAAATGCAAATGAAAGTTTGATATGGCATAATAGTCCAAAGGAAATATTTGTGTCAAAGAAGAGACTTCAGGTTGCTGTGACATCTACCATCAGTGAATTTAATTTTAGTTGTTCTGCCTCACTCAAGCTGCAGTCAGACATAATGGACACAGATTTCACCAGCATCTCTAAAAATTAGCCAAGGGAAGGACTAATTACGCTTACTTCATTCAGAAATTTCTGCGACTGTAACTTCTAAAACATCCAGAAGGAAACTGAAATTGAAGAACACTGCTGCAGAAGAGAGAAGAAAGAGGCAAGAGGTTCCAACTTATCTATCTAGAGGGTTTTAGTCTACTTCAAGGCATGTAGCTAAAAAGGAAAATGTTTTGGATTTTAAAATTTGATTTACTCAGTATTAGTTTTTTGAACATTTTTTGTCATTGAAAATGTTCCACACGATGCAGTTTTGATTGAGTCCCTATAAAATTTTCAAGACATGTTCTTAGAAAGAAAACAAAGATTTATTTCATATGAACTTTTAATATTCAGTATATTTTTAAAGTTATTGATATATAAACTCAAAGTTTTCATCATTGTTTGGCCTGTTTGTTTGCTACACACCTAATTTTTCCCTCTGGAACTAAAGGTAGTATACAAAATTCATATGACAGATCTTTTCTTCATAACCATCTGAAAAGTTTTAGAAATAGAAAACTTAAATTCTTTTAAAATTTTCATCACGTGGAGCGGTTTGAATTTTGCCCAAATTTTGAAATTCACAAATTAATTACTCAAAAACTATTGAAGATATAAAAACCAAATTTTGAATACTGTGTTCACTATGCATCAGAACTAAGTTTTAAAACTTTCAGCAAGATTGGTTGAAAATTGCTGGATTTGGGGTTTTCGGTGCTGCATGCTTTTAAAAGCCTGCGGTAACTCTATGACTCTATTGGTTTACTTTATGTTGCAAGGCAATACTTAGTGAGGAGCACCAGTAATAATTTTAAAGAAGTTATTTTTAAAATTTTTGTATCATATTTTGTATGTTAAGGGCCTAAAATATTAAATTTTTAGCCAATAATTGTCCCAGTCCTTTCTCAAAGAGTAGTATAATTTATTTTGTAGTGCGTCAGTTTTAAAGGCCTTAGGTTATATTTATATTTATCGTTTTAAAGTGCAGTTGTAAAATTCGTCGATTCACTGCAGCTCGAAGCTAACAGTTAATTTAAGCCATCTACCGTCATTTAATAAACTCAAAAGTCCCGAACTCTCCTATTTGTAAAGAAGGTTTTACACAGTTCTGAACGATATCCCTTGTAACATTAGTAAATCAAGGTCATCCATTCCAGTCAGCAAATATTGCTTCAAACACGCCGCATGCGAATTCGATCTGGAGTGTTAGATTACATGCTTCACCCATTCGTCTTGCTGGTTGCATATACAGCAAGGCAAATCTTATCCTTTCTTGGATTCCCGTCCGCGTACGGACTTCCCACGCCACTAACACCACCTTGTGTGTGTGTGTGTGTGTGTGTGTGTGTGTGTGTGTGTCTGTGTGTGCATGTGTCTGTGTGTGTGCATGTGTGTGTGTGTGTGTGTGTGTGTGTGTGTGTGTGTGTGTGTGTGTGTGTGTGTGTGTGTGTGTGTGTGTGTGTGTGTGATAGAGATTTAATAATTGTCAACTCAGTAAGTAGAATAGATATTGCATTCTACCCAGAATTTGGATATAGAAACATACGTTTTGAGGTATCCTGAATCCCACCCCGGCCAAATAAAACATTTATAAAAGACGGATTGTAATAATAAGGATAACTGCAGCAAAATAGTCATTCACTGTTAGTTTATATAAACATTTTCACTTTTTGCATATTCATTTAAGGTCACTGGGAGGTCGATGGGCCTCAGAATATCGATTTTTTGTTTTTAGTGTTAAAAAATTATATAATTCTTCAGATTTTAAAAGATATATATAATATAGGGCATCAGCTGGTATTAAAGCATTTAATCCATTTAATTAAAGTTGGCGGCACAATGACAACACACTTTCTGATCTTCTGCATACACATTTCACTCAGCATACTTCCAAAGCTTGAAATTTCTGAACTAACCCACTTAGAAACATAAACACTCTCTTCCAGAAGAGGTTCCTTTGGTAATTAAACCACTATTTAGGGAGCTTTCTCAAGATGAATTATTGAGAAAGTAGAACACAATACCCAAATGAAAGTTTTCATTATATATTATGGAGAAGAATTCCAAAAACTGTGCAGGTTGGGCCAAAAACTTAACAAAATTGGTGTATATGGCAGTGTTATTTGTTATAATGATGGGTGCAGTGGTAGGCATAAAGTAATGACAAAAATGGGTATAAAGGTTGGTGAAAATATTGAGGGCAGCATGTCTTAAAAAAAGATGTGCGTCGACTCTCAGAGGCAAAAAGAACAGATCAGTTGCTTGAAAGTAGAGGTAGAAGTAAGAAAAAGAAAAGAAAAGACGAGGAAAACCTAACTGAGCAGGAATATGGAGGAGGTTTGTTCTGAAAGTATGTATAATTGAAAAAGAATGGTGTCTAATCTTTGATCATGATTTCCCAAAACCTTGACTTTTTCATACTTCAGGTGCATGTTTCTCAAAAAGTATTAAAAATATTTATAAAAAAATTTTAGTGCTTATTTTTTATGATCCCTGAACACATTAAACTAACTTTTGTATTCATATGATTTATAAAATGGAGGGAAAATATAATTCAGTCATTAAAAATATTGTATTTTTTGTTAACAGGTCTAAATAATTTTTCTTGTGCATTGTATAAATTATATATGCTTTTTATTTAATTTAGATTATAAAAATGTGTCTTATGTTATTTATGAAAAATATTGGTGCCTATAGCTTTAAATTCCTACAAGAAAACTAGACCTGAAGTATAGGGTGTAATACTTTTTTCAGAATGCACAGAGTGCCTTATGCCCCTTTTGCAAGGAGCTGTATGAACTTAATATAAATATTATACCATAGATAAATGCGCACATCCGTATACTATAATCGCACCAAATTTCAATTTCTAGCAATGTTTAGCTTTTTATATATTTATATTTCAATATCGTTATAAACTAGCCCTGTCTGGGCAGAAATAAACTCCCAGTGCCCTTAAAGATATCGCTCATTAACTGCACAATTCTATGTGATACCGCCACACACACACACACACACACACACACACACACACACACACACACACACACACACACACAACACACACACACAAACACACACACACTGTGGTTGGGTCACGATAATTTTTGCTTTTGCAAATTATATGGTAAAAGCCGTGAATATATAATCAAGTTAAGACATGTTGCAGTCCGCAGTTTGGTGCTGTCCGAATGCGGTAGTACAAAATTTACAATTTCTATGCAATTATTTAAGTAAAAAAGCTTGGGAGTCAGAAATTATAAAAGTAAGAAGACCTGAAAGATTATCAATTGAAGATCAGATAGAATAAAAGAAAGAATTATAAGAGAAAATTTTATTGCAAATGGATCCTTAAACATAATAATAGAAAAAGAGGAAATCGAACAAATTGGACAAGATATAGAAGAGGAAGAGAATTTATTAGATAAGGAACGAGAGTAGTTAAACAAAAAATATTATGTGGTTTCGACCGGCGGATAAGAGCGTGTAGAAAGAAGAAGAATTAGACCAAAGAAATAATTAGTGAAATTTTATATTATTTATATGGACTTCGTGTATATTTGTAAAAATAAATATGAATTATTTTGTTCAGTTTCAGAATTTGGTAAAAAGTATCTTAATAGTTAATATTAAAGGAATGTATTGTTGTTTAAAATTATATTTAATCATCATCTAAATTAGAGATGTAATATATAAATTTCTTTTTAGATTATATGTTTAACTAAGAAGATAAAAATATGAAAAGAAAAGAACAAATAAATTTATTATTGTTGTGTTTAATTTAAAAATAGGTGCCGGTTACCAGTATTTCTAAATATATGTTATAAATTTAGCTGAGATTTTTCTCGGTTTAAATTGGAATTGCTGGCTTCCAGCAATTATCAGGAGTTTTTTGTAGTTTTTATAGCTTTTGTTATTTAAATTTATCTGTAACGTTTGGTTAAGTATTTAAAAGAATATTAGTATTGTGTTCAATAGAGATTTGCTGGTTACCAGTAAATTTCGTTTTTGTAGTTTTTGGAGTCGTAGAAATCTAAAACAATTATGTACTATTAATAATGTAATTTTTATTAAGAAATAATAAATGTAAAATTTGAATGTGTGCCCCGGTATAGTTTCAAGGAGCCGGGGTATGATATTCAGATTTTATTTTATTTTGTTTTATTTTTTTATTTGTCCGAATGCGGTTCGTTGTTGCTTTGGCCATACAACTCCGGCTATACTTCTTCTCGTTTATCCTCCATGATCTTCAGTAGGTATCTGAAAGAATGTGACACCATATATCGAAGTTCCATGTCTTCAATTCTCAATGTATCTCTCGCGAGCAAGTACACCAGTATCAACCTAGTTGCCTTTGACAGCCCTGGATCCGGGCCTCTTTCTACCCGGGAGTGATGGATATTCCGGGGCTCTTTCCATAGGGCAATATCTGATTCCTTATACCCCCCCCCCCCCGCTGAGCACAACCTCAAGACGGGTGGAAGTGGATACGCCACTTACGCGCGTCAACCCCGCGGGGAAGACTACCCGAAAACCTCGGTGGAGCCGCCTGGTGATCTAGCACACCTTCTACTAGCTCTGCAGGCTGGTACCCGGGACTTATTAGGCAACCCTCTACCCCCTTCGGGCGGCCGTAGCCTGGTGATCTAGCACACCAGCTACTAGCTCTGCAGGCTAGTACCCGGGACTTATTAGGCAACCCTCTACCCCCTCCGGGCGGCCGTAGCCTGGTGATCTAGCACACCAGCTACTAGCTCTGCAGGCTAGTACCCGGGACTTATTAGGCAACCCTCTACCCCCTTCGGGCGGCCGTAGCCTGGTGATCTAGCACACCTTCTACTAGCTCTGCAGGCTAGTACCCGGGACTTATTAGGCAACCCTCTACCCCCTTCGGGCGGCCGTAGCCTGGTGATCTAGCACACCAGCTACTAGCTCTGCAGGCTGGTACCCGGGACTTATTAGGCAACCCTCTACCCCCTTCGGGCGGCCGTAGCCTGGTGATCTAGCACACCAGCTACTAGCTCTGCAGGCTGGTACCCGGGACTTATTAGGCAACCCTCTACCCCCTTCGGGCGGCCGTAGCCTGGTGATCTAGCACACCAGCTACTAGCTCTGCAGGCTAGTACCCGGGACTTATTAGGTAACCCTCTACCCCCTTCGGGCGGCCGTAGCCTGGTGATCTAGCACACCAGCTACTAGCTCTGCAGGCTGGTACCCGGAACTTATTAGGTAACCCTCTACCCCCTTCGGGCGGTCGTAGCCTGGTGATCTAGCACACCAGCTACTAGCTCTGCAGGCTAGTACCCGGGACTTATTAGGTAACCCTCTACCCCCTCCGGGCGGCCGTAGCCTGGTGATCTAGCACACCAGCTACTAGCTCTGCAGGCTAGTACCCGGGACTTATTAGGCAACCCTCTACCCCCTCCGGGCGGCCGTAGCCTGGTGATCTAGCACACCAGCTACTAGCTCTGCAGGCTAGTACCCGGGACTTATTAGGCAACCCTCTGCCCCCTCCGGGCGGCCGTAGCCTGGTGATCTAGCACACCTTCTACTAGCTCTGCAGGCTGGTACCCGGGACTTATTAGGCAACCCTCTGCCCCCTCCGGGCGGCCGTTGCCTGGTGATCCAGCACACCTTCTACTAGCTCTGCAGGCTAGTACCCGGGACTTATTAGGCAACCCTCTACCCCCTCCGGGCGGCCGTAGCCTAGTGATCTAGCACACCTTCTACTAGCTCTGCAGGCTAGTACCCGGGACTTATTAGGCAACCCTCTACCCCCTTCGGGCGGCCGTAGCCTGGTGATCTAGCACACCTTCTACTAGCTCTGCAGGCTAGTACCCGGGACTTATTAGGTAACCCTCTACCCCCTTCGGGCGGCCGTAGCCTGGTGATCTATCACACCAGCTACTAGCTCTGCAGGCTAGTACCCGGGACTTATTAGGTAACCCTCTACCCTCTCCGGGCGGTCGTAGCCTGGTGATCTAGCACACCTTCTACTAGCTCTGCAGGCTAGTACCCGGGACTTATTAGGTAACCCTCTACCCCCTTCGGGCGGTCGTAGCCTGGTGATCTAGCACACCAGCTACTAGCTCTGCAGGCTAGTACCCGGGACTTATTAGGTAACCCTCTACCCTCTCCGGGCGGTCGTAGCCTGGTGATCTAGCACACCTTCTACTAGCTCTGCAGGCTAGTACCCGGGACTTCTTAGGCAACCCTCTACCCCCTTCGGGCGGTCGTAGCCTGGTGATCTAGCACACCTTCTACTAGCTCTGCAGGCTAGTACCCGTGACTTATCAGGCAACCCTCTACCCCCTTCGGGCGGTCGTAGCCTGGTGATCTAGCACACCAGCTACTAGCTCTGCAGGCTAGTACCCGGGACTTATTAGGCAACCCTCTACACCCTCCGGGCGGTCGTAGCCTGGTGATCTAGCACACCAGCTACTAGCTCTGCAGGCTAGTACCCGGGACTTATTAGGCAACCCTCTACACCCTCCGGCCGGCCGTAGCCTGGTGATCTAGCACACCTTCTACTAGCTCTGCAGGCTGGTACTCGGGACTTATTAGGCAACCCTCTACCCCCTCCGGGCGGCCGTAGCCTGGCGATCTAGCACACCTTCTACTAGCTCTGCAGGCTGGTACCCGGGACTTATTAGGCAACCCTCTACCCCCTCCGGGCGGCCGTAGCCTGGCGATCTAGCACACCTTCTACTAGCTCTGCAGGCTGGTACCCGGGACTTATTAGGCAACCCTCTACCCCCTCCGGGCGGCCGTAGCCTGGTGATCTAGCACACCAGCTACTAGCTCTGCAGGCTAGTACCCGGGACTTATTAGGCAACCCTCTACCCCCTTCGGGTGGCCGTAGCCTGGCCGGAGGTACCAAATTCCCCGTGGGTTTTGGTAACACACTACCCCTTCGAGTCCAACCCAATCCAAACAAGTCCCCGACGGGAGGGGCACGGCAATTTGGCCCGAGATTCCTCTAGTAACGTCAGAAGTACCACGAGTGCTAAGCGTCCGCAGCGCCCGCACCACGGCAGCTGAAGGGGACGGATCCTCTCCCCTACGGGAAGTTGTGTCGTGCTCCTTTTAGATAAATCGGTTTTATAAATCAGTATTTGTAGATTTTGTTCTGTCAGGTAGTCCCATATAACTTCTACCCCATAGGCCAGGATTGGCAATAATTAAGATTTGAATAATTCCAATAACCATTTTCTTTGATAATCGAATAATCTCAAAAGCTCTGTAGCCCCAAGATCCACTGACCTAACCTCACCGGATATTTTTCTTGTGTGGGTATCTAAAAATAGACTGTACAAGAATAGGCCACGGACAGTTGATGTTCTGTAGGAATCCATTCTAACCGAAATAAGTAACATTGGCGAGGAGACTCTCCATAAAGCTTCAGAGAATATGGTGAGACGAGTACAAGCATGTATAGATGCTGGTAGAGGACACTTCCAACATTTTCTCTGAGATGTACATAGTGTAATGTAATCTGCCAATTGTGTATTATACTCTCCCAAAGTTTTACGTGTGTGCTGTTATTGGTTCATGCTGTTATTGCTGTTATGGCGTATTAACAACTATATACATCAACTAATTTTATTGAAATTTAACAGATTTAAGAGAATATAATTATACTTTGCGTTGTGTTAGTTGACTAGGCTAAGTGGGCTGATTTTAAAACACCCCATGCTATATGTTTATGGTTTATCAACTTAACTGTCTTTTGGGTTAAACTACTACATTTTTTGTTAATCTGCTCCCATATTAATGTTTGAAATCTTCTTCCTATTTCTTTCACATGCCCATAGTCGTACAGAATTTAGTGCATGCAAACAGAACTTTCACATCCCGATTTCACTCGAAACAGAGGTTTCGACACCTTTGAATTAAAAATAAATATTTAGTAAAGTGCCTATGATATGTGTATGTTAAACTAACTTGGAATGTTTTAAAACAAATGCTCATGACAAACTCCCCTTCAAATGTTTTCTATCTTGTATGAAGTATTTTGTATTCCTGTATTGTTTTAGCATGTCAAAATGTATTTTAGGTTGTAAAGTAATCAATATTTGTTGGTGGTTCAAAGCTTATTATTACTGATAGTGCCTGTTTTAATGACAACTTTGAACTTGTGCTTAATTTTGTGCCCGTTTTAAGACTTTTACTGCCTGTTGCGCAAACTTCTAATAAAAGTTTAAGAGTAGTTTGTAGAGGAAAATGTAGAGAAGGTGGTAGATGGCAGTACCAACTCTGATATACGGATCAGAACAATGGACATTAACAAAAAGATATATTACTACAATACAGACATTAGAGATGAAGTTTGTAAGAATAATAGCTGTGCAAATTAATTGTTCTTTTACACTAGCCGTGTGTAGGACGCACTATGAGAGGGTAGAGCCAGACTGAAAAATTCAATGCCAAAGTAGGGATTTGAACCATGGAACTTATGATCTCCGTCCAGCCGCTCTAAACCATTGAGCTAGTATGGCCAACGTACCAACATGACATTAAATTCTCGAACTGACTTGTATTTTCCCAGTAAACCACTAGGAGTTCTCATAAACACATGAGACATCTACCTTAATCGCGACTTACTATGCTGTAAGTACTTTAAGGCGCGGGCTTTATAGTTCGGACCACTATTAGGTACAATTAATAGAAATTAATTTTTCTTTCACACTAGCCGTGTGTAGGCTAAATTATGGAAAGATAAGGTTAGAATGAAAAATTCAATGCCATAGCCGGAATCCGAAACACGGATCTTCTGGTCTCCGTCCAGTCGCTCTAAACCGCTGAGCTATTAAGGCCAAAGTGACGACATGACATTAAATTCTCCAACTGACTTGGTTTTTTGCATTGAATTTTTCAGTCTGGCTTTACGTTTTTATAGCTGTGTACACAAAACGAAGTCAAGGTATTAGGTAAGAATTGAAAGTGGAAGAAATAAATCATATTATTGTTAACTGAAATCAAGAGAACAGGCAGGTGTAAAGAATGAATAGTAATAATAATAATTTACCTAAATATCTATATACTATAAACTCAAAGATAGAAGGGACTGAGGAAAACCAAAGAAGGAATGGGTGGACTAATTTGGAGCTGGAAAGATTTGAAAAGTCAAAGCAATGAAGAAGAAGAGGAGTAGAGAAGGTCGTGTGAATGCAGAATATTGCAATTCATTTCCTTATTTGCTGGTACGGTTTTGACAGCAAACTTATATTGCTAGACATAGGGAAGCGGTTTCATGTGTTGGCATTATAAATTTATTTGAGTGCAGATGTAGGAAAAAACACAATGTACGAAACATGCATTTAGATATTACACGTTTGGCTTAAATGTTGATGAAGTAATGAGTTGTGTGTAATTCTTGTCGAAGATAACGAGCTCAGCGACAGATAAAGAGGCTTTGTGCTGGTCGGGTGATGGACAATTCTGACAGAATCATCACTCCTCCTCTCCCGTATGATGTGATGACAATGAACGCATTCACCCACAGAACCCTCCCGGACGTACGTACGTATGCTATCGGCTGGTTGTCCGCGAATGAAGGAGCGTGGCGCGCTCGCTCGTGTGAGGGTGTCTAAAGTGCGATATCGATTTTATATCTCGCCACAATACCACAAGAGAGGGGGAAGGCTCTGAAGTGGGGGTGTATTACCCTCTGCGGATTTCGAATACTACCTCCTCGTGCCTGCTATTCTCCTGGTAACAGCGTCAACGTTTAGGTCACCGTGGGCGCCCACAGGGTCGCTGTGGACGGCGATGTCGTCGACGGCGACTAATCGATACTATCGATTGAATGTCATATGGCGTCGCTCCACACTTGCTCCACGTGAGGCGCGTTACTGTGGTCCCCCACACAGAAGCAAACAACAATGGCTGAGCTGTTATAGGACTTAGAACATAATTATTACTATTATTATTACTATTATAATTACTGTTATGATTATAATTACTATTATTTTTATTATTATTATTTTTATTACTGTATTATTTTTTATTATTATTATTGTATTATTATTGTATTATTATTGTATTATTATTGTATTATTATTATTATTATTATTATTATTATTATTATTATTATTATTATTATTATTATTATTATTATTATTATTATTATTATTATTATTATTATTATTATTATTATTATTATTATTATTATTATTATTATTATTATTATTATTATTATTATTATTATTATTATTATTATTATTATTATTATTATTATTATTATTATTATTATTATTATTATTATTATTATTATTATTATTATTATTATTATTATTATTATTATTATTATTATTATTATTATTATTATTATTATTATTATTATTATTATTATTATTATTATTATTATTATTATTATTATTATTATTATTATTATTATTATTATTATTATTATTATTATTATTATTATTATTATTATTATTATTATTATTATTATTATTATTATTATTATTATTATTATTATTATTATTATTATTATTATTATTATTATTATTATTATTATTATTATTATTATTATTATTATTATTATTATTATTATTATTATTATTATTATTAATCACTATCATAACGTCATTATCATTCTTATCATTGTTATATCATCATCACCGACTTTTTGCTTAGCAGCAGGGAAACGAACAGAATTTAAGCAAACTTTAAACATTTCCAACGTTCTTTTAAAGCACTTTCCCATATGCTTTAACGTGAGAAGGTACTTCACTTGGGGTTAAAATTAACTTTTTTATTATTACATTTTAATATAGTGTCACACTTCTAGACTACAAATATACAGTGAAAATGTTCATTGGAGCAATATTTTATCCCTAATTTGCTAATTATATTAGTGGGTGTTAAGTTTTTGCCACGCCCCTTTTCGTAGGCTTTCAGAAAGTCATTCATAACTTCTGTATTTCTGAACCAGGCCTTGTTTTCTAAGGCATCTTCCAAGCTTTCTTTCTGCTCGTACCACTGTAACTCCAATGATGCTAGTTTTCTTTTGTCTTTGGCTGTGTATGTGAACAGTTATTTGTTCTGAATAATATTTTATACTAGTTATTTTGAAGATAAGAGATGGGTAGGCTAAAAACATTTCGACAGATAAACCTTATAGTTACGAAAATGGACAAAACGAATGATAACACGCCGTTCTTGCAATGAAAACGTCGCCATTTTAAGTAACATAAACAGTCGTAACTCTCGTCGCTGTCACTAGAGTTTATGCACTACCGTGCTGCCATCTCTATCAGACAATTACAAAGAGTCTACGTGTATTAAAAAAAAAAAAACAAAGGTGTTATAATTTGAAAGCACTTTGTAGGTTTAGAGATTCCATGTTCAACATCTTGCTGAACGTTTGAGTAATCAGTTTCCAGTCTTTGACTTAATACAGAAATGATTAGAATATTGTTACGTAATTAACAGTTAAATGGTAGGAATTGTGAAACATACAAGGTCTTGTTAACTGTTTACCGTATACATTTAGAATTTAACAAGTGGTAATCATTAACTGCAAGAGAGCTTGACAAACGAAGATCGACTAGGGCACAAAAGGTGTCGTCACAAGTGCAATGGTTAAGTGAGTAATATAAGGAAAAAAATTAAATATTTAAGGAAACTGACCAAGAATGGAAATCGTATAGGTCCACCTACCGAATAAATGTTTAATGCATTATTCTAGGAAACGCGAGAGAGAACATAGCGCTACTTCTGTAACCCAAAGAAATTCAAGAAAATACGATATATTTCAGAAAATAATATTGAGTGAATTTGAAGTAAACTAATGTTTACGTTATGTACTTTTGTTGCAGGTTGTGGGATTTCCGGATACATACCGCATGCTCAAATCAGATCATCCGCAACTTCTAAAAAGAGGATATTCTCGACTTACTCAGCGGTTGGTAAGGGACACCAGGGTAAGTCATATATCAGAATAAATCCTTAAAAATATCACTGCTATAGTGTGATCCATAAAAACCTGAACAATTTCAGTTATGGAAACAATAATAGTACACACGTGCAGCTTTGGGAGAATATAATACACAATTGGGAGATAACATTACACTATCTAGAACTCAGAGAAAATGTTGGAAGTGTCCTCCACCAGCATCTATACATGTTTGTACTCGTCTTACCATATTCTCTGAAGTTTTACGGAGATGATATCGAATTGAGAGAAGGTTATTTCCAGCAAGATGGAGCAACGTGCCATACATCTAATGACATTATGGAACTTGTCACCAGCTTCTTTGAATATCTAATAATCTGAAAAGGTCTGTGGCCCCCCAGATCCCCTGACGTAACCTCACCGGACTCCTTGTGGAGGTATCTAAAGAATAGAGTGTACAATAATAGGCCACTGACAGTTGATGTTCTCAAGGAGTCCATTCGAACCGAAATAAGTAACATTGACGAGGATACTCTCTGTAAAACTTCAGAGAATATGGTGAGACGAGTACAAACATGTATAGATGCTGGTGGAGGACACTTCCAACATTTTCTCTGAGATGTAAATAATGGAGCGTAATTACCCAATTGTGTATTATATTCTCCCAAAGTTGTACTTGTGTCCTATTGGTTCAAAAGTTATGGCCTCTTGAAATGGTTCAGGGGCCCTTGTCAGGTCCTTGGGAGATTATGACCCCACTAGACGTCGTTCTAGACAGCACCGGTTACCCCGCATGACTTGCGGGCCTCCGAGATAACCCAGGAGCTAATCCGAACAGCAGCTAAAGCTGAGCTCCACATAATCCTTCCAAGCTGCTTGACATCAAATTTATTCCCCAAAGTAAAAACAAATAAAACTCACCAGGGTGCAAGGCGTTGCATCCTTTCCTTCAACTCCTAGGTACATGTTTGTAACCTCATAAACACCAATCTAAAAACCCACCTCTCACCCTACAACATCCCTAAATCAACCTTACCTGTGGTAAAACCCTTAACGGGTGGGCACCCAGCAAAAACCTTCTGGCTAAATACAACCAGCCAGCACCACATGGTATGGCATGACATGGTTCAGGGTTATATGAATCGCAATATTTGATGTAGTTTTAATTAGCATAAGGATTACTAGACTGCAGCAGTATTGTACTGCTCAAAAATTTACCATGGCTTTATCTTTTTTAAAACAGAAACCTCAGATAACGCACTGATTATCTTCCAAAGAGGGAGAGGGCTAATGGCACGCTTTTCGGATGACTGCTAAGCTCCAATGAACGCATCACTCCAGCCAATGGAATGCGCAGAAATTACAAATGCCAGAGAGAGGTTATGTCCATGTGAAGCAATCAATGTTAGCTGAGAGGTTTCTGTTAACAAAGAGAAAGCCGTGGTAACGTTCTGAGCAGCGATGCCATATGCCTGTTTATTATCGCCAACCAACAGTTGACAGTTGACAGTAAAATACTGTGACAGTTACAGACGTCTGCAAATTATTAGACTCAATGGTGAACCTTTTAACACATACAGTTTATTTTCTATTTATTTAACAGAAATAATATTACAAAATATTTTTTCAACTCTTTTGTATGCATTGCTTTAGCCTTTATTACCATTTTGATGCATTTATGCATGCTCTCTACAAGGATGGAGCAGTTTTCCTTTATTTCTTCATCTCTGTGCCAAATGCTTATCAGGCCCTAAATAAGCTGAACTTTTGCTGTGATTTTCAATTTTTTCAGTCTGTTTAACAACACCCCACAGATTCTCTATTGGATTTATATCAGTGCTATATTCCCCGGCCATGGTAGTACTTTTACATTGTTTTCTTTGAGGAACTGGGTTACAGATTTTGCTCTATGGCAGGGAGCACTGTCATGCATAAACACAAAATCACCATTTGGGAACAATTCTTTACTTTGCGGAAATAGTCTTGTTTCTAATACACTTTTATACTGTTTCTGCTCCATAGATCCTACAACTATGTATAATCTTCCAGGTCCATGGACAGATATACAGCTCCAGACCATTTTTGATGTTGGGGCTTTACTCTTTGATCGTCACACTGAGGGGAAAATGCTTCTTTACCTGTTCTTGTTACATATTGGTTGCTCTCTTCACATACTTCAAACATGGATTCATCTGAGATGAATCAATTTTTACTGACACAGTAAAAACCTTATTAATATTAAACAGTTTTGAAATTGCTCAAAGATAGTATCACAAAACCAGCAATGAGAGCAACAAAGTTTATTTCATTTCCATAAAATTTACATGTACATATTTTTATTTTATGCTATATACAATTTTCATACTATTTACCTTTCTACAAAATTCCACTGGATGTTTCCGGCCCATTCTAAACGTTTTTTGCCATTGCAGGTGTCAGTTCGGCCCTTTTACGAGGCCTGCGTGCTGGTAAACCTGCTTCACATAATCTTCTGCGAACTACTGAGGCTGATATTTCCGTACCGTACTGCTTTAGTTGATTACTGAGGTCAATGCTGGTTGCTTTTTTTTCCACCTGCAAAAGTTTTCTTTGCATCCTCGGTGATATCTTTCTTTTCCTCCCGCATTTTCCATCGTCTCACCAAATGTTAAAGCTTGATTAATGCTACTAACAGATTTTTGTAAAATACACAATTTCTTAGCTATTTCACGTTGTGAATAAAGAGTTTCCTTCAAAAGACTCTCAGTTGCAGCTACTTTCCTTGATGATAAGTCAGTAGTTTTAACCATAACCTCACTTTTGAAACGATGGGAATGCTAAGGACAAAATACACGATGTTAACTGGCTTAAGATCAATTAATAGTAAATTCTGAGAATATATTAGCCATAAAACACAATAAAGGCAAATATCAACAAACTTCAGTTACTACATTCATCAAATGAAAGCAATATCATCAAACAGTTGGATAAACAGACATGTAGAAAATGGCTGCTCTTAATTCAGAGCTACCACCATATAACTATAAGTAAAAGAAAAATCCCCCAGCTATTACCAAGAGAGAAATTTCATTGAATATGCTTCATATTATAGCAAGGAAAAGATATACGACAAATTGAAATAGGTTACAGCGGTGAATAACTATTATTTTGAATGTTAAACTGAAGAAAAGTAAAAAAATAGTGAATGAGTCTAATAATTTGCACACGTCTATATAGGCATAATAGAATTCATAAAGAAATGAATATTGAAAATTGTAATAAATAGTTACGCACCATGTTAAATCCAAGATTATCCCTTAACTCGGTTCTAGCAATATATAATGCCTCTTACCGTGATATACAAGTACATAAGCCTCCAACGTCAATTTCTTTAAGAATATATATTCTTTCTTAGTTACAAAAACACAATATCCCATTTAAGGAAAATGGCACCAAACCAAAAATTGCATAACACAATTATAACCAATAAGACAACTCATAAACTTTTTGATTAACCAAAAACTATGAGAATATAACCACGAAACCTTAAGTCTTCCTCCATAACGTTCAGATCTGAATCCTATAGAATTAATATGGACAGAAGCCAAACAATGGGTTGCTCGCTTAAAATGAAAGACGAAATGTTGTGCCGCCAATAATTTGAGCAAATTGGACAAATGAATTGGTAAAAGGTATGCCATCTTGTGGATGAAATAAAACAAAAGTATTAGGGAAAAGTTACACTAACGGCGAAAAAAATTGAAAGAACTATAATTGATGACATTGGGATGGAATCAGAGACGAATCTGACAGTGATAATGACTCAAAAGGCGAAAATATGTTGGGCTCAGAAGAATAAAAATGTGATTAAGGGTAAAATTGTTTAACTAAGTGTTAAGTTGTGTGTCAGTGAAAAGGCTTTCGGGAAGTATAGTATATAATTTCTTTCAGACTGTAGGGCTAACCTGAATAGCGAGCGAAACGTGAAATAAACAATCCAATAGTGATTGAGAGGTTGAAGTCATTGTAGTGAGATATCACTGCCGTTGAATGCCAAGGAAAACATAAGAGAATCGCATCAAGACTCATTTAACTACTTTCTTATTGTTTCAAATGGTAAGAGTTCTCGCCTGTAGCGAATCAGATCCGTTAGAGCCTTCACCGTTGTCACCTCGTTATTCCCAAGTTTTATAGTTCCCTCTCACTCACACACTTGCGAGTGTTCGTGGCGCTAGACGTAAGGGAATGCAAACTGAATTTTTCAAAGTTTTATAATAATGCAGTTGTTAAAATCACAATTGAAACGTGGATATTCGTATATTACGCAATTTTTAAATATTTACTTTAAAATTAATTATAGTTTATGAATTACTTTTTTTGTAATCCAACACAAATACCAGCGGTGTATCCGTATAGCTGTGAATGTTACTTACGTTAAGAGATAATTCGTCATTGTCACTGTCATCAACGACTGAGTGCTGCAAATTTATGATGATATGTTCCAAAATCTCGTTACGTGCTATTTCTTTCCAAAAGTCGTCTTCTTGTAGTTTATCTGATGTCTCACAAAGTCTCCTCAGTCTTGTTGTGTTCCTTGTCAATTCCTTCGGGAATAAGTCCTTCAACGTCGGTCAGTTTAAAAATATTATTTCTGTTTGCAACATAATTTGAGCCCACATTAACTCTATTGGATTGTTCTAGCAGTAGTAAGGGGGGCTAAATCGCGTCTCTTTGTTCCAGCAGATACAACTTTTCATGGAAGAGTAACTGAATAACACTGCTTTGAGCTCTCTAGAGTAAATGGAGGTTACGACCCATTCATAAACAAAGATATGCGACCAGACCCGTTCTGCCAGACTAGCAAGAAATGTATCGTTTCCTCTCATCGAATTTAATAAACACCTACGTTTATTCATGCCCGATTTCACCAACAGATGTTAAAATCGACGTTAGCAAATGTAACGTAACAATTGTCACAGCGCTAAAACTAATGTTAAATTTCTTGCATTTCACCAACCTGTTTCATTAAAATGTTAATAAACCTGTGTTAACGCCAAGAAACTTGTAAATATCACAGCTATAGAAGGCTATGGATGATTTTCTGAACGTACTCCGATACACTTTTGTTTTCATTTTCGTATGCACAAATGGCGAATGAACAAAATCATAAATAAACCCGTGAGACAAATCTCTCATGAATTTTGAAATGGTGGCGAAGTGTAAGGGTATCGTGGAAAATAAGAGGACGGATGCAGCGAATGTAAAAGAGAAAGATGTCACACGGGGAAAATATTGGAAACGAATTTAATTCAAATGCATGTGTCACTACTACAAGCATCAAACAACTTGTCAGTATTACGTAAATTTAAAACGAGGAGCGAAGAAGGGCAAGTGACTTGACCGTTTCAAGACATCGTGGACAACGTGTTATCCACATAATTCAGTGAATTATAAAATAGCAAGGTTACTAGTACTTGAAGCTAAGGCGGGATAGTCATATTCCTTTCGATGTATGTTCTAACTCAGTATTACGTAAATTTAAAACGAGGGGCGATGAAGGGCAAGTGACTTGAACGTTTCAAGACAGCGTGGACAACGTGTTATCCACATAATTCAGTGAATTATAAAATCGCAAGGTTATTGATACTTGAAGCAATGGCGAGATCGGCATATTCCTTTCGATGCATGTTCTAACCTCTCTTGTACTTCCGCAGTAATCTTCATAGCAACATGTTTCGACAGTCTACACCTCCATAAAACAATTTTCTTCGGATAGTTCCTCAAAATCATTTCTCCTCATAAGCCGTACTCTATTATGAATGCCATTTAGACGGTCTTAAATATAGCAAATGGACATCAACACCTGAGTTCAGGCTCACCATCTTGACTATTTACAATTGTTAAGGACTTAACATTAGAAATTCGGCTTGTTAGTTTAACATGAGATATAACACGAGTGTCAGGCTAACACTTGTTAGTGAAATTGCAATTTTTGTTTTAACTATTGCTAAATTCGTGTTAAGTCTTAACATTTGTTGCTAAAATCGGGCATCAAAGTACGTATTTCTTTTACCACGTCATGTCAAATGTTAACGCTTCAGTTCTGAGTAATTGCAAATATACGTTCACACATACATGCCAACCAATAACGATATTCATTAGAGTGCTTACGTCACAATGCATTGTTATAATATAATGGTATCTACTTTATTTGTGTTAAGAAAGCTATTTGAGCTAAAATTGTGGAGTTGTCATTGCTATGTTGGATACATTACCCTCTACATTCCTCATGGATCAGTTTTTGCAAAATCTGAATTTCTGTCTTAGTGCGAATAGTATTTATTAGAGACTGATTATTTTGCCACTCGTCACACACCACTTAGGGAGAATACAATACGTCAATACCGCAGTACTCCGATTGGTTGCTCACCTAGAAGCGCTCAAATACAAACATCTTCCCATTTGAAACACATAATAGTGTTCAAGAACAATTGCACAGCCTCTATTTCAGCTCTTTTTGGTACCAGTACGTTAGCATCTTCCAATTAACTGTTTCCTCTCCATAACCCTGGTTTTAACTTCTTTTAAGAAACTTTTGGCTTCTCATACATTGTTATGGTTAGAAAATTCAATAACTTAACTAGCCATTTGTGCATTTTAACATCAAACCCCTATTAGCAGGCATTAGCGGCGTCTTTTTCCAGTACGGCTCTATCAGTACGTCTAAAACCAATAGGTACTGAGTGTTTATTACTATTATTATTATTCAGTTATATACAACATCGTTTTAAGCACAATGGTTTTGAGAGGGAATCCAAAGCAGCTTGCACTTGCTGAATAATCACAGAGAGTAAAGTGAAGTTTCCCTTTGTCAGCCCTTCTAGAGAAAGCAAATCACACACAAACACTTAGCTGGTCCTTTTTGAAGAGCCCTTGTACCCAAGCGGCAAGGGCAGAGAGTTGTTTAGTGCTCAAAGGGAGCGCGTCAGGATTCTTTTGTTTGTTCTTCACTGGCAGAAATAATGAGGTACTACACCAAAATGATTTCGGTTATTTTCCAATGGGTTTATCTAAGCAACTATTCATCACGTTGCATTTAAACTCAATTGTATGTCTATCACAAGCATGTTTCCTTTTTAAGTATGTCTGTAAACTGTTTCTAAATAGCTTACCCTTTTGCTTAGTTTACGTTAATGGGTTGTTAGTATTATAAATTCAGAAAATAGCTATAAACATCGCGTAAACTGATAAAACTCTCTCTCTCTCACTCTCTCTGGCTTTATATTTGGATGGTACAACACTAAATAGACGCTTATTATATAGTGCACTATAAGTTATTACCAGGTCTCTTCAATAAAGAATGATCATAACTTTTTACGGTCTTAATTTTCGCACTAAAATTCAATCCTATTATATTCTGTTAGCTTAATGAGAAACAAATACGCCGTAGTAGTTTCATTGTTGGTACTCCTGGTTCCCGTCTGTGAGATTCAGGTAAGCTCAGATATGTTCAGTATCGCCTACCGCTGAAAAGGAAGTAACACGTGAGGAACAATATGCGACTTTGAAATTCTGCTTTCGTCTCAACAAATCTTCAGTTGAGGCCTATACAATGTTACAGGAGGCCTATGTAGAGTCTGTTCTTTCCTACAGCACAGCTCGAAGGTGGTTTGAAATGTTTAAAGAGGGAAGACAATCAATTTCAAAAGAAGGTGGACCCGGTGCTCCAGTTACTGCTCTTACGGAAGAAAGCATCAACACTGCTGCTGCCATTGTGAAAGAGAATCGACGAATTACCTTAAGATCACTTTCTGAAATACTAAACATTTCATTGGGTGCCACCCACACGTTGCTGACAGCACATTACACATGAGACGTGTTTGTGCGTGATGGGTTCCAAGACTGTTGATTCCCGAACAGAAGGACATTCGCATGCCGGTCTCCATGCAGTAAAAGTTGATGTTAAGAGGAAGATCCGGAGCTTTTTTCAAACGTAATCACTGCTGATGAAACTTGGCAACATCATTTTGATCCTGAGAGGAAACAGCAAAGCTCATTGTGAAAATCTCATTCATCACCAACCCCCAAAAAAGCAAAAGTGGTTGCTTCTACAGGGAAAGTTCTGATCATCTGATTCTTTGATATTCATGGAATGGTTTATCAGCATGTTGTACCTGCACACACATCAGTAACTGGACAATACTACAGGGACGTCCTGAAAACACTGCAAGTCCATATCAGGCGCAAAAGACCACATTTCCGTGAAGCAGGCTGGATGCTGCAACACGATAATGCACGGCCGCATATTGTCAATGTTGTTGCTGTATATCTTGCAAAAATCAACTTGAAGTACATCCCTCACCCTCCCTATAGTCAGGAGTTAGCCCCATGGAGGTTTTTTCTATTCCTTAACTTGAAGAAATGCCTTCGTGGGAGGCATTATCCATCATCAGAAGCAGTGGTGGAGGCTGTGGAGGCGATTTTGAAGGATCTCTCAGAAATGGTTTCCAGCATGTCTTTGAAGACTGGCAGAAATTTTATTTTGGGAAAAGTGCATCGTATTCAGGGGAGACTATTTTGAGAAGGATGATCAACATTATGAGGATGAGTAAAGGTACTTTCTCAAAAATATTGTGATCATTATCTATTTAACAGCCCTCGTATATTCCTTAATCAATGCGACTACTCATTGTGTTACTCGTTTATTTGCGGCAAGCTGAAAGGTGTTTACAAGTGACTTCATATGTAGAGGTCTTAGTGATGACGTTAATGGCCATTTGCTTTCTTTTGCGACACTGGAAAAATGTTAACTCTCATACTTTACGGGACCAAGCTCTGTATGTTTGCAGGATGCGGGGAAATATGTTAAGGGGTTAAGCTGATGACGTGTAGCAGTGCTTCCATAAACAGACATTATCAAATTAAATTGTTATTGTTCCTTACCGAGCGGGATGAACATTTCGTGTGTGGCCTGCATTCGGGAGGCACGGCTTTGATTCCTGTGGCTGACCTACCCAACCCATGGGTTTTTCCGGGGGGTTTCCGGGTCACTAGGGGAATGCTGGGTATGTTAGTTACATCCCACAAGTTTCCCGTCCCTGCATTTCATCTCCATTATCATTTCATATCATTTCTTATCTGGTAGTATGGTGGTAGAAGTATCGGCGGGAGTCCGGCGGTGCATTGAAGGATGATATGCTCTGAGGTTAACTACTTCCTCCTCCGATAGGTCGCTTGCCGGTCTCCGTGCCTCTGCTGAGACCATTTCGTGACCACCAGCCAGGGACCTTTCGGGCTGCTGGGCTCGTTGCTATCCCGCAGTAGGGGAGCACGTCCTTGTCCACTATCCACTGCTGAGGCTCCTTGGGTCAACCGCTCTCTGTCTCCTCTCGCCTCATCCTTCCTCCCGGGGTTGCCCCACTTGGGGGTATAGGTACAATGAGCCCAGCATGGTTGCCTACGTACCGAACCCCCTCCTTAGTTAAATCTGGTAACAGGATCGCTCCGCGGTTTTGGGTTTCGATGCCCCAAAGTTGCGGCAACATATATAGCAAAATTTGTGCTGGTATCTCGTTTCCCGTTGTTGGTCTTACTTCATCGATCTTACCTTCGTCCAAAATATTATAACTTGATGAAGAAGATGTTCCCCGAAGTTATCAGGAAAGTCCTTAACTATACCTGGGATAGCTTTTAATATTATTTTGTTATATTCTTACTTACGAGCAATGAAAACTCTAAGTTACTAGAGTGTTAACGAGTTAAGAAATCATTAAGATCTTAAATTTAAATTTCTATAAGAAATCAGTCTTTTGTTTATTTCTTTTAACACCAAATCCATCACAATTCTTATCACAAATCTTTATGCTGTGATCGGAATCAATCTAATACTTCAAATTCAACTAACAGTTAAATATTTTCGAGCAATTATTAATAACAACTAAACACTAGTAACAAAACTTCACTTATCTTATATAAATCCTGGGGACCGGTTTCAAAGCAAACATCTGCTTTATCTTCAGCCACTCAGCTTGACATCCACCCACTAACTGACTGACTGACCTTGACCACTACCGGAGTTTGAAGGATAGCTCCTTATCTAACTGCCACCTACCGCGGACAACACAAACTTATTGATGATGTCTATAGGAGGGATATCAAAATTCATTACGCGATCCTTATTTTTCAAAATAAATATCTTCTCCCAAACCATTAAATCTATCGGTTCCTTCAATTGTTTCAATAATTTAACTTCTGGATTTACTTCATGATTACATGACCAAAAATGATCAGCCACTGCCGATTTCTCGGTCTGTCTATATTTAATATTTCTAAAATGTTCTTTCGCTCTGGTTTCTAAATTACGCTTGGTTCTACCAATATAGATCTTATCGCATTCTAAACAGTTAACTTGATAAATACCAGATTTTTTGTTGTCTGAAATTTTGTCTTTTTTAGAAAACTGTAGCAAATTCTTTATACTGTAATTATTATGAGGTGCTAGTATTATACCCACTTCTTTGAAAATTTTTTGGAACTTTTTATTTGCCCACGGATGATAAGTAAATTTTTTGAAATTATAATCCTCTTTTACTTTTTTAAGAGTGGAAATATCATTAACATTTTTTTGATATTTAAATTTTTCCATTCTTCTGATTACAAAATCTTTATTAAAGCCGTTAATTAAAGCAGTGTTTACAATATGTTTATATTCCGCATTAAATTCTTCTTCATTTAGAGGTATGTTTATCAATCTGTAAATCAAACTATTAAAAACAGCAAATTTGTGTGACATAGGGTTAAAACTTTTATTTTTGATATAATTATCCGTGTGAGTTGACTTTCTATAGATGCCAAAACTTAATTTATTGTTATTTTCATTATTTTTAGATCTAGAAAGGGGATGTAGCCATTGTTTTCAATTTCTATTGTGAACTTGATAGCTTTATCCTGTGAATTTAGAATATTTAAAGCCTCATCTATATATCTTTCAGGAACTATGGCAAAAATGCCATCTACGTATCTATACCATATTTTAAAAATTGAAGGAAAAGCTTTAGTGACTTCTATTTCAAAAAAACTCATAAATAGATCAGCAAGAAAGGGTGAAAGGGGACTACCCATGGCTACTCCTGAAATTTGTTGAAAAACATTTCCATTGAAAGTAAAGAAATTTTGATCTAAACACAGATTAGTAAGTTTCATAAAATCTTCTGTTGACTCCTTATCCAAATCATTAGCACTCAACCATTTTCTTAAAAACGTTAGAAGTTTTTCCTTGGGAATACTGGGAAATAGGGCAGTTACGTCAAAGGAAACAAGCCTATCATTGTTTGACAATACTATATTGCTGATCTTGTTTACTAACTCAAATGAGTTTTTTATACTTAAGCTGTTAAATCTATCAAAAGTATTAAACCTTTTGTTTAGCCATTTTGCCAAATTATACGTGGGTGAATTTATAAAATTTACAATCGGTCTCATTTTATTGCCAGGTTTATGTATCTTCGGCAGGGCATACATCCTCGGTAACACTGGATTACTGACTTTAACCATATGCTTTTCTTTTTTAGGTATGACTTTAACCTCATTAAGTGTTTTATTTACATTTATAATGCACGATTTTAAAGGGTCATTCTTAATGCTTATGTAATCTTCTCCTTGCAGTAAAAGTTCCACTCTGTTGTTGTACTCGTGTTTGTCTAATATTACAACTTTGTTCCCTTTATCAGCTTTAGTAAATATAACATCTTTTTCTTTTAATGATTTAATGATATGTTTATTGTAATGTTCTTTAGGGTGGT
Organism: Mantis religiosa; assembly: GCA_030765055.1. Lineage (NCBI taxonomy): Eukaryota > Metazoa > Arthropoda > Insecta > Mantodea > Mantidae > Mantis > Mantis religiosa. Next base: position 203,817,886 of record CM060949.1, on the reverse strand, counting down.
TTTTATTTAAATTTTGCAAGATTTTGCTACATTTCATTTTAACCAATGCTTTATCATTTTCTTTTAAATCCTGACTTGCGATTTCAATGTCAACGACGTAATCTTCAATATTTTTTGAAAAACCTACACACGTTTTTATGCCTTTGTTTAGAAAGTTAGTTTCTTTTTCATTAAGATTACATGTTGAAAGATTAATCACATTATCTTTTTTATTATTATTTTGTGTCGTTGCTTTTATTTCTTTTTGCTTTTCGCACAATCTTTTTAATTTATCCTTTAATCTTTTTGTTTTATTCTTCATACTGAAATTAAGATTTGCCAATAATTTATATTCAAAATTAAGCCAACCTACGTTTCCTAAAACCTTCATTAAGGATTAAAGGATAAATTAAAAAGATTATGCGAAAAGCAAAAAGAAATAAAAGCAACGACACAAAATAGTAATAAAAAGGATAATGTGATTAATCTTTCAACTTGTAATCTTAATGAAAAAGAAACTAACTTTCTAAACAAAGGCATAAAAACGTGTGTAGGTTTTTCAAAAAATATTGAAGATTACGTCGTTGACATTGAAATCGCAAGTCAGGATTTAAAAGAAAATGATAAAGCATTGGTTAAAATGAAATGTAGCAAAATCTTGCAAAATTTAAATAAAAACCACCCTAAAGAACATTACAATAAACATATCATTAAATCATTAAAAGAAAAAGATGTTATATTTACTAAAGCTGATAAAGGGAACAAAGTTGTAATACTAGACAAACACGAGTACAACAACAGAGTGGAACTTTTACTGCAAGGAGAAGATTACATAAGCATTAAGAATGACCCTTTAAAATCGTGCATTATAAATGTAAATAAAACACTTAATGAGGTTAAAGTCATACCTAAAAAAGAACAGCATATGGTTAAAGTCAGTAATCCAGTGTTACCGAGGATGTATGCCCTGCCGAAGATACATAAACCTGGCAATAAAATGAGACCGATTGTAAATTTTATAAATTCACCCACGTATAATTTGGCAAAATGGCTAAACAAAAGGTTTAATACTTTTGATAGATTTAACAGCTTAAGTATAAAAAACTCATTTGAGTTAGTAAACAAGATCAGCAATATAGTATTGTCAAAAAATGATAGGCTTGTTTCCTTTGACGTAACTGCTCTATTTCCCAGTATTCCCAAGGAAAAACTTCTAACGTTTTTAAGAAAATGGTTGAGTTCTAATGATTTGGATAAGGAGTCAACAGAAGATTTTATGAAACTTACTAATCTGTGTTTAGATCAAAATTTCTTTACTTTCAATGGAAATGTTTTTCAACAAATTTCAGGAGTAGCCATGGGTAGTCCCCTTTCACCCTTTCTTGCTGATCTATTTATGAGTTTTTTTGAAATAGAAGTCACTAAAGCTTTTCCTTCAATTTTTAAAATATGGTATAGATACGTAGATGACATTTTTGCCATAGTTACTGAAAGATATATAGATGAGGCTTTAAATATTCTAAATTCACAGGATAAAGCTATCAAGTTCACAATAGAAATTGAAAACAATAGCTACATCCCCTTTCTAGATCTAAAAATAATGAAAAATAACAATAAATTAAGTTTTGGCATCTATAGAAAGTCAACTCACACGGATAATTATATCAAAAATAAAAGTTTTAACCCTATGTCACACAAATTTGCTGTTTTTAATAGTTTGATTTACAGATTGATAAACATACCTCTAAATGAAGAAGAATTTAATGCGGAATATAAACATATTGTAAACACTGCTTTAATTAACGGCTTTAATAAAGATTTTATAATCAGAAGAATGGAAAAATTTAAATATCAAAAAACTGTTAATGATATTTCCACTCTTAAAAAAGTAAAAGAGGATTATAATTTCAAAAAATTTACTTATCATCCGTGGGCAAATAAAAAGTTCCAAAAAATTTTCAAAGAAGTGGGTATAATACTAGCACCTCATAATAATTACAGTATAAAGAATTTGCTACAGTTTTCTAAAAAAGACAAAATTTCAGACAACAAAAAATCTGGTATTTATCAAGTTAACTGTTTAGAATGCGATAAGATCTATATTGGTAGAACCAAGCGTAATTTAGAAACCAGAGCGAAAGAACATTTTAGAAATATTAAATATAGACAGACCGAGAAATCGGCAGTGGCTGATCATTTTTGGTCATGTAATCATGAAGTAAATCCAGAAGTTAAATTATTGAAACAATTGAAGGAACCGATAGATTTAATGGTTTGGGAGAAGATATTTATTTTGAAAAATAAGGATCGCGTAATGATTTTTGATATCCCTCCTATAGACATCATCAATAAGTTTGTGTTGTCCCCGGTAGATGGCAGTTAGATAAGGAGCTATCCTTCAAACTCCGGTAGTGGTCAAGGTCAGTCAGTCAGTTAGTGGGTGGATGTCAAGCTGAGTGGCTGAAGATAAAGCAGATGTTTGCTTTGAAACCGGTCCCCAGGATTTATATAAGATAAGTGAAGTTTTGTTACTAGTGTTTAGTTGTTATTAATAACCTAGTTTACTTCACTGTCAGCAGCTTCAGTTTTTTACATAATTTTCGAGCAATTTAAAAAGCGTCCGATCTCTTCGGCGTTACAGAAGGAAATAAGAATTTTCTTTCGGTTTCTACACCAAGATTATTTTATTCCTTCGTTACTATCGCTACCTATATATTACTTTTATATGATTGGCCGATTTACTCTTACGTCACTAAATTACGCAATACAATTATTAGTGCAGCCAGTCACAAAATTACATATATTTTTACACAATTCTGTATGCTTTTCTTTTATAAGTTTATAAATTTTTCAAACCTTTTTAATATAAATCAAAACTACTGTTACAGTCCCAACCCTAATTCTGTTATTCCTAACATGAGCATCAGTTGCTGTGCTCTCGCTTGTTTTTGGCCGTGCCTTGGCTCAGTGGTTAGACCGCTTGGCTCTCACCAAGACGGCCCGGGTTCGATCCCAGGCGACCGCAAAGTGAGATTTGTGCTGGACAATACGGCGTTGGGGTGGGTTTTCTCCGGGACCTCCGGTTTCCCCCGCCATCTCATTCCACCGGTGCTCCATCTTCATCTCATGCATCATCAGTGTCACCGCCTGCGGTGCCTTATGTAGTAAAAGCGGGCGTTAAACACTACACATTTCATTTCATTTCATTTCTCGCTAGTTTGTGACAAGTGACAGGCTACTGTAGCTTATTATGGCTGAGGGAACATCAGAGGCCGCTTTTAAACAAAATCTTGTAGTCCATAGTGAAACTTGGCAGTTGGTTCTGAATCTAACAGAAAAAAGTCACAAGGAATCCAGAAAAATTCCATAAACTTCACACTCAAGCAGCCTTAGAGTTATCGACACTTAGTAGTACACCAAGAAGTAAATTGGACATGTGACGTCAGGTAATCTGGTAGGCCACAGAGGTTTTGAGTGAAGATTTAGTAAGATCAGATGTAATTAGTGCTGTGCCGTCTTATTCCTTTCAGACCCTGTACGCACAATTGTGTGGGTTAGGTTTTCTTTCATATTATACTATATGTTTGATTCATAAGAGTTCAATCCCATACCACACGATTATATGGACACTGTTTCACAGATTGCTCTTTGTGGGGCTTCAAAATCTTGACACAGGAGGGCACTACAAGACAAGGAATGTTGGAGATCTACAAAATGGCTGCACAGAAGTAAATTATTGTTGGTAATTAGGAAATTTGCCACGACTTCCCCGTGTACGCCACATGCAAAGTTGCAATGTATGCTGAGGACACTGCAATATACAACCATCATAAAAATCCTCGTTATGGACTTTTAGAGATGCAGTGGTACATTGACCGCTTCCTTTCATGGCTTCATGACTGGAAAATCAAGATTAATGCGAACAAATGCCAGCTTGTACATTTTAAAATGCGGCGCCCTTTGGCAATGGACCTAACGGTCGATGGTCAAATATTGCACTGTCGTCAACAGGTCAAGTACCTCGGCGTGACGTTGACACGCACGATGCATTGGACCACCCACCTAAGAGATAGCGCCAACAGAGGGCGGTAGCGATTAAAGATGTGCGCCCCCATATTTAGGAGCAAACAGCTAAAGCTGCGCTCGAAGATCATCCTATATAGATCCTTTATTTTATCCGTGGTCCTGTACGTCTGCGTGGTCTGGGCTAACGCCTCCAACACCGCCCTAAAGTATCTCCAAACCCTACAAAACCTATCCCTACGCAAAATCCTGTCTGCTCCTATCCAAACAACAACTGCCACCATTCACCAAGAAACCCACGTCCCTTACATCAACGAGGCCAGCAACAAACATGCCTCTTCCATCCTGGCGCGCATCCGACACCATCACAAAACCCCACCATACACAATATTGGGAAAGGCGAACCCAAGCACCGAAAACACGCCAGAATCAAAGCATATTGAAGAAAAACAAAAATAAAAAAACAACACGACTGCAAAATTATGCGCGCCAAACTCTTCCTGGCTCAGGCCACGCTCCCCGGCAGAGGCCGCCATCATTGGCATCCCAGGAGTCAGCTACCCGCTGTCGCACAGCCTAACTGCGAACATTGTAAATATTGTACATAGCCAAGACTGTACAGTGTAGTGCGTCTGATATTGGGACGTACGTGGTATGCCCATGGTGTGTGTGTGTGTGTGTGTGCGCGCGCGCGCGCGCGCAAGATAAGCGCAGTGTAAATATGTAAATATAAAAACAAGAAAAAGAAAGACAGAGACAAATAACGAGATAAAACTGGTTCTCGGCGGCCTCAGAACAAGTCGCCCTATGGGTTTTAGTATAACTCCAAAGACAATAAAAAACCATAACCAGAATTATAAACCCATGTAAATTTAGAGCCTGTAAGCCGGGTCCAATGTACCGGCATCAGGCAAATAAGTTACAAATAAAAAACCTTAAGCCTTGCCTCTTAAAAGCTGCCCAAAAGTTACACAAAAGTTGCAAAGTTACACAAATATTTAAATAATAATTCTGAATACTTAAAACAGCGTAAGCATGTGTAGTTCACCTTCATAGTTCACTTTTGCTGCTCACATACACAACTGTGTGGGTCAGGACTAAATTCAATTCCCGCCGCTTAACACAATCTCTTTCTTGTCCCCACTCTTCTACCAGAAAAGGACCTAGTCCTGGCACGGTAACAGTCAGGAAAGTACGGCCTACAAGGTGGCTCAACTTTCGAACGAAGGGGACTCAATTCATTTTAACATCTTAAGGTTAATGTTAGGTTATGTTTGTGAATATCCATTTACTGAAGTTTAAGAAAGGATAAATCTTATTTAAATGCCTTTAACATATTTTTTCGATCTTTTCAGTAATTTCCTCCTTGCTAATTGATGAATTTCTCAAAATATTGGCTGATAATTCACATGTCGAAGAGTTCAGTCATGTTGAAATTTGGTATACCACTCCAGTTCCAACTAATAAGAAAGTTAACAGAGGAAACGTCTTGTGAGGAAAGGGAAGAAAAAGGGTCCTAACCGTAGAAAGGAACAGAACAGTCACTAAACTTTTCTCCTCATTTGGAGAAAGCGACCTTTTCGAAGTAGAGTGAACTGTTCCATGTCCTGGACGTTGTTGACATATCAGATCAGTTGATAGGAGTCTATAGGATATTTCTGATAGCTAAAAAAATTGATTTCGAAGGTAATTTTGCATTTAGTAGATTTAGATTGTGTTAACTCCTGGCTGTAATAGAGACAGCACTGTCAAGAAAATCAAGTTCGAAGAAAGCAGCTGTTGATCTATGGAATTTCCGCATGGCAGTAGGGGAATCACTAATATCAGCATCAAAGGGAAAACCACATAATGAATCAGTAAACGAGTATGAGGAGGCAGAACCAAGAAATAAGTAAGAGCAAAACCTCGGTGTGTGAACAAGAGACTGGACAACTTGAACCATTAGGGACGAAATAAAAACTGCAAGATATTGCAGACGTAGTGAGTGCTATAAGAGAACTAGAAACAGATGCGGTAAAGACAAAGCATGCGTGTGTTTGAGCAAAGATGTTAACTGCTTCCATACTTATCACACTGTAAAATAAAGTGTAAACTACATGTACATCTTAAGAGATAGAATTCCCGAACCACAAAAATCTGTGGGTTCTAACGTTCTAATAAAAAGTTGTTGTTGTTGACTAATGGCACTGGGGATTACTTGATATGCATCATTTTCCCCCTAGATTCCCAATATAAAGCCTGTAGTTTCCCACATTTGAGACCATTACATTTGTCCAAATGGTGTTTGTTAATGATGACATCCTCTTTACAGATAGTACACTTGGGTGTAGGTATGCAGTGTATTTTATAAAGGTGTTCTGCAAGACAATCATGGCCAGTTTTCATTCTTAATAGCGCTACTGCAGTTTTTCTTGGTAGGTTTTCGTATGTCAGTTTTGTCTCCAATGTTCTTATAATCCTTGTCTTTTAGTTTATCTTCTTCATCAAGACTTTGCTGTCTTTTAAAATGTAGCTTAATGTTGTTTAATTGTTTATTAATTTCAGTTTGTCTTACGGGTTTTATATTTTGAATTGCACCGTTTTTTGCTAGTTGGTCAGCATGTTCATTACCCAAAAGTCCAACATGGGCTGGAATCCATTGGCATGGTTTCTTGATTCGACAGCTTTAATTAAACTTCTTATTTCTTTGATGTCTCTTGTTTTGTTTTTATAATTTACAATCCCATCTATGGCTGATTTTGAATCTGTTAAGACAGCTATGTTTTTGTTTTGTAAAACAAAGTTATATTGTTTATTTTACTTATATCTCTGTCAATTGTGTATACGTTCCATAGTGAAACATAAAAAGAACCAAATAAATACCTAAAACTATACGCTGGGATCTGAAAGGGTTATGGGAAACATCTTTCAGTAAATTTAGTCCATCTAAATTTTCTAAAAGTACATTGAGCGTATTCTCATGGAGCTTTATGAATATTCAGTTCTCGGCAGCCCTATATCTGCTGCTTTGTGTGTCATTGGTGGGCAGGTGAAGCCACGCTTCATGCGTGAAGCAGTCTAAGGGAGAACGTCAGGCGTGGCAATATGAAGAACCTGAAACCACTGGTATCGCCACATCCGTTTTAACGCATCTGGTTCTTTGAATTCATACAATACCTGCAATATGTATGTTGTATTCTCTTTCTGAGCAACTCTCTAACAATAAGTAGACTCGTATGTTTAATAATTTTCCTCTACTTTCTTTTGGGATTAGAAAGCACACCTTCACGATGTCCTGATGCTTATACTTCATGACATATTTCAGCATTATCAGGACATAGGACTTGTGGGTTGTACCAAATTCAAAGAAGCGGATCTGCTCAACTATTCGAGATCTGCCGAGACTTTCTAGGTATTACTTTATAATTTTGTATTATTTATGGTCTTCGATCATCCAATCTGTCTATATTATCAGGACATTGTCTTCTGTATTCAATTGTTATTTCATTTATATTAGATCCACAGCTTTCTTCGAATGTCATTTTAATCCAACTTTTTTCTAATTATACAAGGGTCTATCTCAAAACTTGCATTTCGACACCTAATTCTCAAATCGGCAGGTAAATGTTGCAACAGCCAGCACTGTATAAAGCTTCAAAATATTTGCTTTATTACAACTCTTGAAAGTTCCTATTACCATGGCATATTTTATACATAAAACTGATAATCTGCTTTATTTCTCTAATACGAGGAGGTTTCATAAAGTTTCAATTATTATCCTTTAAGTGATAGTTTCTGTTAATGTGTGCTTGTTAGTTCGTCTCTACGTAGTCACCAATCAGATTTATACATTTCCCATCGTTTCTTGACCTTCCGAATACCTTGATTGTAGAAGTCTGCAGAATTCGCTTTAAACCACTCTTCCACTTCATTAATGACGTCATTTGTGTTCTCAAATCGGGGACCACGCAAAGGATTCTTCATTTCCGGGAACAAGAAAATGTCACCTGTTGCGAGATCGGTCGAATAAGGTGGATGCTGTAAGGTTTCAAAGCCACATTCACTTGTTTTGTCAACTGTAACTTGAGATGAATGAGCTGGTACATTGTCAGACAGAAGACGAACAACTTTGGAGAGCACACCGCGTCGTTTGTTAATCAGAGCTGCTCGTAACTTGTCCAGAAGATTGTAGTAGTATCTGCCAGTGATGGTTTGACCCTTGGCAAGTTATTCTGTAAAGATGACTCCACGACAGTCCCAGTAAACTGAAAGCATGACCTTCTCAGCTCACTTTTCCACCTTTGCCTTTTTGGGAATCAGTTTGTTTCTATTCCATGCTCATGGTTTTTCTTTCTGGACCATACGGATAGATGTAGGATTCATTAATGGCTTCCAGATGATCAAAAATCATCTTCATTCTGTTCCAACAGCATCAACATCTGTCTTGAAAGATCACGCCGTGATTGCTTTTGGAAATGGGTTAGCAAACATGGAACCCACCGTACAGACACCTTAGACATGTGCAGTTCGTCCACACACTACCATAACTAAGATGTGTCTCATTCATGATCATTTGGATGGTTGCTCGTCTGTCTTCCAGTATTAAACACTTCACTTTCTTCACTGTGACAGCTGACGGTCTACCAGCTCTTGGCTCATCTGTCAGGAACATGTGACCGGTTTGAAAATTCCTTTTCTACCTCACAATAGTTCCATACCATGGACAATCATTTCCATAAACAGCCGTCATCTCATCATGGATTTCCCAGGCAGTTTTGCCCTTCAAATGCAGAAACTTGATCACACTACGAGCCTCAATTTTCTCCATCTTACACCTCAGTCACTTCTGGCACTCACTGTAAAAAAAGAAAAGGTCTCAAATCACATGCCAACATTATGTACCGAGGGATTAGTGATGACACTGAAAAATTTTCATCACTCTGGCATGAAAACTACCGGGTGATTATTAAAACATTACCACATCCCCTCGTACTAGCTACATTTATTTCATATGTATTTGGAAACTTAAACACATCAGCGCTATCTGCTACATTGCATGGCTTTCAACCCAATCTACATAGGGAAATTCCAGTTATCGCCAAACTACTTGCCATAAATAAAATTGACTTCTGAGCATTGTGCACAATGAATTCAAAATGTTTTTGTTTTTCACTTAATGAACTTGAAAATGTTTCTACGAATGAATTATGCTGTCAAAATGAGAGCTATTCCGTTTTGGCTAAAAAAAATAGATATTGTACAATCATTTGTAGTAGAGAAGAAATAATTACAAGGAAACAATAGACGTACAGATATCAAAATGGACATCGATTCTTTCAGAGCCACTGAGATCATACCGATTAATTGCAGTTGTTTCCGATTAATTTAATTGTGTATTCGTATTATTGCCCAAAATGCCAAGCCTACAAAATAGTTTGGTTTAAAGCACTCTGATTTGCGCATTCGCAGAATATAATATGAAGAAAGCCTGAAGAGGAACCTTTTTCCATGGACAATAAACATAATCAGCATATCCATATAAGCGATCCATATAAAGCTGAACCGTTTCAATGGGTCGTAACTTTTGAACCAATTACAGGACACAAGTACAACCTTGGGAGAATATAATACATAATTGGGAGATTACATTACACTATTGACATCTCAGAGAGAATGTTGGAAGTGTCCTCCACCAGCATCTATACACATTTGCACTCGTCTCAACATATTCTCTGAATGCCCGCTTCGGTAGCTTAGATGGCAGAGGGTTTGTCTCACGTTCAAGAGGTCCCGAGTTCGAATCTCGGTCAGGATGAGCTACCTGGAAAAGGTTTTTCCGGGGTTTTCCCTTATCTTTCAAGACGAATGTCGGCTAACTCTAAGCTCCATGGACCCCGGACTTATTTGAGCATCATTTGACCCAATGCATTCACCGTTCGATATGACTTAACGTTGGAGGACGTAAATTACAAAAAGTTTTACGGAGAGTAGCCTCACAAATATTACTTATTTCGATTCGAATGTATTCCTTGAGAACATCAATTATCTTGGCCTATCCTTGTACACTCTATTTTTAGATACCCTCACAAGAAAAAAATCCGGTGTGGTTAGGTCAGGGGATCTGGGGCACCATAGACCTTGTGAGATTATTCGATTTTCAAAGAAACTGGTTACAAGTTCCATGGTGTCATTAGATGTATGGTACGTTGCTCCATCTTGCTGGAAATAACCTTCTCTCAATTCGATATCATCCAGCTGCTCCACAAATATCTTGCAGATACCAATATAAACTTCAGTGTCAACAGTTGTATCAAAGAAAATTGGATCAACTATTCATAGATGCTGGTGGTGGACACTTCCAACATTTTCTCTGAGATGTAAATAGTATACTGTTCGCTCACTTTCTTCTCGGGCAGCCAGCCATGTTAAAAGATGATTAGATATCAACGTTTCGGGAGTGTACATCTCTCCCAACATCAGGATATTTATAAAAGGTTATAACCACAAATGAAATACTGGATATAACACAACTATAAACAAAGACAAAACACTATCAAAATTCCCATTACTGAACAAAAGACTGTTTTCAGTAAATTAAATGCCAGGTCAGGAGATGGCGTGAGTATAGAAAATTGTGTCAAAGAAACGTAACTACTTAACTTGATTATCAAGCTGTGTTGAATTTTGCTTCATAATTCGATGGATTCCCATTTTTAAGGCACGTTTCCAGGAGGAGCCTATTAGTCAGGCCTATTAGTACCGAAAATCTGCCGAACATGCTTGAGAAAATAATATAAGGGCAACAATAAAATTGCCTTTAAAAATTCTGACGAGTGATTTCCTGGACGCTTATGTAGGCAGTGAAATGTGTGTTATGTAAATAATGCTTACATCATATATGTCAACAAGCCCACCTCGGTAGCGTGTCTGCTTCACGTTCAAGATGTCCTGAGTTCGAATCTTCGTCAGGGTGAGTTGCCGGGATAAGGTTTATTCTAGGGTTTTCCCTTATCCTGAAATACGAATGTCTCATCCTCCAATATGATTTAACGTTGGAGGACGTAAATTACAAGGAAAAAAGTACAGTGCAACAAGTTCTGTCTGTATTAAAAGCTATGAATGATTGATGTCGATTTCCTTTCTTTCTCTCACATTCTCTTTCTCTCTGGAAGACACGTGCTAAACGGAATCTGAAATTCAGTGTTGTAGTGTTTAATCTTCAGCTACAAATCAGACATCTTGAGCATACGACGACATCTTTCCTTTGCACCAAGTAAATGTTGACATTCCTATCATTTGCTGACATGTTTGCTGTAGTATACAATGATAACTTTTTATGGAAATTAATTGTTCTTTCACCCTAGCCGTGTGTAGGACGCACTATGAAAGAGTAGAGCCAGACTGAAAAATGTAATGCCATAGCCGGAATTTGAACCACGGATCTTCTGGTTTCCGTTCAGCCGCTCTAACCACTTGAGCTACTATGGCCAACGTACCAACATGACATTAAATTCTCCAACTGACTTGTGTTTCTCCCGGTAAAGCACTAGGAGTTCTCATAAACATATGACACAACTAACTTGATGGCGGCCTTTACCGGGAGAAATACGAGTCAGTTGGAGAATTTAATGTCATATCGGCACGATGGCCATAGTAGCTCAAATGGTTAGAGCGGCTGGACGGCAACCAGAAGATTCGTCTTTCAAATCCCGGCTATGGCATTGAATTGTTCAGTCTGATTCTACCCTGTCATAGTGCGTCCTACACACGGCTAGTGTGAAAGAACAATTAATTTCCATTAATTGACCTAATAGTGGTCCGAACTATAAAGCCCGGACCTTAAAGTATTTACAGCATAGTAAGTCGCCATCATGGTGGATGTCTCATGTATTTATGAGAACTCCTAGTGGTTTACCGGGAAAATACGAGTCAATTGGAGAATTTAATGTCATTTGGCACGTTGGTCATAGCAGCTCAAGTGGTTAGAGCGGCTGGACGGCAATCAGCAGATTCGCCTTTCAAATCCCGGCTATGGCATTGAATTTTCAGTCTGGCTCTACCCTTTCATAATACCTTTTTATCTCTCTCACATGGTCATTGAAGTGCATAATCATTTGTTGATAGTGAAACCACTTTTTCTAATCGCAGTTACTAGTCATCAACTGCCGCTCAGCTTCACTGCCTTTCTTCGTACATCCCAGCCAAGCACAGACTTCCCAAGTGGAAATTTGAGATTTTCATGTCTTCGTTACATTTAGTGAAACTGCAGATTACTCCTCCGGAAATCATTCTTATAATTTTAACCAAATAACAAAGCAAGGGATACAACAGCATGACCCCACGAGGTCTCGTAGAAGTTAGGGGATTGAAGACCCTACCACGACGCAATGGCCAGCTGTCTTTGATTGCCACCCTTAGACGTGGGGTTTTCATGTACAGGTATTAGGAGTAGCACAACATATTTTCTGTCGTGGGGCGAGGCCCTTCAAGCATTCTCGAATCCCCACACCATCAGCACCACCACCACCTCTATCGCCACTACCAAAAGGGGATTGAAGAATTTTTTTGGAAACCATAGTGTTTAAAACCCTGACTTGTTTACCGCAGATATCTCCTAAAAGCAGTCCATACGCCACGTGAGAAAAATTGAACGAAGAAATTCAATAAGAACAGCTCTTGTAAATTTTAACATAGCGAATATTTGAAAGCTTGCACTTAATTTATAACAAATTATGAAGGTAATTCTCGCATACCACGTATTTGTGCTAAGGAGTAGCAGGGTCACACTATCTTTCAACTATTGTTGAAGAAACATGCTTTTGTTTTCCAATTCTTCTTAATTGGAATGGACCTTAATAATATTACGTTTCATTATAGATACAATGGGAATATGATATTCTAATAGTTGACCAATCGCTTTGGGATTGCTTTGGAATTCTTATCATCCCAGGAAAGAAAATAGAAATCGAAAAGCGATGAAAAATTTCAGACCATGTCATTTCAAAAATTAAAAAATATTTAAAGCTTCAAAATAAAATGAATATCTTAAAGATGCTTTATGCCTTAAAAATACTCATAAAACGTCTTCAATTTCATAAATATTCAATTCCATAGGTTTATTTGCTATACAAAAGTGCAGAAAATATATTAGAGCATGTAATTTTCATATATAAGTATTTTAAATATATAGTGTTATAATCAAAATTGAGAAATTATTGAGAAAATGAAAATCCGAAAGATGCCCGTATAAAACGCAGTTTAAGGGTGGAGGTTTTCGTATTTTCATGTATTGCTTACTCTTGGAAAATTCTCAACTTAGTTATAAAGTCTGGGACGCATTTGTCAAATGTCTTCAAATTAAGTTCACTTTACACGGCACATTAAACACTTACATGGCCTTCTCCATTGACTGTCTTATATTTCTATAGAAATTCTAATAGTGTCATTTCTACAATTACTCTTGTTAATCCATATAAATTACATTTTGATGTCATATTTTAATTACAGTAGTTGGAATTATCAGTGGAAATTACCACCAAAGGACCTTTTTGTGAAAAAATAAAAGCCTTTCAGAAACCTTAAAGTATATTATATTTCCGGTGAAATTTCAATATGGTAATTTTGAATGGAATGTAATACTTTCTAGGTGCATGACAAACGATTTATGACTTTCTTGTTTTAGTTAATACTTCATTATTTCTTTTAGATTAATGGTGTAGAAACTAATAAATAACTATTTAGTTCTCGATAATTGTGAATCTAACTACTTAAACTGTTTATAGTATTAATTATGATGTAATGAATTGATTTTAATATAGTCAAAAACCTTACACCTCATTATTGTTTACATTTAAGTGTAATGGTGTTGGGTTTAGTGATACAGCGCCACAATGAAAGAATTAAATGCCACATCTTGGTTCACGTGTTTCTGTCCTCTGGCGTCAGGTGGTGTGGGCGGAGCAGCAGTTCCCCAAGCAGCGAGTGAAGCGTGTACTAGTCTCTCCAACAGATGGCAGGTCACATCGTAGCAAACGAGGTGATCTTCCTGTGCCTCGCGTGGAGCGCTTTTTCAACGACGAATTGTGGGACCAGGAATGGTACATGGTACGTTTTTTGACATAAATAAATATACAATCGTTTTGTATACCACATTAACGTTCGAACCAACTTCTTGTGAATAATGAACTGACACTTTGGGTAAGATAATGCCATTTTCATTTATTAAAAGTAATAATAAGACACTTAATATTAAACTTATGCTCTATTACTTTGACTTAATGTGAAATTGGTGTTTTTTTACTTTATTTTTACTTTTCCATTCATTAAGGGGAGTCTATAATACCTCATAATCCAACCTACATATATTAATGACGAAAAATTAATGAGTAGAGCTAGATTGAAAACTTCAATGCCATAGCCGGCATTTGAACCACGGAATTCCGGCTATGGCATTAAATTTTTTCAGTCCTGCTCTACTCACTCAAAGTTTAGCTTACACATGGCTAGTGTAGAAGAAATGATTATTTAAAAAAAATTGTGTAGCAAATTATACTGCAGAAAGAGTATCCAAATGAAGGTTTTGAATCTAGTAAAAAAGAATTAGAGAAGTTCTTGTATTCTTCTGAATACCTTGCCATTAAATTTTTCATTTAATAGTATGTGCTAGAAAACCTGTTTATGGCATGTCAGCTGTAAACACCACTAGTTTAGTACGCTACTAGTCATTGTACCTAGATGTGTTTGATGGAATACCTTGCCCGCCTCGGTAGCGTAGATGGTAGCATGTCAGCCTCACGTTCTAGAGGTCCCGAGTTCGAATCTCCGTCAGGGTAAGTTACCTGGATGATGTATTTTTCTGGGGTTTTCTCTTATCCTGATAGACGAATGTCGGGTAACTCTGCGCTCCATGGGGCTCTGACTCATTGGAGCACCATTTCACCCAGTTCATTCATCGTCCGACATGACTTACCGTTGGAGGACGAAGATTACAACAAAAATTCATCGACGTTTATTAACATTAATTTAAAAAGTGATTATTTCTAAAATAAATATTTAAAACATTTCACATACATTGGAGAATACCATGGAGGTTTCCGAAAGAGTACGTCATGTACTGAACAAATATTCAATCTCAAAAATAATATGACAGATCAAAAATCAAGATCCAAGACATATGTAATTTCGTTCATCGATTTTAAAAGGGCGTATGATTCAACGATAGAGAATCTTTTATTAGTCCTGGAGGAATTTGTTTTAGACAATAAAACAACTAATATCATAAAAGCAACTATACTTTTTCGAAAGTTCAATTTTTGGGTGAACTATCAGATCCATTTGAAATAAAAACGGGGGTACGACAGGGGGATGGACCCTGACCGTTGTTGTTGAACTATACGTTTTAGAAAGTATTCAGAGAGTGGAACAAAAATATAAAAAGTGGGATGCAAAAAGAGAAATTTTAAAATCAATTTAATTGCTTTTGCTTATGATATGGCTTTACTTGCTGAAACAATGTAGGAAGCAAGGAAGCAAATCCTTTAACTAGAGAAACAAGCAGATAAAATGTGTTAGTTCTTTTTCGAAAATACCAAAATTATGACAAGGTGCAAGTACCCATGTAAATATATCAAAGTCTGTGAACAAACAATCAAAATACTGAAAGAGTTCAAATATCTTGAAGAATGGATTAGCGCGAATACTAAGGAAAGTAAAACAATGGAATCCAGAAAAAATAAACTTCAGCTAGCTTTCCGAGTAATAAAACAAATGACTATTACGGGGATCCAAAATTAAACATTATAAAACAGTGATTAAACCAGAAGTACCGTACGCTTCATAAACAATCAACAAGGGTCAGATAGAGACGCTCGAATTAACAGAACGGAAAATATTAACAAAGATCATAGGACCAAAACTTCAAGATAATAAAATAATATCTATCAAGAATGAAACTCTCTACAAGAAAATTGAAAAGCTCTCAGATACTATGCGAAAAAGAAGGATAAATTTGTATGGATATATTCTAAGAATGAACTCTGGCAGATTAATTAAACAAATCTTTGATATCTTCCGTAGCCGTAAAACAAAACCTAACTGGTTTAAAGAAACTGAAAAAGACTTAGCAGAATTAAAAATCACAGAAAATTCATTACAGCGAAAGTAATAACTAACAAAAAATATAAGGTTTAAAGGTAAATCTAAATTGAAATCTAAACCCATTATCTCGACAGAAGAAAGGAGAAAAGGATCAGATAGAATAAAGAAATGCTGGGAACTAAGAAAAGAACACTGTAACTAAAATGTTTATGGTTGAGCTAATAAGCTGGCGAGCAATGAGGTTTCTCTCAGGGTATGCGTGGATGGGTGTGAGAAGGAAATTTTACAACACTGGAATGCCCGTCTCCAAATTATTTATTCACTGCTTTTTCTTTTCAAACCTCGAAATGGAAGTCGCCGACCGAGGGTTACCAATCTCGGTTTAGAGTTGTTGAATACAAATTACTTATTACTCGATAAATTTTTATGACCCGATAAATATTCAAGAGAGAACAAGTTGACCGCTCTAATAGGCTTCACGTCTCAGACTCCTCTTTCTCGGCTTCAAGCCGAAGAATGTTTATAATTGCTTCCCAGCTGCCATATAGCCATATCGGCTACACACCGACGACTGCTTCCCTGACCATAGCTGCGCGTGTATATATCTCTAAATTTCCCTTTCCAAATTCCTTTTTCAAAGTCCCTTTGTGGCTGTTTTGGTCGCCATTGTAAATCATCCAAAGAATTCCCTATTCATATACGTCAAGTGACAATTCCTTTAGAAACCTTCTAAAAACACTGCTTCATTCATGGCTTTGTTAGACACTTTCCCTAACTCAACTGGCCTCGCCCTTGGTCGTCACAAAGAACCAACATTCTTTTGACGTCTATCATGATCCCTTCTGGCAAACCATAATTTCGGTATCAAATGCCCCCATAGATATTATTTTATTATCCCATAATGAAATAATGTATATGTCTTGCCCGAATATAGCGCAAAATATTAGACCTTTGTCAGCAACTTCCAATTCGTTTTACAATTTCTTTTCATAACATTAATTTTTACATGACATTTCCTAAAAATTATTCACCTGGTTACATAACAACAGTTCATTTAAAATTTACCAACATTCTGATCTGCAATTTTCAACTTTTAAATATTACTCGGAAAATATTTCAATTTACCTCATCTCTCTTTTTCTCCATCTGATGTACTTAAAATTAATTCATATTGTTGTTACACTTGAAACAATTCCTAAATATACACTATAAATCAATCGTGCATTAATAATATTATATTTGTATACAACATTTCTGAGTTCTTCTTCTGGATTCTATATAAATATTCTTTTCAAAAGTCTGTCATTGCTCTGATTTTTTTTTAAACTGGTTAATTTTTGTCATACATTTCCGTATACTTCTTTATGATTCTATATAAATATTATTTTCAAGAGTCTTTAAGCTTTCTGATTTTCATTTCTATATATATATTTTTTTTCACTCGTTTAGTTTTAAGTTTCACTGCACTGTCACAACACTGTTTACACTTAACCTATACATTTTACACTACACTGTTCATACTTAACCTATACAATTTACAAGTTTGTTTCTTCTCCTTTTACAATTTGTTATGGCAATTTTAAATACTTTAGTCTAAGTTCCCACCATTTACAAGAAAATTCATCATCCCACAACGTACTTCGAAAATACAAGAGTTTTTTGCGGACTTTTCCATGTATAAAGGACTTATTTATTCTACATCCCTATGATTTTTCCACATCTAGCTTAGATATCGGACATCGATCTCTTTTCCTATCTTTCTTACACATATTCTGATGGAACTGTGCCCCTTGCCCGATATATTTTAATATTTCTCTTTCGTTTCTCCCTCGATTTTGAATGCTTTTCCATTTTTCTTTCGTCGCCATGATTTCTATTGTTACCTCACTAATTTCCCTTGTGCTTTTCTCCGAATTCCTCGTCAGTTTTCTATTTTCCCATTCTGATACTACCAATCTACTCCTAGTTACTTCTAACTCTTTCTAGCTGGTTCTCTTTCTTTCTCTAATTTCTGTGCTATTTCTTCCCTCAGTTTTCTGTTTTCATTATTTGACCTTACATTAGTTAGATTCATAACTTCATTTTCAGCATTCTCCGTCTCCTCACTAACATCTTTTCCTATATTGTCTGTTACCTGATCAACTTCTTCTCTTACGTTCTCTACTTCCTGACTAACTTTCCCGAAATTTTCTAACGACTGTTGTTGATTGTCTAACTTCTTTCCTAGTTCTATTTGTCCTGCCTCTAACTTCTGAAAACCACTTTCTATCTTTCCTTCTATCTTTTTTAAACTATGATTATTATCCTTCATCTCATTTATTAAACGTTGATTGTTATCATTCATCTCTGTTATTAAACTTTGAGTATTATCATCTATCATTTTACTTAAACTTTCACGTAAACTTTCATTGTAATCATCCACCTTTTTATGTAAACTTATGGGCATTTCTCTGATTCAAAATAACATAATTTGTTCCGTTTCTACATCATTTGTTACAGTTCTACCACACTCTGCTACATCGACTTCCTGCCTACTGTTATTACTATAAACCTCCTGAACTTCCATATTTTCTACAAATTTTACTTAAAATCCTGTTTTTCACTTCTCAAATAAATTCAAAATGGTCTAGTATATAATTTTACACTCTGTACCTTTGATTGTTTTTACTGGCTCCTGATGATGTCTTGATGACGATGCCGGCCTCCTTTCTTCTTTACAGTTGTACTGTTGACGAATTTCTTGATGGGTCGACCGTCCTCGTGTCGAACCTCCTTCTGTTGCACCTCGTTGTCGGATTGAAACTCGTTCTCGGTTGAACCTCCTCCTCAGGTTGATCTTCGTCGTTGGGTTGAAACTCCTTCTCGTATCGGGCTGAAGCTCCTCCTCGTATCGAGCTGAACCTCCTTCTCGTATCGAGCTCCACTTGTTGTCGAACCTCCTCCTCGTATCGGGCTCCATGTTGGCGCGCCAATTTGTAACTAAATATGAAGGTGGCGATCAAGGTTACCACTGCTCCACGTTTTGCGCCAATTTGATGCAAATATGATTGGCGATCAATGAGGTTTCTCTCAGGGTATGCGTGGATATGTGTGAGAAGGAAATTTTACAACACTGTAATGCCCGTCTCCAAATTATTTATTCACTGCTTCTTCTTTTCAAACCTCGAAATGGAAGTCGCCGACCGAGGGTTACCAATCTCGGTTTAGAGTTGTTGAATACAAATTACTTATTACTCGATAAATTTTGATGACCCGATAAATATTCAAGAGAGAACAAGTTGACCGCTCTAATAGGCTTCACGTCTCAGACTCCTCTTTCTCGGCTTCAAGCCGAAGAATGTTTATAATTGCTTCCAAGCCGCGATATAGCCATATCGGCTACACACCGACGACTGCTTCCCTGACCACAGCTGCGCGTGTATATATCTCTAAATTTCCCTTTCCAAATTCCTTTTTCAAAGTCCCTTTGTGGCTGTTTTGGTCGCCATTGTAAATGATCCAAAGAATTCCCTATTCATATACGTCAAGTGACAATTCCTTTAGAAACCTTCTAAGGACACTGCTTCATTCATGGCTTTGTTAGACACTTTCCCTAACTCAACTGGCCTCGCCCTTGGTCGTCACAAAGAGCCAACATTCCTTTGACGTCTATCATGATTCCTTCTGGCAAACCATAATTTCGGTATCAACACATAGGGAAATTATTGATTAAACGTTCCTCAAACAGGGTGAAACGAAAATAGATGAAAACATTTCAAATATAGAAATTAATGTTGTTTAAATTTACTTCTTCATTTTTAGTTTAGGCCGTCTCAAGCTTTTATCTATAAAGTTTACATTAAATGCAAAACAAGAACGAAACTTAAATTTTAAATGCTTGTGTAGCTTTTTGAAGGTAAATTACCTTCCAAACAGAAATAATTATCTAAAATAATGGTTGTACAGTGCTGAACATATAAATGAATTTGGGAAGGCCGTGTAGGATTTTAGTGACAGTGATGGTAGAGTGTCTTAAAAATTGTAAGTAGTCTCCGCGGTTACCTATAAGTGACATACACTGATAGTTATTTGTTTATGGTCACTGTACTTTTATTGTGGCTCTTGATAGGCTTTACTCAAGTACAGCAGTAACATAAAAGCATTATCACCCCCCTCCCCCGCCGCTATTACCATCATTATTAATCCACTACTTTCCTGATGTTTCTCCGTCGAGAAGGGTATGTAATGATGTTTATATTACGGTCTGTGAGGTTTAACTAGTGTGCCTCTTAGAAATAGAAAGGAATACTCACCGTTTCACTCTTATGACGTAGCAGGCATAGCAGACACGCCAGACAAGCATGCATCAGTGGCGGAGCGCCCCTTCTCCACTCCGTCCGATTGTTGCCCATCCCCCGATTCACAGTCAGAAATTTCAAACGAATCTTCGTTTTCTTCTTCCGATTCCAAGTCTTTTAAATTTATAACTAATCTGTTTGTAATTTCATCTATCAGGCCGTCTGTTCGGTGTTTTGTACATGTTCACACGCACTTTTCCACTTTTCTGGAATCACTTTTCTAATCGCATTATGAAATAAGGCTCTTACATTGACACTTTTAAATGAAATGCTATGTTTGGCAACATCATTCTTCACTTGCGTCCATATAAGTTCTATAGCATTAAAGTCGCAGTGATACGGTGGCAATCTTATTATGGTATGACCGTATACCTCTGCCAGACTGTCTATTTATAGCACTTTGAAATTATATATTTTTTCAGTTTAATTAATTCGTATAGCATCGGATTTGTTGCTCGTGGATCAAACTCAATATTCCTAAACGAAGCCATTTCTGCATATGGGATTTGAATGAAGATGTAGTGGGTAGTTTATTAATTTCTATGGAATGATAAGGGGCATTGTCCGTAATGATGACACTATTAGACGGGATGTTAGGTAGTAATGTATTAACAAACCAATCCTTGAACATGTTATTATCCATTTCTTCATGGTAGTCTTTGTCGAATTTGACTTAAAAGTTAGCAAGGCATTAGGAATAAATCCGCTGAATACCCAGCATGTTCAACTATAAATCGCTGTACTTTGCCAATTGGTGTTTTATGAGGGAAATCAGTTACATTTTCATCAGCAATACACTTCCACACCGTATTTCTCGTATGGTTTATATTTTCCCACGTTTCGTCAAAGTACACTATAGGCCTACCTGTAGATCTCAGTTCCTTCATTTGTCTTAAAAATTTAAATCTTCTAGAAACAATATCAATTCGTTCCATTAATAAGTGTCTTCGTTGTGAATTTTTACTGTAACTGAAATTAAGCTTTTTAAGAATTTTTCTTAAGGACCACACGCTTCCTTTAAGTAAGTCTTTAGCTTTTGAAGCCTCATATATGTCCATAAAACTAGGCAGAAAGTACGTACGATACAGGGAATAGATTGTTGGCTTAATAGCAGCAGCGGTGAATGAATCAATTTCTGTTTTTCGCGATCTTCTATTAGGGCGCTTTTTGCCTGGTGTTTGCACTCTATCGTCGCTAGATTTTGCGTTTTTTGTGTTCTTTTAAATTCGTTGGACAGAACGAGAAGAAATACCTATAGGAGCAGCAGTTCTCTCAACGATACTCGTCACTGAAATAGTCGGCTTTCCACATTTTAAAGCTTCACATTCATCACTGAAGAAACTGTGAACTTTTGACTACAATTTCCCAGGAATCTGATTTTAGAACTTTCCCTCGAGATCCAACTTGAAACAGCACAAACACAACTAAAACTACAAGAAAATAATTCAATATTATATCCATATGTTGCAGCACTGAAAACTTTTTTTGTGTGTGTTGTGTAAATCCACAAAACAATAAATTCACGGTTCTATCCCTCATACACCACTGACAACTTTAATCAACACACAACGGAGTGGGGGTTGCGAGCGTCTACTTTCCACGAATCACTACAAAGCAGTGGTTGCTGACCCGCCCACGTGTGCTAGACAAGGACAGCATTCTGTGTTAGACAAGGATAGTAGCGACTTAATCTCTGTTTCATATAACCTTGCCCCGCTGACATGTATCGCTCCGCATGCAACTACCTTCCCCCTCACTCTAATTGGCTAATGCTTTCGCGCCATAGGCCATAGGCGGTGCCTTCCCGTCACATTTAAACCTGCAGTAAACGTCATAATTAGCAGGAAGAATCATGCAAATAAGGATATGAAGGCATGCAAAAATACAAGTTTATAGTGAAACTGAACTCACGCGTTATGGAGAATCTGGTAATGGAGTAATTCCCTCCATCTCGGATTCGGATTCTGATTCTGCAGTAACAGTTTCGCTGTTGGAAATCTCCGCCACGAATCCTTTAATTTGGCTCCAAATAAGCTCAATTGGATTTAAAATCCAGTGATATGGTGGAAGCCTGAGTACCTCATGACCAGCTGACCTTGCCATTTCATCGATTACGTATTTATCACAATCGCTGGCATGCTTTACTACAAGTTCCAGTAGTTCTGCCTTAATAAGGGATTCATTTACAACTTCATTTTTGCACGCAGCCACTCAATAATGTCTTGTTTCTTCCAGGATGTATTTGGTTTCTTTTCGACATGAACGCTGTGGTAAGGAGCATTGTCCATCACAATTATGCTGCTTGGTTCCAGTTTTGCTAACACACTCGCAAACCACTGCTGAAACACATCTCCATTCATATCCTGATGGTAATCACCGATTTTCTTTGACTCAAACAGCAGTAGACCATCTTCCATAAAACCACTTTCACTTCCTATATGAGTGACAACAACTCTTCGGTCTTTTCCACTGGGATTTTTTAAACCAGAACACATATCTTGCAAATCTGCTGAAATTTGGTAAATCTACATCCTCATTTACCAGACAAAATTTTATTTACGTTAGGGAGTTCGTTTCTAAAGAAAAAACTATGCACATGACGACGTACAGCACTTTTAAAGAACTCACCGTATTCTCCGAGCAAGCGCTTTTCTGTTTTTCTCAACTTCACGTCGCGATGTTCCTATGGACCTTACACTCACACCTGTAAGTTCGGAGCACAACTGTTCCACTTCTCTCGCTGACAAAGACGGATTCTTTTCTGTGAGTGCATTAAACACATGCAACACAATTCTTTTTTCACCGCTTTGTAAAGGTTTACCCTTGCCATGCTTCAGCGAAAAACTGGCGGTAGACTCTGCCATTATACATATAATAAGTACACGCACAATAAACGATGGATAAAATAACGTGTCTCTCGCACTCGCACAGCACACCTTCGAATGACAATACATGACTAATCCAGTTCAAAACAAGGTCAGTGATAAAAGTCATATAAACAAATATGTCATCACTACCGCTAAATCACGTGATGTCGTGCCATGTGCTTGAGAGCAAAGGAACCTCCTCTTTACTTCGTTTAAGAATTAACATCCATTTCAGGTAAATAACTCTCTTGCGTAATATATTTAATTGAAACAGTTATGAAAGTAAATATTTGACAATTCTCTTTCAACATATAAAGATATATCACCATGTTAAATAACGAACTAATTTTTACCGCAAAACAGTCTGTACCACAACAGCAGCCAATGAGAGGAGATGTGGTCACGTGACGGTTAAGAGATTACGGGGCAAGCTTACGTGAAACAAGGTATAGAAAGTTTCTCTTTTATATAGTACCTTTGGTACGAGGTTTTTCATTCTTGATGGTTGACTTGCTTTTGGAGTCTGCCCCTTAGTGACTTTGGAGACAAATTATACAGGGTGTTTCAAAGCGACACCTAACGAATATATAGAAGTAGCTGCCAATAGAGCCGCATAGAACAATGCTCCAGAATGAGTGTGGATTAGGCAGTGAGAGAAACAACAAATCATGCCTCACGCTGTAGGAGTTCGCAGGTATAGGTCACACGTCGTGGCCCGTGTTGTAACTGTTTGTAAACATACCGACATACTCCGCAGTAGCTTGCTACTATTAAGAATTTCTTTGGATTATGAAACCGTAATAAAGAAGCAATTGCTTAATTATTGCTTATGAATGTTTAACGTGTTCCAAAATTCCGTTATAGCAGTCCATGATGGCAAATAAGCTGATGGACATATGCAACTTATACCTTTTAGAGGGAAGTTAATGTTAGTGAGGTTGAGGATAGAAGCATTAAATGATAAACAGAACAGAAAACAACATCAAAGAATTGTAGATAAATAAACCAAAACTAAATTGCTTATACAATGAGACCAGCATTTTATTTCACGTGTTTGATAATACTAAATAAACCATCTGTAATTGAACAGGAAGCTGTTGATATTTACAGAAAGTGATTGAAAGTACTGTACAATTAAGACGATAAAATGCTCTGAAGTTAAACAAATAAATATTATCATTGATGTAACTATTTTTACAATTCATATTTTTAATAAAACTAAACTAATCGTGCGTTCATTGAACTCCCTTCAGCTGTTCCATACATCAAAATCATATCCGTCATTTCGACGTTCGTATAGCGCTCCATATTGCTTGGATTTGTTATCTAAGTACACGCAAAATCCTCTCTGTTAGGACGGAATGTGTAGTTTTACACTGAAGAGCAACCTTCAACTGTCCGAGTTATTAGTCGACTGTTTCACAAGTGACTGTCGTTTGTCTCATTACCTGAAAGGTAGGCTAGGGTCACTGAGAAAGAGTAACGAGTAATGCTTTTGTTTTCGTGGCTGGTACGTCACAATAACAACTTTTGAAGTTCGTACACCAGTGGTTCCTGCGCTGCCTAATCACAAAATAATGTAATATTTAATGCTACATAAAATTATACAGACACCGCCACCGGAATCGGACTAAATAAGTTATAAACTACGAAACGGCTATAATCGTTTGGTCTCGCTTTGAAACATCTTGTATATCTATGTTCTGATTGCTCTCTTGCTTCCCCTCCCCTCACCCTCTTTTCTTTCTCTACATCTTCTTGAGCTTACCTAAGAGTGTTCCTTTCTATTTTGCTTTTTCAACTCTCACCTCCGTTATTGATTAACATTTTCATTGCTGAAATTTTCATTCTAATATTCCTACTCATACTGTCTCACGTGTCCATACCTTTCCTCTCCATTCCTTCACTTCCTCACATTCTACAACTGACTCTTCTAATTTATCTCCTCTTACTCCCTTCCCTGTTCTTGACTATGCAAATCCTTCTGTCTCTTGTTTATTACATAGTTCTACTTATTTTCTCTGCCTCATTCCTGTTTTACTACGCTATATATCTTCAAATATTTTTCCCTCCCATTTTCCCCCACTGTTCTCTCCTATATAGACTATTCTTTTCTTTACTACTCTCCAAAACTTCCTCTTATATCTTTCCTCTGGTCTCCTTATTCTTTAGGGTGTTTGCTATCTCACTCCACCAGCTACTTCCGTTGGCAGTTGTTTCCTGTTGGTTTGTACACAATTCTTTTGTTTTCGATTCTTCTATTCATGCACCTATACAAATATTTCCATAATGTTACTGTCCCTTTTCACTACTATCTTCAGTTATCTGTCACTGCCACATCTTTCGGTGCTGTTTTTCTTAATCTGTAAAACGTTTGGCAACATCTTTTATACTAACATTTGTGCTGTCCAGTACAATGAGTATAGTACAGTGCGTGCATGTAGCAGTTACTTTGTCACTGTGCACCAATACCCGTTGTAGTAGATAGTTGTCGTGTGAGTTATATTTCATTTTGGAATATGCTTCATAAAATATGATTTCGATTTTTATATTTCAGCTGTGACCCCTTATGCTTAAGTTTGGTAATGTTTTACAGCTCTACAAATTTCTGCATATATTTTTCATACCAAGTGTTTTTCCCTATATTTCAAGTTAATAGGTAAATAAATTTTATATTTTATCAGAAAGAAAAAACTCCGTAAGGCACGAAATTGGTAAATCATTTCAAAACAAAGGCCACAAATCATTCAATGATATTAAGTACTTTAAAAATATATTCCAAAATTTGATACGTGGCAATTATTAATATCACTAAAGAATACTTAATACCTATCGATCGACAGCATCTTTCAAACCAATAATTAATCAATGCTAAACGATTTTGGTTTTAGGCCTCTTCATATAAGCCTCTCTTAAAGCGATGCCATAAAGTTAGGAGTACATAGGGAGAAAAGTATTCAATGAATTTTACAGTACTGAATATTAAAAATTCATAGTCTCCTTGTAACTCTACACACTTCTCCCAGCGATGCTCCCATCTCTGTAACCCGTCCAAATAGTACTCGACGTTTTTCAACATAGTCTCCTTGTAACTCTACACACTTCTCCCAGCGATGCTCACATCTCTCTAACCCGTCCAAATAGTACTCGACGTTTTTCAACATAGTCTCCTTGTAACTCTATACACTTCTCCCAGCGATGCTCCCATCTCTGTAACCCGTCCAAATAGTATTCGGCGTTTTTCAACATAGTCTCCTTGTAGCTCTACACACTTCTCCCAGCGATGCTCCCATCTCTGTAACCCGTAAAATAGTACTCGGCGTTTTTCAACATATTCTCCTTGTAACTCTACACACTTCTCCCAGTGATGCTCCCATCTCCGTAACACGTCCAAATAGTACTCGGCGTTTTTCAACATAGTTTCCTTGTAACTCTACACACTCCTCCCAGCGATGCTCCCATCTCTGTAACCCGTCCAAATAATACTCGACGTTCTTCAACATAGTCTCCTTGTAACTCTACACACTGCTCCCAGCGATGCTCCCATCTCCGTAACACGTCCAAATAGGACTCGGCCCAGCGATGCTCCCATCTCTGTAACCCATCCAAATAGTACTCGGCGTTTTTCAACATAGTCTCCTTGTAACTCTACACACTCCTCCCAGCGATGCTCCCATCTCTGTAACCCATCCCAATAGTACTCGGCGTTTTTCAACATAGCCTCCTTGTAACTCTACACACTTCTCCCAGCGATGTTCCCATCTCTGTAACCCGTCCAAATAGTACTCGACGTTTTTCAACATAGTCTCCTTGTAACTCTACACACTCCTCCCAGCGATGCTTCCATCCCTGTAACCCATCCAAATAGTACTCGACATTCTTCAACATAGTCTCCTTGTAACTCTACACACTTCTCCCAGCGATGCTCCCATCCCTGTAACCCATCCAAATAGTACTCGACGTTCTTCAACATAGTCTGCTTGTAACTCTACACACTTCTCTCAGCAATGCTCCCATCTCTATAACCCATCCAAATAGTACTCGACGTTCTTCAACATAGTCTCCTTGTAACTCTACACACTCCTCCCAGCGATGCTCCCATCCCAGTAACCCGTCCAAATAGCACTCGGCGTTTTTCAACATAGTCTCCTTGTAACTCTACACACTTCTCCCAGCGATGCTCCCATCTCCGTAACCCGTCCAAATAGTATTCGGCGTTTTTCAACATAGTCTCCTTGTAACTCTACACACTTCTCCCAGTGATGCTCCCATCTCCGTAACACGTCCAAATAGGACTCGGCGTTTTTCAACATAGTCTCCTTGTAACTCTACACACTCCTCCCAGCGATGCTCCCATCCCTGTAACCCGTCCAAATAGTACTCGACGTTCTTCAACATAGTCTCCTTGTAACTCTACACACTTCTTCCAGCGATGCTCCCATCCCTGTAACCCGTCCAAATAGTACTCGACGTTTTTCAACATAGTCTCCTTGTAACTCTACGCACTCCTCCCAGCGATGCTCCCATCTCTGCAACCCATCCAAATAGTACTCGGCGTTTTTCAGCATAGTCTCCTTGTAACTCTACACACTCCTCCCAGCGATGCTTCCATCCCTGTAACCCATCCAAATAGTACTCGACGTTTTTCAACATAGTCTCCTTGTAACTCTACACACTTCTTCCAGCGATGCTCCCATCCCTGTAACCCGTCCAAATAGTACTCGACGTTTTTCAACATAGTCTCCTTGTAACTCTACGCACTCCTCCCAGCGATGCTCCCATCTCTGTAACCCATCCAAATAGTACTCGGCGTTTTTCAGCATAGTCTCCTTGTAACTCTACACACTTCTTCCAGCGATGCTCCCATCCCTGTAACCCGTCCAAATAGTACTCGATGTTCTTCAACATAGTCTCCTTGTAACTCTACACACTTCTCTCAGCGATGTTCTCATCTCTGTAACCGTCCAAATAGTACTCGACATTTTTCAACATAGTCTTCTTGTAACTCTACACACTTCTCCCAGTGATGCTCTCATCTCTGTAACCCATCCAAATAGTACTCGACGTTTTTATCTGCAAAATAATTCTTCACGAAGGTGATTGCCTCTCCAGTTGGCAAAAGCTCTGTCCTTGAGATAGAGAACAAAAGGAAGTCACTTGGGGCTAGATCTGGTGAGTCAAGCAGTTCAAACCGTAATTCATGGATTTTTGCCATTGTAACCGCTTAGATGTGAGACGACGCGTTATCTTGGTGAAACAGGATTTTCTTTTTCTGCAAATGTGGTCTTTTTCCGCAAGTTCTGCCTTCAGCTTGTCAAGTAAGTATGATCCTGTAATGGTTTTCCTTTATGAAGATAATCGATTAAAATAACTCCATAATAATCTCAAGAAAACTCTCGCAATGACTTTCCCAGCCGTAAAAGCAGTTTTTGCTAATTTTGGAGCCGGTTGCCCCTTTGCACTCCACTGCTTTGACTGTATTTTTGTTTCGGGCGTATAATGTCATATCCAAGTTTCTTCTAAAGTAATTAATCGGCGCCAAAACTCAGATTTATTGCGCCTGAACTGCGCCAATAGAGCGTTGGAAATGTTCATTCCAACACGTTTTTTGTTCTAGCCTGAGCTAAGGCGGCACCCAACAGTCTCACAACTTTCTCATGTCTAAATGTTGATTTAATATGTGACATGTTCATAGCCTCTGCTATCTCTCTCACTTTAATTCAGCGGTCGTCTGGAAGTACTTGGTGAACTTTGGCGATGATTTAGTCGGTAGTTGCAGTTTTTGGACGTCCCGAACGTTCATCGTGTGCCAAGCTCTTACTATCACGTTTACATTCAGCTGCCCAAAATTTCACTGTGGTAAATGATGGTGCAGAGTCCCCATACACAGAATCCAGCTGATCTCTGATTTGCGTAAACGAATTGCCTTTCAAAAACAAATATTTAATGACAGTTTGATACTCGATTTTGTTCATTTTCATAAAAACACTCACATGAATTCACTCAAGCGGCTGTTACATAACAACTGAGCGTCCATAATGGCTGAAACGTTGGTGAGTAACTGTCAAGAGATGATCAACGGAATTTCACTAGCTTTTGTTGAGGCCGGAAACTTTTCAGACCACCCTCCTACTGTTTAAAACTTATAAGCTAGTCTTGATATTACATACTCTTTTCTAGTTAGGGCCCCTGTCAACAATCTTGTTAAAACAACAGAGCAACGTCCAAAAGTGCTGCTGAAAATTAAAAACAAATGCTAGGGAATATTCCGGAAAGGTTTTGAGAAACGAAATACTTTCACATTAAGTGTAATGTTTTGTCAGCTCTTGGGTAAGTCTTTTAAAGCACTTTGAATGACCTCATTTCAAGCATTTCCAGTGAAACGTTGACTTAAAATACTTCTGATATTATATACGGTAGACTAAGGATCCTTAGGATATCTGGATTGAAACCGGTTCAGTTTGGATGTAATCAGAGATTTACGAGTGTGTTTCAAACAATGATATTTTGTAGCTCATAACTTCTATATCGCATACAAGTAAACTTTAAGCAAAGATAAGTTAATTTTTGGATATTGGGGACAGTGACACAAACGTTTTACATCCTAAAATTGGTAATCATCGAATTTGCAAGTTGTGGATTTTGTTTCAGCAAGACACGAGAACAAGGCCTGATCTACCGAAGTTAGATCTTCATGTATTGCCCGTCTATCGTATGGGAATTACAGGACGTGGTGTGAGGGTGGTGGTCCTGGATGATGGTATAGAATACACACACCAAGATTTGCAAGCTAACTATGTGAGTATATTGTTTCTTATAAATACTTAAGTGGGAGTTATATCCACTAAAGCATTTTTTAAAACTAATATTTCCCTAAGGCGTTTAAATATATATTTTTTGTCCTATTAGGAAATAATGTAATTACAAATGTGCATAATTTCTCCCAAGAAGTTATGCATTCCATAAAAGTTAAAGATCTTGCATTTAAACCAAGCTCTTAAAGTAATGTAAAGATACCACATATGTTCACAAGGGAGGGCTGATAATTCCCGACCTCACCTAGAGATGGCGCTACTGGGCCAGTTGGACGGATGGCATCATACAGTTTAACTCTAAACTGGCTTGTATCCATAGTTACAGGTTAATAGGTTGTTTAGTTTTTGAATGACAGCATTTTAAAGAGACATGTGTAGAGGTTTCACGAAAATAGCTGAGTTGTAAAATCGAACAATGACTAAATACTTCCATTTGAAAGGTTAAACACCTAAAGAAATCAAAAGGGAAATGGACAGTACATTGAAAGACTCCTGTCCCTTCATATAAAATAATTAAAAGGTTGGTTGTAGAGTTTAAAATGGGACGTACTAGCACTAGTGATGAGCCTCGCTCTGTCCCTTCATATACAATAATTAAAAGGTTGGTTGTAGAGTTTAAAATGGGACGTACGAGTACTAGTGATGAGCCTCGCTCTGTCCCTTCATATACAATGATTAAAAGGTTGGTTGTAGAGTTTAAAATGGGACGTACGAGTACTAGTGATGAGCCTCACTCTGTCCCTTCATATACAATAATTAAAAGGTTGGTTGTAGAGTTTAAAATGGGACGTACGAGTACTAGTGATGAGCCTCACTCTGTCCCTTCATATACAATAATTAAAAGGTGGGTTGTAGAGTTTAAAATGGGACGTATGAGCACTAGTGATGAGCCTCGCTCTGTCCCTCCATATACAATGATTAAAATATTGGTTGTAGAGTTTAAAATGGGACGTACGAGTACTAGTGATGAGCCTCGCTCTGTCCCTTCATATACAATAATTAAAAGGTTGGTTGTAGAGTTTAAAATGGGACGTACGATCACTAGTGATGAGTCTCGCTCTGTCCCTTCATATACAATAATTAAAAGGTGGGTTGTAGAGTTTAAAATGGGACGTACGAGTACTAGTGATGAGCCTCGCTCTGTCCCTTCATATACAATAATTAAAAGGTTGGTTGTAGAGTTTACAATGGGACGTACGAGCACTAGTGATGAGCCTCGCTCTGTCCCTTCATATACAATAATTAAAAGGTTGGTTGTATAGTTTAAAATGGGACGTACGAGCACTAGTGATGAGCCTCGCTCTGTCCCTTCATATACAATAATTAAAAGGTTGGTTGTGGAGTTTAAAATGGGACGTACGAGTACTAGTGATGAGCCTCGGTCTGTCCCTTCATAAACAATGATTAAAAGGTTGGTTTTAGAGTTTAAAATGGGACGTACGAGCCCTAGTGATGAGCTTCACTCTGCCCCTTCATATACAATAATTTAAACGTGGGTTGTAGAGTTTAAAATGGGACGTACGAGTACTAGTGATGAGCCTCGCTCTGTCCCTTCATAAACAATGATTAAAAGGTTGGTTGTATAGTTTAAAATGGGACGTACGAACACTAGTGATGAGCCTCGCTCTGTCCTTTCATGTACAATGACTAAGAGGTTGGTTGCAGAGTTTAAATTGGACGTACGAGCAGTAGTGATGAGCCTCGCTCTGTCCCTTCATATACAATAATGAAAAGGTTGGTTGTAGAGTTTAAAATGGGACGTACATGCACTAGTGACGAGCCTCGCTCTGGACGTCCTGTGAAAGTTACAACTCCAGAGAACATTGAAAAGAATTCCTCCTTTAGTACTGGAAGACTGCAGAATGAAGTTATTGGGATTGCAGAGGCGGCAAACGTAGAAAATATTATGTGCAGGTAATATTTTGGGCTTTCATAAGGTTCTGCAGGACGGGGACAGTGTTTATTGACACCTGATCAAAAATTGCAAAGAAAAACTATTTCTGTTAAGAATTTGGAGCTCTACCGTAAAAATACCAGTGAATTTAGAGACCACTTATTACCATGGATGAAACTTGGATTCATTTCTACATTCCAGAAAGTAAATTACAGTTAAAACAATAGATTAGCACAAGATCAGCCCACCTTCGCAGCGATGGTAGCGTGTCTGCCTCAAATTCAAGAGGTCCCGTGTTGGAATCTCGGTCAGGGTGAGTTACTTGGATAAGGTTCTTCCCGGGGTTTTCCCTTATCCTTCAAGACGAATGTCGGGTAACTAAGCTACGTGGACCCCGGAGTCATTTGAGCATCATTTCACCCAATTCATTCACCGTCCGATATGACTTAACGTTGGGGGATGTAAAATTAGGAGCAAAGAAGGAAAGAAAGGAAGGGAGGGAGGGAGTCGAAGGAACGAAGAGAGCAATGGTGGGATGGATTCGAAGGAAGGAAGGGAGGGCGGGAGGAGGGAAGGAGAGAAGGAAGGTAGGGAGGAGGGAGGAAGGAAGGAAGGCAGGAAGGGAGGAAGGAAGGGAGGAAGTAAGGAAGTAAGGAAGTAAGGAAGGAAGGAATGAAGGGAGGAAGGAATGGAGGGAGGAAGTAAGGGAGGGAGGAAGGAAGGGAGGGAGGAAGGAAGGGATGAAGGGAGTTGAAGGAAGGAAGGGAGGAAGGAAAGGAGAAAGGAAGGAAGGAAGAAAGGAAGGAAGGAAGAAAGGAAGGAAGGAAGGGAGTCGAAGGAAGGAAGGGATTCGAAGGACGGAAGGAAGGGAGGAAGGGATTCGAAGGAAGGAAGGAAGGAAGGAAGGGAGGAAGAAAGGGAGGAAGGAAGGGGAGAAGGAAGGAAGTAAGGAAGGAAGGGAGGGAGGAAGGAAGGGAGTCGAAGAACGGAAGGAAGGGAGGAAGGGATTCGAAGGAAGGAAGGGAGGAAGAAAGGGATTCGAAGGAAGGAAGGAAGTGACGAAGGAAGGGAGGAAGGAAGGGAGGAAGGAAGGGGGAAGAAAGGGAGTTGAAGGAAGGAAGGGAGGAAGGAAGGAGGGAAGGGAGGTAGGGAGAAAGGAAGGAAGTGAGGGAGGGAGGGAGGAAGGGAGGAAGGAAAAAGGGAATCGAAGGTAAGATGTAAGGAAGGGAAGAAGGAAGGAAGAAGGGAGGAAGGAAGAAGGGAGGAAGGAAGGAAGGTAGGAGGGGAGGAAGGAAGAGAGTCGAATGAAAGATGGAAGGAAGGGAGGAAGGGAGTCGAAGGAAAGAAGGATGGATGGAAGAAAGAAAGAAGGAAAGCAAAAAAAGAAAAGAAAGCGCCAGATGAACCAACTCCAAAAGTGGTAATGACAATTTTGTCAGCTAACAACGTTTCCTCAGTTGGAGAATTCAATGTCATGTCAGCATGTTGGCCATAGTAGCTCAGTGGTTTAGAGCAACCGCAAGGAGAGCGGGAGATCCGTGGTTGAAATCCCGGCTATGGCATTGAATTTTTCAGTTTGGCTCTACTCATTCAAAAAGGAGAACTATTTGAGGAGTTAAAATTTTAGAGAAACATGATATTTTTGTGTTATCAATTTCCTTGAGAACTTTATACCTCAGATTCTCAGAACAAAAATAATTGACCTCCACATTATTTCCGTATCAATAGCAAAATTACGTTTACGGATTTGTTGAAGCAACGGATTTGTAATACAGAAAATATGAATCTGGTGATAACAGAAGTTTATCACGAAAAGTTCTGAAATTGGGTCGCCAGTGAGAATATAGGAACGTTTTTCTATGATTGGATCATACAAAGGGAGAGAAAATATAAAGTATAAAACGTGTGAATAAAGTTATTTGGCAAAAGCGGGCGTCATTTACTGTCGGAACACTACCACATAAGTTACCCACACACAATCTGCCCCGCAGCCTTTATCTCATCCTCTTCTCGCCCATCCTTTACGAATTCGATTGTACCACAGTAAACAATCTATTTATTCAAAACATGTTATATGTTCAGGCAATATTGAAAAGTATGCTGGGGGTAGCACCGCGGACTTGATTCCAGCGATATAACACCGGCTAGAACTGCATTGTACGTGTAATGTACGAGCCGTGTCCGTAAAATAAGGTCTCATAGGCGCTGGAGTCGTGAAGAACGCCATTACGTGAGATCCGGCAACACTGGCGAGTAGCTTGGTTTCACCTCTTCAAATCTCTACCACAACGAAACCGTTGCTACCATTTGCCTTGGGTAGCCGTTTGCGATGGAGCTTCCTATCACTTCCGCCGCCAAGTGCGAGTTGCAAGCAGTGATCCGTTTTTTGAGTGCCAAGGGATATACTTCCACTGAAATTCATCGTCAGTTATGAGAAGTCTATGGGCCACAGTGTATGGACGTCAAAAACGTGAGAAAGTGGGTCAGAGAGTTCAAAGACGGACGTACAGACGTCCATAATGAAAACTGTTCTGGTCGGCCTTCGGTTTCAGCCGAAACAATTTCAAAAGTGGAGCAAGAAATGCTTAAAGATCGGCGTGTGACAGTTCGTGAGCTGTACGAACTTATCCCTGAAGTCAGTAAATTTACGATTGACAAGATTTTGACCGAACATTTGCATTATCGCAAGGTGTATGCGAGGTGGGTCCCCAAAATGCTCACCGAAGTCCATAAACGGCAACGTGTTGAAGTGGTCCACCGATTCCTGGAGCGCTATGCTAACAGGGCGAGGAATTGTTGGATTCAATTGTTACTGGTGATGAAACCTGGGTGCACTACACAACACCAGAAACTAAAGAACGTTTTCGTCAGTGGCGGCATTTGAATTCACCGAAACAGCGGAAGCTCAAACAGATATTTTCTGCCGGCAAAGTGATGTGCAGGTGTTCTGGGACAGAAAAGGTGTATTGTTGTGAGACTCTATGACTACCGGAACAACAATAAATGCCGCTAGCTGCTGTGAGGGTTTAAGAAATTGCGACGTGCTATTGGAAATCGAAGGAGGGAAATGCTGACGAAGGGATGGATTTTTCTAATCAAGGCTTCGCGGGTGATGAGCCGTTTCAAATTAATAAACGTTGATTTTCGGCCATTGTAAGCTCCAGATCCTGAAGAAGGCCATAGAAGGCCATATGTACCAACCCGACTGCCGGCTTCACGCCCACTTACGCAAGGCAGATATGGGTGATCATCCATTGCTCCTAAAGGATATTATGGGCTATTTATTTGTTTTATTTCTATTTTATAACCCGATTCTTTCAATGTCGATTTTTGTTAATTTCAGTCGTTTATTTAAGTAATTCTGAAACACGGAATCATATTATTTCATGCACCTGCATCTCTGCCCTAACACCTCGTTAAATAAATATACAATTAAACTCTAAAGACAGGGCAAGATACAAGATAACTTCCACAAACTTGTTAAATGATACTACTATCCGGCGGATTCAAGTCAATCAGATCCTATTTACGAGTTTGATTGAAATCTGAATAGCTAGGTATTTACTCTATCTCAAATCAGTGGCCTTGCGAGATATCCAGGTTTAACCAAAGAAAAGGTAGAATTACCCGTATCTCGAAAGGAAAGAATTTACTGGCTGAAGGTGCCTCTGTTTGTTTATAAAGAGAGAATCGCTGTTTGCACTTTACTTCAAACAGAAAGATTATTTGGTATTTTGTTACCACATACGTGGATTAATCATGAACTTGGAGGTGTATGGAAAAGGAGCTTGGAGGTTAATTATACCTGTAAAAGAAGCGTTTACGATATTACTTTGCATAAATGATCATAAGTGCAGCAAGTGATCAGCTTTAAAACATTACCCATTAGAGGCGGAGTCCCCGAAGGTTCTGTGCTATCCCCTAAGCTGTTTAGCGTATTTGTAGCCGATCTTCCTACTCAGAATCCGAGCATACGAGCAGCTCCAGAAGGAGATGGTCAACAGATTGGGGACTTGTTGTATCGAGGCCACGCCTATTCGTGTGACCGAATGGCTCTTGCTGTGGGAGTAAGGGAGATGAATGCTGCTAGGCCACGCCTAGGCTAATGCATAGCGCTAATGACCTGCCGAGTAAAGAAGGGGTGTGGAGCGCAATAACGCGAAACTACTGTACCTCCTTCTCCTACCGCCTTGGAGGACTGATGTTTCGTTAATAGGCGGAAACTTCCAGATACAGCGATCTGTCAATATAAGCGATGCATTGGACGAGTCAGTCAGTCTTTATTTAGTCAGTTCTATAGAGAATTGTACGGCAAGGTGCCGAGTAGTCAGTGCAGTGTGGACTTGCGTCCTGCGAACTGGTGTATTGTAATTGTGAGGGTTACGTAATTATGTTGTACGTGATCCTGCTATGATTTTAAGTGTACCAACTGTAATTGGGTGGAAATAAAGAACATTTTGAGTTTGTGCAACTTGGTTTTTTAATTCTTCGAACCCACAAAGTCACAATATGCTGACGACGTGCTGCTCTATAACACCGATAGACACCCACGCAGAGCCTTCAACCCATTACAGTGACACCTCAGCCTCATTCAAGATTGGTGCAGGCTTTGGTGATTGTCCATCAACCCGGCGAAAAATCAAGAGGTACTTTTAGAGCGCCGCTTTCCCGCCAACCTACACTCTTTTAATTATTCTGGTCGAAGGATAGATTGGACAAATTCTCTCACCTATATGGGTGTAAAGCGGGACAAGGTCCTAACTTTCGGGGGCCATATCCAGCAGTTAGCACATCGGGCATGTGGGGCTTCGGCTTCGTTATACTCCATGATACGGTTAGGGATGCCATCTCCTCTAAAATTGCGTCTTTTTCGGGCTTTGATTCTTCCTATAATGCTTCATACGTGCGAAATCTGGGACATGACCGCAGGATCCAAACTGCTACAACTTTAACGTTTACAGAATAGATGTCTCAGGTCTATCTATTCTGTATATCGCTGCTTTCCCGTGAGATACCTTCACGAAGCCTCATGTCTCCAGTATGTGGAAGATGTCATAAGAAGCTGGGCCACATAATTCTACGGGAGTTTGCCTCAATATCAGAGTGCCCTGGTTAGGTCTCTAGGGAACTACCAAACATCAGAACGACGCTTCAAAATCTACCGGCTTCCCTGTCTGGCATGCGGGCACAAGCAGTAACAGTAAAGTTGATATTACAACTTCAAAGTTATATCTACCTGAGAATTAGACTGGCAATTATTCTAAATTTAACTCTTTCTAAATATTTTAACACCAGCGGTACGCACAAGCGTTGCACCCGAGTCGGCAACCGTCGAGCAGCTACGACTACCACCCTGCTCTACCCCATCTAAGTCAAACCCACCACCCTACAAAACCCCACATATCCTGACATTAAGTGGTTAAGTCCGTCTAGGACAGGTATATATATATATATATATATATATATATTGTTGTAATTTACGTCCGCCCCAACTTTAAGTTATATCGGACGGTGAATGAATTGGATGAAATGGTGCTCAAATGAGTTCAGGGTCCATGGAGCTTAGAGTTACCCAACATCCGTCTTGAAGGATAAGGGAAAATACTGGAAAAAACCTTATCTAGGTAACTCACCCTAACCGAGATTCGAACTCGGAACCTCTTAAACATGAGGCAAAGAATGAATGAGTAGTGTTTAACGCCCGCTTTTACTACATACGGCACCGCAGGCGATGACACTAGTGATACATGAGATGAAGTTGGAGCACCGGTTGAATGAGATGGCGGGGGAAACCGGAGGTGCCGGAGAAAAACCGCCCCAGCGCAGTGTTGCCCACTACAAATCTGACTTTGCGGTCGCCTGGGATCGAACCCGGGCGCCTTGGTGAAAGCCAAGAAACGTGAGGCACACATGCTACATGTATGACATACAAAGTGCTGACCCTCAATCAGCCGCCAACAGCCGTGAGTTTAAAACATTTGACTATGATTTCTTTCTGTATTCCTTTGCGAATAGTTTCACAGGAAATAGTATAACTAGATACAAAGTCTAACAAAAATTTCTTTATCACGTGAATTTCAAATTCCAATTAAAACCTTAAAACACCCTCCGTGACTGCTGCTTTATATCTAATGTGAAAGACTTCTATTCCCATACACAATTAATTCTTCGTTCGTTATTGCCTCATTGTATCCTCTAGCTGAACGCTACTCTCAGGCAACAAAACATAATTAAATATAAACTATCTGCCAGTAACATGGATATAATTTGTTATAAAACTTTGTAAATAATTACAAATATTCTTACTGGCAATACGATATTACAGCTAGAGCCATCTGTGGAAAGCAAAGCGCACTCAGCCAACTCTCTACCGTCGGACAGTCAAATTAATTAGAAGAGCGCCTCCCCATAATAGTGGGACAGGAATTCTTTATCCGTAGTTAATTTCTCTCCATTTTAATCAGCCACACGTTCTGGCGCAATTTGGTGCGGGATTTCTATGTTTGTGATGGGATGCACGTTGAGTGTTTCGAAGACCCTAGTCAAAAAGCCAGATATAACAGGGTTAATTCGTTGTATTTTAAATTGTTTCTTGATGATTGTGTTTAATTAAGTAAGAGTCATGAGACGTGTGCTTTTCAGGCGTGGTTGGGAATAAAGTTTCGGAGAATTCAAATGATGTAACAATTTAATTGTATTATTTGGATTACATTTTACTTGAACTTCCTTTCCCAGTCACTTGCAAGTTACCTCCTGTCTATCGATAAATTCTAACTTTGTTATATTTAAACAGTTCCAACTATTACATAAAAGTTCTTGATGCTGCACCACTATTCATCACATTCACGATTACAAAACATCTCTACCAAAACTATTGATTTTTCATAACTAACGTTACTCCTTTCTTAATTTTGTGATTGGCCGATTTAATGCCACGTCACAACATTACGTCATACAGTTATTACTACGGCCAATCATAAAATTACATATATTTTTATAAATTTATAAAGTTTTCATGCCTTTTCTAAATATAACTCAAAACTATTGTTACAAATGCCCCTCTTTGAAATATATGGAAAATAACCAAATAAAGGAATTAACAGTTTATTTCCATATTTTTCGAAGAATGGCTCCAATTAGCAATTTCGTTTACAACAATGAACTAAAACATAAATATAAAATACATAAAATATAAGAATATACATACATTGAATGAAATATAATAATAAATGAACATTTAACATGAACATTTGATGTAACTGCCCTATTTCCCAGTATTCCCAAGGAAGAACGTCTAACGGTTTTAAGAAAATGGTTGAGTTCTAATGATTTGGATAAGGAGTCAATAGAGGATTTTATGAAACTTACTAATCTGTGTTTAGATCAAAATTTCTTTACTTTCAAAGGAAATGTTTTTCAACAAATTTCAGGAGTAGCTATGGGTAGTCCCCTTTCAGCCTTTCTTGCTGATCTGTTTATGAGTGTTTTTGAAATAGAAGTCACTTAAGCTTTTCCTTCAATTTTTAAAATATGGTATAGATACGTAGATGACATTTTTGCCATAGTTCCTGAGAGATATATAGATGAGGCTTTAAATATTCTAAATTCACAGGATAAAGCTATCAAGTTCACAATAGAAATTGAAAACAATGACTACATCCCCTTTCTAGATCTAAAAATAATGAAAAATAACAATAAATTAAATTTTGGCATCTATAGAAAGCCAACTCACACGGATAATTATATCAAAAATAAAAGTTTTAACCCTATGTCACACAAATTTGCTGTTTTTAATAGTTTGATTTACAGATTGATAAACATACCTCTAAATGAAGAAGAATTTAATGCGGAATATAAACATATTCCGCATAAACACTACTTTAATTAACGGCTTTAATAAAGATTTTATAATCAGAAGAATGGAAAAATTTAAATATCAAGAAAATGTTAATGATGTTTCCACTCTTAAAAATGTAAAAAAGGATTATATTTTCAAAAAATTTACTTATCATCCATGGGCAAATAAAAGGTTCCAAAAAATTTTCAAAGAAGTGGGTATAATACTAGCACCTCATAATAGTTACAGTATAAGGAATTTGCTACAGTTTTCTAAAAAAGACAAAATTTCAGACAACAAAAAATCTGGTATTTATCAAGTTAACTGTTTAGAATGCGACAAGATCTATATTGGCAGAACCAAGCGTAATTTAGAAACCAGAGCGAAAGAACATTTTAGAAATATTAAATATAGACAGACCGAGAAATCGGCAGTGGCTGATCATTTTTGGTCATATAATCATAAAGTAAATCCATAAGTTAAATTATTGAAACAATTGAAGGAACCGATAGATTTAATGGTTTGGGAGAAGATATTTATTTTTAAAAATAAGGATCGCCTAATGAATTTTGATATCCCTCCTATAGACATCATCAATAAGTTTGTGTTGTCCCCGCTAGATGGCAGTTAGATAAGCAGCTATTCTTCAAACTCCGGTAGTGGTCAAGGTCAGTCAGTCAGTAAGTGGGTGAGTGTCAAGCTGAGTGGCTGAGGATAAAGAGATGTTTGCTTTGAAACCGGTCCCAGGATTTAAATAAGATAAGTGAAGTTGTGTTACTAGTGTTTAGTTATTATTAATAATTTAACAACAACGTAGCATTACTATAACACACTTTTGTTTTAAAATATATATCTTTGTTTTCATGTGGGGGTGTGCCCCGTCCCAAATTTGCATTATAGTATTTCTATAAATAGCATTTTTAAATGATTGGCTGTGCACAAACATGCTATAACAATATAAAATATTTTAACAACTACTTGTAAACGAATATATATATATATATATATATATATATATATATATATATATATATATAATTAAAATGAAATAACTGAATTTTAACCAATTTATATGCAAAATAATTTTCCGTTTAGTTATTCATGTTGGGTGATTTGCCCACATAATTAATTTTTCTAGCTGTCCTGTGTCAATACTCGTAACTTTTGAACAGTTAGA
Organism: Mantis religiosa; assembly: GCA_030765055.1. Lineage (NCBI taxonomy): Eukaryota > Metazoa > Arthropoda > Insecta > Mantodea > Mantidae > Mantis > Mantis religiosa. Next base: position 203,776,882 of record CM060949.1, on the reverse strand, counting down.
TGATACATTTTTATCAGTTGGCTAACCTGATCTTTGCAAGCATCGTGAACTTGCTAAATCCATCTTTTGTTTTTTAGTACATCATAACGTTGTTTGAAGGTTAGGTTAGTTGTGTGTTCAAATCTTTTACAAAACTTTAGCAGCATTATTTCGTGTGGTGTATCATACATGTGACCACTATGACCTTCATTGTGTATTTGTGTTTGTGGGAACATTTCGTGTACATATACATTTTGACCTAGACTGTGAAGCTATGTGTGAGGACATGTTTTGTGTGTTTCTGTGGTAGTTAATATCATTATCTCGACTCATAAACTCACTACATTCACTTACCAAATCATTAGACTTCTGATGATCGCTTAATTAACCTGCTATATTCCTAATTCTAGTCATTTCTTTCACATTATTTACTTTACTAGCCTGTAATGCAATCAAAACTTGTATACATTTTCCCAAGTTATCCTTCTCTTTTTCAAAATGTTCTTTCACCTCTTTAATTTGCAAAACTACTTCTTCTTTCCCTTTACTTATCTCATCATGTTGTAAGTTTATTTCCTCTTGGTATGTCTTACTTTCATCATGTTGTAATTGCATTTCAAAACAAATTACATTGATTCTTTGTTCTACTTTATCTCCTAATTCTTCTCTGAGTTATTTCTGCCTTTGGATCCTAAATGTTTCTAACTCTTTGTTTAATTCCATTCTTATTTCTTGTTTCACAATGACCTGACCTGACCTAGTTTCCTGAATCATTTCTCTTAATTCCATAATTTCCTCTTTATTTTCATTCTTATTCTGTTCTATTGTTTGCAATAACCTTTCCATATTCTCTTTACATTCTTTTCATCCCTCTCTAATTTCTTGTGCTATCTCACCTTTCAATTCCTGTTTTACTTTTGTGACAAACTAACCTCTAAATTGCTTACACTTTGTACCAATTCCTGTCTTACATTAACATCTAAATGGAACACACTTTGTTTGAAATCTTCAATATTGTCTTTATTCTGAGCTAATTCTTTCCTCAATTCATTTATATTTTGTTCAATATCTTGTTTTAATTCTTATTTTACATCACTCAACTCTGATTTTACATCACTGAACTCTGGTTTTACATCACTCAACTCTGATTTTACATCACTAACTCTGATTTTACATCACTCAACTCTGTTTTACATCACTCAACTCTGATTCTACATCACTCAACTCTGATTTTACATAACTCAACTCTGATTTTACATCACTCAACTCTGATTTTACATCACTCAACTCTGATTTTACATCACTCAACTCTGATTTCAAATCTGATTTTACATCACTCAACTCTGATCTTACATCTCCTATTTTAGTATTTACGTCTCCTATTTTGGCATCTAAATTACTCAATATTTTCGTTATCCTTTCTAACATTAACTTACTATCTTTACTTAATCCTACATCTTCCCTACTCATTACTACACCATCACTAGCTTCTCCTTCCACTATTATTTCTTTTCTACTCACTACCTTTTTAACTATTTTCTGATTTCTTAGCAACATAAGTCCACTACTACTATTTTTTTTAATTTCACTCGCTATGAACCAGTTTTTTTTTCTTTCTTTTCTCTTCTTTCTCCTTTCCTTTTATACTCCCACGTAGCTGTACGAGGTTTTAATCTCCACTCTTCTTTATCCTATTCGGACACACGTTGCGGTGCCGTTTGGGACAGGAATTCTTTATTCGTAGTTAATTTCTCTCCATCTTAATCAGCCGCACGTTCGGGCGCAATTTGGTGCGGGATTTCTATGTTTTGTGATGGGATGCACGTTGGCTTTTCGAAGACCCAAGTAGAGAGGCCAGATATAACAGGGTTAATTCGTTGTATTTTGATGATTGTGTTTGATTAAATAAGAGTGATGTGACATCTAGTCTTCAGGCGTGATTCGGAATAAAGTTTCGGAGAAGTCAAATTTTGTAACTATTTAACTGTATTATTTGGGTTACATTTTACTTGAACTTCCTTTCCCAGTCACTTGCAGATTACTTCCAACATATCGATAAATTCTTACTTTGTTATTTTTAAACAGTTCCAACTATTACATAAAAGTTATTGAACCTGCACCGCCATTCATCACACTCACGATTACAAAACATCTCTACCAAAACTATTGATTTTTCGTAACTATAGTTACTCCTATCTTAATTTTGTGATTGGCCGATTTAATTCCACGTCACAACATTACGTCATACAATTATTACTATGGCCAATTACAAAATTACATATACTTTTATAAATTTATAAACTTTTCAATCCTTTTCTAAATATAACTCAAAACTAGAGTTACCATAGTAACGTAATGTACTTTACTCACATTACCTCTACAATCAAGAGCTATTTATCTTTCTTTCGCAAGTTTGAGATAAACGTTTACAGAAACATTTCAATGTAGATACACGAGAGATGCAGTAACCTGAAGTGACAGTTACATGTTTAACGAGCGGACGTAATACTTTCAAATTCCATTGCACTTGTAATAAATCACATGGACCACAAGCAATATTGTAAAATGACAGGAAAATTGATGATAAAAGCAGCGAATGATTCTGAATCATTAATCACATAAACTAAGTTGAATTAAACTCTGTGTTAGAACAAGATTTAAATTAAGACCTGAAACTTTCCTAGCCACTAATACGCTCACTTTCTTCTCGGGCAGCCAGCCTGTCCGGTGAAAAGATGATTAGATATCAACTTTTCGGGAGTTTGCATCGATCGCATCATCAGGATATTTATAAAATGTTATAACCAAAAATGAAACAGTGGATATAACATCAATATAAACAAAGACAAAACACTATCAAAGTTCGCATTACTGAACAAAAGACTGTTTCCAGTAAATTAAATGCCGGGTCAGGAGATGGCATGAGTATAGAAAATTGTCAAAGAAACGTAACTACTTAACGTGATTATCAATCTGTATTGATCTTTGCTTCTTAATTCGACGGATTACCATTTTTAAGACCGGTTTCCAAGAGGAACTGAACTGTAATCCAGCATCACGATTAAGCGTGCTCCTTTCAGAGGAAATCGCCAAAGCCTCCTTAATTTTCCGCTCCCAGTAACTGTTGCATATTGACAAGATGGCTGTCTCCCGAAAATTGGCTCTATGGTCGTTATCAAAACAATTTTCTTCCAGCCCAAACTTCTCAGGTTGCATTAAACGAATGCTCCCTACATATTTGTTTATTCTGGTAGCGATGCTCCTTCCGGTTTGTACTATATACGGTGTCCCACATTCACAGGGAATGTGGTACACTCCCGGAACTTGGAAGTCCAGTGTGTCTTTCACTGGTCTCAACAGATGTTTAATCTTCGGATCTGGCTTGTGGATGGTCCTGATGTATTTGGCAGGCATTCTACTGATTCTGCCGGATAGGTTACCGGTAAATGGGATGCAGGCTGTAGCTGTAGGCTTATCTGACGCTTGCTGTATTACAGGAAACGCACCTACTTAATCTGATTATCAAGCTGTATTGATCTTTACTTCTTAAATCGACGGATATCCATTTTAAGGCCGGTCTCCAAGAGGAGCTGAACTGAAATCCAGCATCACGATTAAGCGCGCTCCTTTCAGAGTACTTATATTGATGTTATATTCAGTATTTCATTTGTGGTTATAACATTTTATAAATATCATGATGATGGGAGAGATGTACACTCCCGAAACTTACATATCTAATCGTCTTTTCACCTGGCTTTTTGCCCGAGAAAAAGTGAGCAGAAGATTTAAGTTTTTGTGTAATGACACTTCTTAAGTGTTATGGTTTTAGTACTTACAGAAAATTATAAAGTCAAACAAATACGAGGTTAAGCACGTAATATTTCGTTCAAATGGTTAAAGATATTTTAAACGATTTTGTCGCTATAAAGGATAGTTTCTGGAGGTGGGATAGCTGCACTTCCAAATACAGATTGATTCAGAAACAAGGATACATTTTCAAATTACTATATTTCCTGCATTATACGTTATTCTTCAATTCCGTCCGTTTGGGAGATATTTCTTATTGTTTGTACGAATCTACAATAATTACGAGCGTTGTTCAATAAAGAATGATCATATTTTTTACAGTCATAACGTCTCGCACTAAAATTCAATGTTATTATATTCCGTTAACTTAGTGTGAAACAAACACGCCTTAGTAGTGTCATTGTTGACACTCCTGGTTCCGCCTGTGAGAACCAGACAGTTCAGACATGTTCAGTATCACCTACCGCTGCAATGGAGGTAGCACGTGAGGAACTATATGCGGCTTCGAAATTCTCATTTCGTCTCAAATTTTCAGTTGAGACCTATAAAATGTTACAGGAAGCCTATGAAGAGTTTGTTCTTCCCTATAGCACAGCTCGAAGGTGGTTTAAAATGTTTAAAGAGGGGAGACAATCAATTTCAGAGGAAGGTGGACCCGGTGCTCCAGTTACTGCTCTTACGGAAGAAAACATCAACACTGTGCTGCCATTGTGAGAGAGGATCGACGAATTTCCTTGGTGACAGAAACATTACATGAGACGTGCTTGTGCGCGATGTGTTCCAGGATTGTTGATTCCCGAACAAAAGGACGTTCGCATGCAGGCCTGCATGCAGTTAAAGTTGATGTTAGAGAAAGATCCGGAGTTTCTTTCAAACGTAATCATTGCTGATGAAACTTGGCTATATCAATTAAATTAATTGGGAGTCGATTAATGACACAAAACAACACTTACTTTTAAATTTTCCCGGAACTAGTTTCTGAGGCCTTCCCTCTATCATCAGCCGGACATCGACTGGTTCTCATTGGTGTAGCTGGCAATATTTTGTCATCGGTCTCCTCTGGTGGCGGTTCGAGGAACTTGCTGAACAAATCTTTCTGGGGGATGTCGAAATTGAATACTTTGTTCCTATTTTTTGAAATAAAGATTTGTTCCCATGTGGACAGTTCTTCTTTTCCTGTTGTATGTTTTAGTAATTTTGGTTCTGGACTTATGTTGTGGTTTTTTCCCAAAAATGCGTGGCAACTGCTGATTTTTCTAATTGTTTGTATTTTATGTTCCTAAAGTGTTCCTTTGCTCTTGTTTCTAATTTTCTTTTGGTTTTTCCAATATAAATTTGGCTACAGTCACAGCATTCAATTTGATATATACCAGATTTTTTGTTAGATGGAATGGCATCTTTGATGTTTGAGCAAATTAGGTTTTTTAAGGAGTAATGGTTCACTGGAGCTAGTTGAATGTTTTGTTTTTGAAGACTTTTTTGAATTTATCAAAGGCCCATGGATGGTAAGTGAATTTTTTGAAGATCATTTTAGCTTCTGTAGCTGAGAGGGTTGTGGTTTCCTTTAGTAGTTTCTTTTTATTTGCTAAGTTCACTTTTTTGTCTAGTAGTGATTTGGGAAAGTCATTTTTCTGTGCTATTTCAATAATTTTGTTGTATTCTATTTTGTATTCTTCTGCTGTGAGAGGGATGTTGACCAGTCTGTGTGCTAAACTATTGAAGATTGCCTGTTTGTGGGATCTTGGGTTGTAGCCATTAGATTTTATGTAGTTGTCTGTCTGTGTTGGTTTTCTGTAAATGCCAAAGTTTATTCTATTTTTATTTCTGATTATTTTTAGATCTAAAAATGGTAAATACTCGTCTTTTTCAACCTCTACAGTGAACTTGATGCTTTTTTCTTGAATATTTAAAAGTTTTAGTGCATCACTGATGTGCTTTTTTGGCACTATGGCAAATATGTCATCTACATATCTTTGCCAGAGTTTGAACATCCATGGGAAACCTTTAGTGATCCTTATTTCTAGTGCACTCATGTACAGATCGGCCAGGAAGAGTGATAAGGGGTTGCCCATTGCTAAACCAGAAGTTTGATGGAAATATTTTGTTTGAAACTGGAAGAAATTCTGTTCTATGTATAATTTGGTAAGTTCGATGTAATCTGAAATTTCAAGTGATGACATTCCAAGTGATTTGATCCATTTTTATATCAATGTTGGGAGTTGTTTAACTGGTATGCTGGGAAACAGTGATTTAACGTCAAATGAGACTAGTGTGTCCTCTTCATTTTATAGGCCTCAGAAACTAGTTCCGGGAAAATTTAAAAGTAAGTGTTGTTTTGTGTCATTAATCGACTCCCAATTAATTTAATTTATACAACAACACTGTTTTCAACACTTCCATGAAAGGATTTGATCCTGAGAGCAAACAGCAAATCTCAGTGTGGAAATCTCCATCACCAAACCCCAAAAGAGCAAAGGTGGTTGCTTCTTCTGGGAAAGTTATGGTAATCTAATCCTTTCATGTTTATGGAATGGTTTGTCAGAATATTGTATCTGCACACACATCAGTAACTGCACAATACTACAGGGATGTCCTGAAAATATTGCAAGTCCATATCAGGCGCAAAAGATCACATTTCCTGAAGTAGGCTGGATGCTGCACCACGATAATGCGCGGCCGCATATTGCCAATGTCGTTGCTGTATATCTTGCAAAGATCTACGTGAAGTGCATCCCTCTGCCTCCCTATAGTCCGGATTCAGCCCCATGTGACTTTTTTCTATTCCTCAACTTGAAGAAACGCCTTCGTGGGAGGCATTATCCATCATAAGAAGCAGTGGTGAAGGCTGCCAAGGTGAGTTTGAAGGATCTCTCAGAAATGGTTTCCAGCATGTCTTTGTAGACTGGTAGAAACCCTGGGATAAGTGTATCGCATTCAGGGGGGACTATTTTGAGAAGGAGCATCCAAATTATGAGAATGAGTAGAGGTAAGTTGTCAAAAAATGATCATTCTTTGTTGGACAGCCCTCGTATATTGTACTCAAATTGTTCATGTTAAGCTCTTGGCAATGCAAAGAGAAGGAAATTACAAAGATATATTGAAATCAGTTCTTAAAAAGTTAACGATATGTTTACCTTGGCGTTCCTGTATTTTCCTAGCACCAACAATAAAATTAGCGTTTTCAAAACGGAATATAAATGTAGTATGTACTTATAGTGATAGGTTAGTGCCAAGGAAATTTTGTTTCTCAATTATCTCCTTACCTTGCAAACAAGATAACAGACGTGGAAGGCTTCACATAGGCACGATCTATAAATGGGCGTCGGCTCGCTTATTTTATTTTTTATAGTTAAAATACCTTATTTTATCCAACTCATGCTAATTTAAATGTAAATTTTCACTCCTAGCCATCGTGGTCTCTCCGAAAGAGTCAGAAGCCGATTTAAAAACGTGCATCTTCTTGTATCTAGCGTAAAGAAAGTGTACTGTCGCCGTTTAGAAATCAAACACTCCATGAAGTCTTTAGCTGCTCAGCCAGTTTTAACTTGATCGAATTCTTGGTTAAAGGCTGTGTGATTCTATGCAGAACATTTCAATGAAATAAAACAGTGTTGTACTACTTAGATACAGAAGATACAAACAACATCGCCACAGTACAGTCATGTTTTGGTAATACTGGCGTTCAAGATAAGATAGAGTACATCCATAACCACTTCTTCTAAATACCTGCTATTATAACACAGTTGGAAACTCGAAATACGAGTAAGTTCTGTTTGGTAATACAATTAAATTGCGTACAGATACAGAAAAATTATTTATTGCATAAAATTCTGCAACTCTTAAACTACTTTTCCACATAACTACCGAAATTTTTCAGGCATCTGTCATAGCGAGGTACAAGTTTCTGTACACCTTCTTCATAGAAGTTTGCCGTCTGTGTCTTCAACCAGTTGGAAACATTTTCTTTCAGCTCTTTGTCATTGTTGAAGTTTTGACCACCAAGGAAAGATTTGAGATGCAAAAACAGATGAAAGTCGCTAGGAGCGAGGTCAGGTCTGTACGGAGTGTAATCAAACACGTCCCAGCCAAATCCCTGTAGGGCGTTTTTCGTTGCATTTGCACCGTGTGGTTGTGCGTTGTCGTGAAGAAATACAACACATTTTGACAGCCGATAAATTTCAATTGGTTTCACATTCCTTGCGTTCAGAAAACGAATCACAGATCTGATTTCACAAGCGACGTGATTTTCAATGAACGCCGACATTGTAAACAAGCAGAACAAAGCGTACGTGGCTGACAGCGATCTCACAATGGAGCAAGTTTCTTCTCCTTGATACAGAGCGTTTACCGTGCATGTGCGGAACTGCGATCGCAGCGCTGCAGCGGAGATAAATTGAAACAGAACTTACTTTCTGGACGCCCCTTGTAATACCTTGGAGCATTTACTTTCTTATATATGAAACTTCAGTAACGTTTTCAGAGACTCGCGTTATTGTTACTGCCTTTGAGAAACTTAGTAACGTGACTTTGTGCGTTCGTGAAATTAAAAGTCCAGGTTAGAAACACCAAAAATTTCTCTTTGTTTCCGTAGAAACACACTTTCTCAACCTTTATAGTATCAGAATTACGTCACATACACATACAACTTGCAAGATCATCGACCACAAAAGAGTTCACTTGAACAGCTGTTCATGCACACGCGTCCTATTACCGAGTATCTCCCCCAGTGGCGGGCGGCGGCTTTTATAGGTCACTCACCATCCGGAATGTTCTCAAACATTCAAGAAGAAAGACGAACTCGCTAGAAATGCTTCTCCTTCCCCCTATGTTTCGGCGAGCTTTTGTTTCCGCAATATACTGATCGTCTCTTTGAACTCGTCCATCGCTTGGGCTCGTCTCAACAATACGTTCGCGACAGTATTAACGAAAAACCATGGTTACGAAACGCTGTAAAATTTCTATAACACTTTCTGGTACAGAAACTTATATCGAAAATAAATACATTCAAAAATAACTGTGGTGCTTTTCACATGTTCTGGTAACGTCATGTGACTTTGAGAGATCTTTTTCAGAGTAAACAATTTCTTCACCAAAAACGCTGGAGCATCCCTCAAGAAAATCTCAAGATAACTCTCTCGTGTACTGAACATGCATAACGTAAAAATTCTACCAAACAATACTCTTATGACTAAATTTTTATTTTTTATTTGATAACTTTATGTGCTTAGTTCTTTAATTTTTCGTGATAATTTGGTTGCTTATTTCAACATTTGATTGTGCTTACAAATCCTAGCTCTAGTCATTAGAACGCATTAATTCTAATTGATTAGTCAGTGCGGTCAAAAGATGCTTATAAGAAACATACAACTGATGCTTACAGAAGTAAAATATATGGATCGTCTATGAAGACCTGTAGATTATATGCATGGTACTTGGCCAGCAGACAGGATATAAGAAGTATGTACCCTTTTTCTCTGCATGAGCAGGACAGAAACGCTCAGGAGCAACTTAGACTAGAGTATGTAAGGGCCGGTACTAAAATTGTTTCTTGACTGAACCTCCGGGATTGTGAAAAACACTACTCGCCCCTTTCTGCATTAAACTAGGTATGATGATTATTAATAATAACTAAACACTAGTAACACAACTTCACTTATCTTATTTAAACCCTGGGGACCGGTTTCAAAGCAAACATCTGCTTTATCCTCAGCCACTCAGCTTGACATACACCCACTAACTGAAACTGAGTTAGTGGATGTATGTCAAGCTGAGTGGCTGAGGATAAAGCAGATGTTTGCTTTGAAACCGGTCCCCAGGGTTTAAATAAGATAAGTGAAGTTGTGTTACTAGTGTTTAGTTATTATTAATAACCTAGTTTACTTCACTGTCAGCAGCTTCAGTTTTTTACATAACTAGGTATGATGAAGCAGCTTCTAAATGCACTCCCGAAAACTGTGAGATGTTTCAAATATTTGTCAGAATGGTTTCCTCATTTTTCAAAGGTCAAACCCAAAGAAGGTGTTTTTGCTGGACCCAAAATTAGCAATTGATGCGTGATGATGCATTGGTTGCCTTAATCATGTAAGGTGAAATGGAGATGGGACTGCATTCGCAGACGTAGTTTCCAAATTTGGGGTTATGCAAAGGATTCATAACATTAGCAGCCGTTAATGTGGAGGGTGAGAGATTTCATCAGGACATTGTGTCATGGAGAAAGTATATGATAAGATGTTGAGATTTTTCTATGACACTTAAATATTGCTGCTGCCTATCTCATAAGAGTAATGCCCGATTTAACCAACAGATGTTAAATTCGACGTTAACAAATGTAACGTAACAATTGTCACAGCGCTAAAACGAATGTTAAATTTCTTGCATTTCACCAACCTGTTTTCTTAAAATGTTAAGAAACCTGTGTTAACGCCAAGAAACTTGTAAATATCACAGCTATAGAAGGCTATGGATGATTTTCTGAACGTACTCCGATGCGCTTTTGTTTACATTTTCGTCTGCAAAAATGGCGGATGAACAAAATCATAAATAAAGCCGTGAGACAAATTTCTCATCGACGGAGAAAGAATTGATAATTGAAGTGGTGCCGAAGTGTAAGGATATCGTGGAAAATAAGAGGACGGATGTAGTGAATGTAAAAGGAAAATATTGGAAACGAATTTAATTCAAATGTATGTGTCATTACTACAAGCACCAAACAACTTGTCAGTATTACGTAAATATAAAACGTGGTGCGAAGGACAAGTGCCTTAAGTTTCAAGACGGGAGGTGAACAATGTATTATCCATATAATTCAGCGAATTATAAAATCGCAAAGTTACTAATACTTGAAGCAAAGGCGAGATCGCCATATTCCTTTCGATGCATGTTCTAACCTCTCTTGTATTTCCGCAGTAACCTTCATAGCAACATGTTTCGACAGTCTATACCCACGTAAAACAATTTTCTTCGGATAGTTCCTCAAAATCATTTCTCCTCATAGGCCGTACTCTATTATGAATGTCATTTAGACGGTCTTAAATATAGCAAATCGACATCAACAGCTGAGTTCATGCTTGCCATCTTGACTATTTACAATTTTTAAGGACTTAACATTAGAAATTCAGCTTGTTAGTTTAACATGAGATTTAACACTTGTGTTACGCTAACACTTGTTGGTGAAATGCAATTTTTGTCTTAACTATTGCTAAACTCGTGTTCAGTCTTAACATGTGTTGGTGAAATCGGGCATAAGTGTAGCATAAGAAGTTTGCAGAAATGGAAACGATACTATAATGTGTTTATAATGGGATTATGTTTGTTTTTGAGTGTTACTCGGTGAGCAACCAATCGGTGTCCTGCGGGGTTGTAACATTTCATCTCCCTAAGTGGTGTCTGACGAGCGTCGCACTAATAAATCTCTTATAAATACTATTCGGTAAGACAAAAATTCACATTTTGCAGCAACTGATCCATAAGGAAAGAGAGAGTAATGTATTTAATATAACCGTCAAAATATATTGTTAACTCTAATGGCTTTCCTAATACAAATATATATTATAACAATGCATTCTGACGTAAGCACTGTAATGAATATCATTATTGATTGGCATGTATGCGTGAACGTATATTTGAAATTACTCATAACTGAAACGTAAACATTTGACATGATGTGATAAAAGAAATATGTACTTCGAATAAGCCAAGGTGTTTGTTAAATTCGATGAGAGGAAACAATACACTTCTTGCTAATCTGGTATAACGTGTCTGGTCACATTATATCTTTATTTATGAATGGTGAGCAATCTCTATTTACTCTAGAGAGTTCAAAGCAGTGTTATTCAGTTACTCTTCTATGAAAAAGTGTATCAATTGGATCAATGAGACGCGATCCACTCCCCCCCCCCCTTACTATTGCTAGAATAATCCAACAGAGTTAATGTGGGTTCAAATTATATTGCAAATAGAAATAATATTTTTAAACTGACTGACGTTGAACGATTTATTCACGAAGAAAATGACAAGAAATGCAACAAGACTGGGAATACTGCGTCAGACATCAGATAAACTACAAGATATTTTTTGGAAAGAAATAGCACGTAACGAGATTTTGGAACCTGTCATCATAAATTTGCAATAGTTAGACGATGAGGACAATGACAATGACGAATTATCTCTTAACATAAGTAACATTCACAGCTACACGTATGTACCGCTGGTGTTTTCGTTGGAATAGAAAAATAAGTAGTTTATAAACTATAAATATTTATGAACTATATACTTAAAACATGTGCGTAATATCCGAATATCCACGTTGCAATTGTGATTTCAACAATCGCATAATTTTAAGACCTTAAAAATTCAGCTTTTGTTGGCCGCGCCGTGGCTCATTGGTTAGACCGTTTGGCTCTCACCAAGGCGGCCCGGGTTCGATCCCAGGTGACCGCAAAGTGAGATTTGTGGTGCATAACACGGCGCTAGGGTGGGTTTTCTCCGGGACCTCCGGTTACCCCACCATCTCATTCCACCGCTGCTCCATCTTCATCTCATGTATCAGTGTCACCGCCTGCGGTGCCGTATGTAGTAAAAGCGGGCGTTAAACACTACACACACACATTTTTCAGTTTTTGTTTGTGCCAAGAACACTCGCAACTGTACGAGAGAGTGGGAAATATAAGAAGAGTGGGGATAACGAGAAGCCAATGGTGACGGTTCTAACCCATCTGATTCGCTACAGGCAAGAACTCTTCCCATTTGAAACACATAGTAAACAAATACTAGGAATATAAAATATATCTCACTTTTAACACTTGACAAGTCTTCTTTAAAAAAATACTAGGAAGTTAGTAAATAATAATTAGTAATAATACTGTATTAAGCATCTAAGAAATTTAGGAAAGTGCAGATGTATTATTTTATCTTGACAGGAATCCTGCGCGGTAGGGATGAGTAGCAACAGTGGTGGGGATAGTGCACCTATCGCCACAATGCGTCACACGCGTAAGATTACGAGAGGGGAGGGCGGTGCATAAGGTGTCTAAAAACAAATTTAATTCTCGAAGCCAGTTTTGCAGCTCTTATAAACTAAGTTGTAATTCTTACTATGGTAGTATTCTCCACGCTTTTGTTGGATTTTAGATAGTAGATAGGCATTTGGAACAAAACTCTGTTCTCCTCCAGCAGGCATGATAAACAACTATCGGCCTTTCAATATCGCTGCAGAGTCCCTGTAACGTATTTCACTCAAGGCATTTGGTCCAGTATGTGCTGTATTTATATAAACTATATAAACTATATAAACTTCACTTCAATATCTCCGAATATTTCGTAAATACTTAAGCCTTTTTGCACATATGGTGCGATGTTCCATTAACATTTGCCTGTCACGCTTAGTGTTTTTCTTTTTAAAATAATCCTAGCTTCAAACAGAACTCTTCTTAATGTTCATACACTGCCTTGGAAGTCAGTAGTGCTTCATAAGCACTTTCTTCAAAGTTGGTCTTTGTTTTTCTGTGCTTTAAAGTTATTCATAGTTCGCCTAACTACTTCTGAATTAAAACATCCAAATTAGATTTTGTGCACGTTCTTAAACTTTGTTTACTGGGCATAGAGAAGGACGTTGTTGCACTAGCCCCAATGGCTTTTCTTTCCCTAATAACTCTCCTAAACTGCTTTCAGACACAACTGTTGCCTCAGATACCCTTCCCCAGATTTTTATAGCTGACCCAGACATTTCTTCCTTTTTTATAAATCTATGGATATTGGTTATTACTTCTCGTGTTTTTAAATGTAGCACTTTAGTTCCTAATGTGCTGCTAGGAGGCCTCATTTATAAATGCTCTCTTGGAACCAGGAGACAAGCACATTTTGAAACAAGTTGTAGTGTTACCGAGTAGCTCCGCACGTGTTTAGTTGCTCGCAACTGACCTGCCCTCCCCTCCAGTTGAAGCCGTTCTGAGGTGAACTCGTCCAGATACCACTGCGCATCGCTCTGCACTTTTCAAGATAAAAAAAATACTTCTGTACTATATTAGATAGATAATAATCGGAGATTTCATAGAAGAACTGTAGTGGTAGAGGGGAATGGAGCACATCTTTGCAATCAGCATGCAAACAAACAAACAAAGTCCAACTAAAAGTTTTGTTCTTTTATGTGGGGCAGTTGTGCTTGTCTCTTATTCTTTAGGTCCCGAGTTGAACCTCTGTTGATCGGGCAAACTGTCCAAAGCTTATTTTGCGTTTGTCCTTGGACAATAGGTGAATGTTTCGTAGGTTACGTTCATTTCTTGTGACTTCCTCCATTTAATTTTACCAACATTTCAATTCGGTCTTTCTGGTCTGAAGTGTCGACAAAGGAGCGAGAAGCCACTGGCGAGTCTGTAACTTTCCTCTCGGCGTCAGACCGATACTTAATTATTATTTAGCATCTCTGCTAATGAAATTGACAATACGAGGGCTGTTTAATAAAGAAAGATCACATTATTTTTTGACAACGTACCTTTACTCATCCTCATAATTTTGATGGTCCTTCTCAAAATAGTCTCCCCTGAATGCGATGAACTTGTCCCAGCGTTTCTGCCAGTCTTCAAAGGCATGCTGGAAACTATTTTGGAGAGATCCTTCAAAATCGCCTCCGCAGCCTTCACCACTGCTCCTGATGATGGATAATGCCTCCCACCAAGGCGCTTCTTCAAGTTAGGGAATAGAAATGTCACATGGGGATAAATCTGGGCTATAGGGGGGTTAGGGATGTACTTCACGTTCATTTTTGCAAGATATTCAGCAACATCATTGGCAATATGCGGCCGCACATTATCCTGGTGCAGCATCCAGCCTGCTTCACGGAAATGTGGTCTTTTGCGCCTGATATGGACTTGCAATGTTTTCAGGACACCCTGTGGTATTATCCAGTTACTGATGTGTGTGCAGGTAGAACATAATGATAAACCATTCCATGAATATCAAAGAATGAGATGACTATAACTTTCCCAGCAGATGCAGCCACTTTTGCTTTTTGGGGGTTGTTGATGAAGGAGATTTCCACACTGAGCTTTGTTGTTACCTCTCAGAATCAAAATGATGTAGCCAAGGTTCATCAGCAGTGATTACGTTTGAAAGAAACTCCGGATCTTCCTCTAACATCAACTTTAACTGCATGTTACCTCCATTGCAGCGAGAGGCGATACTGAACATTTCTGAACTTGTCTGATTCTCACAGGCGGGAACCAGGAGTACCAACAATGAAACTACTACGGCGTGTTTGTTTTACATTAAGCTAAGAAAATGTAATAAGATTGAATCGGAGAACATCTTTGGAATCAGCTTGCAAACAGACAAATGCCCAACTAAAAGTTTTGTTCAGTTATGTGAAGCAGTAGTGCTTGTCTCTCATTCTGTAGGTCCCAGGTTGATCCTCCGTTGATCGGCCAATCTGACCAGGGTTATTTTGCGTTTGTCTTTTGTTATTATGTGAATGCTGGGTAAGTTACTTTCTTTTGTGACGTCCTGTACTTCTAATTAATTTTACCAGCATTTCAATGTGGTGTTTCTGGTCTGAAAGTGTCGGCAAAGTAGCGAGGAGACACTGGTGCGTTTGTAACTTTCCTCTCGGCGTCAGACCGATGTTTAAACAATTATTATTTTGCATGTCTGCTAAAGAAGTTGACCACATATAGGTATGTAGGAAATAAAACAAAATATTCTCGCATGAGCAATGTCCAAACATTTAATCGTTGGTATCATTTGCGTATCATAACATGTCAAGCTCCTACCACTAATCTGTATGAGGCAACATGAATGAGTAATTAAAGCCACTTTCACACCAGCTAATCCTCTTGTAGCTCCGGTTCATATTCAACCAGAATGATGCCTCTGTTTATAAACCCATTGGATTGTCTCTTTTGCTGTGTGTGAATTAATAAATCGTTACCCGGAACTACACAGACATCCACTACCTGGAATTAAATATCCGCAGTATTTGTCATTTTACGTACATGATCTGTAAAGTAACTCGTGGTTTTTCTCCATTATTTTCAACTACACACCGTCAGCGCAGTAAGTATTTGTACATCATTTAAATGAGGAAACAGTTTGTGTTGCAGCATAATTGTTTAGGAATCTTAGTAAACTTGTGAAATTGTGTACTTCCTTCACTTTTTTCTCGGGCAGCAAGCCAGCTGAAAAGATGATTAGATATCAACGTTTTGGGAGTGTAAATCATCAGGATATTTATTAAATGTTATAAAAACAAATGAAACACTGGATATAGCACAGATATAAACAAAGACAAAACACTATCAAAATTCGCATTACTGAACAAAAGACTGTTTTCAGTAAATTAAATGCCAGGTCAGGAGATTGCGTGAGTATAGAAAATTGTGTCAAAGAAACGTAACTACTTAACTTGATTATCAAGCTGTATTGATCTTTGCTTTTAAATCGACAGATTTTCATTTTTAAGTCCGGTTTCCAAGAGGAGCTGATCTGAAATACAGCATCACGATTAGGTGTGCTCCTTTCAAAGGAAATCGCCAAAACCTCCTTAATTCTCCGCTCCCAGTAACTGTTGCATATTGCCAAGATGGTCGTCTCCCGAAAATTGGCTCTTGGAAAATATTTGCTGCTTCATACAAAATGTGAAATATTTTAAGCATGCTTCCTTTTGAGTCGGTCGACTTTAATTTAGCATTAGAAACTTGTTGGACGATGATTTCGTCGTTGTGCAGTATGAGAGGGAGTTTTTGTCCAGGAAGGGTTATAGCAATGGATGAACAGGATGCGAGAGCTAGTGTGTAGCAAGATTTCTATGTTGGAGATGGGATGCACTTTGGCTGTTTCGAGGACCCAAGTCGGGAAGCCAGATATAACCGGATTACTTAGTTGTATTTTGAGTTGTTTCTTGATTATTGTGTTTAATTAAATAAGATTTATGAGATCTCTGGTGTGTTTTCGAGTGAAATAAATAAAATTTGGGATCACTCCAATTTCGTAATATATGTCGGGTTGTCTCATAAATTCGTTCGATTCTTGTTACGTGTTTACGACTAAAATCTCCTGAGAACACTGCATGCCCCCATTACTTTTACGTCAAAGAAGTTGCCTAACAATATGGGGTTTGTTTACAAATACAATAGTTGAAAAGAGTGTTATGAACACAAACCACAGCGACCTCACGGCCAAAGGTAAATAGGTCAACTTATGTAAGAATTGGTAACCAAACTTCAGTACGAGTTTGTGGATTCAACAGTGTGGAGTTGTAACTTGTGAATGTTAATATGGAAGGCAAGAAGGAACATTTTCGACATTTGATGCTGTTTTATTACCGTAAAGGTAAAACAGCCTCACAAACTCAACGGAAAATTTGTGCTGTTTACGGAGAAGATGCAGTGACGAATCGGGCATGTCAAAAATGGTTTACTCGATTTCGAGCTGGGAACTTCTCTGTGAAAGACAAACCTCGTTCTGGACAACCTGTGTTTACGGATGAGGAAAGGACAAAGGACATGATTACGAACAAACCCAGAATAACAACTCGGAAGGTAGGTCAGGAGCTAAACTTATCTCATGCAACTGTAGCCAGGCACCTAAAGAAACTTGGTTACGTAAATCTTCGGGATGTATGGGTTCCGCACGAACTGAGTGAACAAAATTTAGTTCAGCGCGTTTCCATCCGTGGCGCATTGATAAGACGCAATGAAACTGGCCCTTTTCTGAAACAGCTGGTTACAGGAGACGAAAAGTGCATTGTGTACAACATCCGAAAGAGAAAGTCATGGCGTAAGAAAGGGGAACCACCCCTCTCAATTCCTAAACCAGCGCTTCATCGTGAGAAGATTATGCTGTGTATTTGGTGGGACTGGAACGGAATTATTTATTATGAATTTATTCCTCCTGGGGAGACCATCATTTCAGAGAAATACTCTTCTCACTTGGATCGTCTGAAGGTTGCCCTAGGAGAGAAAAGGCCAGAATTAGCATCTAATAGTGGAGTCGTCTTTCTTCAAGACAATGCCAAACCACACACTTCTATGGTAACTCGCCAGAAATCACGGGATTTCGGCTGGATGTGTTACCTCACCCGCCTTATTCTCCAGACATTGTCCCATCCGACTATCATTTATTCCGATCCCTGCATAACTTCCTTAATGGCAAACGCCTTACTTCCTTGGAGGATTGCGGACTCGCCGTAGAAGAGTTCGTCAACCAGAAAACTGCAAGATTTTGAAAAAAAAAAAAAATGGACTTGATAAGCTTCCTGAGAAATGGGGATATGTTATTGATAATAATGGTACATACTGCACAAAATAAAGTTTGTTTTGAAAATTTCATTGCCCTGTTTACTTTCGATGACCTTGCACATGTAAACAGATTATCCCTACAACATTAGGCACATTTGTTGTCGTAGTTGTGATGTGGGCATACAGTGCAGGCGTTCTTTGTCGTAAACACGTAACAAGAATCAAACGAATTTATGAAACAAACCAATAATATCATTATATAATCTGGATTACATTTTACTGGAACTTTCTTTCCTAGGCAATCATTGCAGGTTACTTCCAGCATATTGATAAATCCTTACTTTCTTAATAAATAGTTTCCGTCAATTACATAAAATTCCTCACTCCTGCATGTCCGCTCATCACTATCAATATTACCGAATACCTCTTTCTGAAGATTATTGATTTTTTATTACTATCGCTACTCCTATATTCACCGCTACATTTTTCCATCATGAAATAAAATTACAGAACATGTATCTCTCAAGATTATTGATTTTCTTCCCCTAGCAACAGTTCATCATTTTGTTATATTGTCATTACATGGTCCACTAATAGTCGTATCAGAAAACAAAACTCATTTCAAACAAAAACTACCGTTACAAGTGTCATATAAAAAGGTGGACGTCTGACGCAGAATGGGCAAGAAACGCAGAAACACCGGGACCGTTAAGCAGCCCAGCCAGCCAGCAGCTCCGCCGCAGCTCTCAGCCGCCAGCTCTCGGGCATCGTCTCCTACAGCAGCTCCGCCGCAGCTCTCAGCCGCCAGCTCTCAGGCATCGTCTCCTGCCTCTCTGCTGCTGCCGGCAATGGAGGGGGAGCCGCCTGAAGAGCTGCAGGGGAAGTTCTGGGCCAGCGCCTCCTCCCGGAGGGCAACAACTCCTGCAGGCCTTGACGCAACACAGTCGTCAAGCTCACCACAACCTCAACCAGCACTTGCTCGCAGCAGCCCAGCTGAGCCGCCAGTAGCGGCAACCTCGCAGCCACCTGCAGGCCGACCCAACCAGCTGCTGTCACCTTCCAACACTTCCGCCGACGCCTCCATTCAACACCAGCCGGCAGTCCCAGTACCAGCACACACCACAGTCATCGTTGGGGCACCTCGAGACCTACTTACGCGGTTCATCTTCTCCGCTGCTTCACAGAGATGGCCCTCAGTCCTGAGAGCCACCAGGATCACGTCTCGGAGGGGCCCCACTACACTCGTCCGGCTGCACTTCACCGAGGCAGGGGAACGCAACGCCTCCCTGAGGACCGGGCTGACCTTGTTAGGGCAATGCCTGAAAATCAAGCCGAGTAAGCTTCAGCAGCACTTCCCCTGCCGAAGGTGCTGTGCATTTGGACACACCGCTGCCAATTGCACTGAACCGCCGAGATGCCACTACTGTGGCAGACCTTCGCTAACGTCGGAGTGCAGGAGCCATGACCTTCGCCGGCGCCGCCGGTACTGCGCTACGTGCAGAGGCACAGGCCACTTCACTGGGCAAGCGCAGTGCCCTCTGTACCCCCCTAGGCGAGACGAGCGATAGATGGACAGCACCCAGCTCTGCCGAGCGGGTCACATCACCAGAAGTACTACTTCTCCTTCAAGAGCTCCGGGAAGAACTCCGGCAGACCAACACTCGCCTCAGACGCCTAGAAGAAAACTTCGCTGCCGCAGCTCCACCCAGAACCCCCACGGAGGAGATACAGGACCTCCAGTCAGAGGCTCTGAATATCACCACCCGACTGGGAAACTTGGAGGACGCTGTCACCGCCGCCAACACCCACCAAGAGGCCGCCAGTGAAGCTCTTCTCAAACTATCGACGCGACTAAATGACATCACATCACAGTACGATCTACTGACTGACTTACGCTCGGACTGGGAAAAGACGCGGACCACAGCAGAAACCACCTGCTCCAACTTCTCGACACTTTCGACAGCACTGGACAAACATTTTCAATCAACATCCGAACTCCTGAACAAACACAATACAGCAGCACAAGACCGGATCTCTACCATCACACAGCAACTCACAGCACTTCAAGAACAACTGACACAAATCACCAAGACCACAACCGCCCAACAGAAGAATCTCAAAAAGCTGGAAGTGAACCACCATGCCAGCCTTACCACCCAGAACAGCATGCAGCAAACCCTCGAGAAACTCCATACCAAACAATATGATATCCAGTTTGCAATCGCCAACATCTCTTTTGACCCTGAAGAAATTTCAGAGTCCTTCCTCGAACTACGAGACTCTATTGACTCCATAAGCATGGACTCACAGATAGTCACAGCGCCCGACACTTCTCACGGACACAGACGCCGCCAGGTGTCGCATGCCCGCCAAAGCACCAAGTGGAGCACTGTAAATATGAATAATAAATGAACTTAACTTCATTCTTTCCATTCCTATCACTCCTTTCAATCTTCACCTTGAGCCTCTATGCTATGGTCAGGGCCTAGTGTCATGGCCATAGCCAGATAAAACCACGATTACTGCGCCCTTCCTTACGCGCAGATAGCATTCACCGAAACTAACGGAGGTGCTTATGTGGAACTTCACTATCTCTTTTACCTCCCTTCTTATCTCTTTTTACTTCCTCAATAAAAAAAAGATGTGGGCTGATCAGAAAGTGGAAATACACTATAAATATAAAGATGTAGCCAAGAAAATTGTGCCACCTGTAAAAGTGTCCAAGTGTGAATTGTATGACATTCCTGAAATGCAAAAAAGTTTGGGGAAAAATGTAACTCTTTTGAAATTCAAGCGAAGTGCTGTTCAAAAGTTTTTGCAACAATATAGAGCAATAATTTGACACGAAAATATTATACTCTATTTTTATCGGAACAAATACTCCCATTCCATGCAGTGACATGAGTGAGACTAGCTTCTCACTTTGGATAGTACTAAATTTACAGGTGGCACAGTCACCCCACCTGATTGCAGTACAAGGTTGATGTGTCTGCTCCTATGTTAGAAATAGTAAGTGTTTCTTTTTTAACCTTAAATTCGATTAAGAGCTTTCTAAAAATGCAAAAGGGAAGCACAAAGTCACCCCAGATTACTGTATATTACAAATATTTGAGCTATTCAAGCTTTGCCTGTAACAGCCTCCAGATATAAACATAAAGACGTCTAGTCAGACTGTATACCATTTTCTCTTAAATAATCTACAAATATAAATTATGCATTAGGCTTAAAAATATAAAAGACATGTGAACTATATTTATATAACATTGTTGCATACTATGAGGGGTCCGCCTCGGTAGCGTGGGGGTAGCGTGTCTGCCTCACGTTCAAGAGTTCCTGAGTTCGAATCTCGGTCAGGGTGAGTTACCTGGATAAGTTTCTTCCGGAGTTTTCCCTTATCCTGAAAGATGAATGTCTGGTAATTCTAAGCTCTATGGAACCCGGGCTCATTTGTGCATCATTTCACCCATTCCATTCATCGTCCGATATGACTCAACGTTGGAGGACGTAAATTAAAAAAAAAAAAAATACTACGAGAGTGGGTCAAGAAGTAATGCCTCCTATATTTTTTCCTTAAATAAGTAAGGTATGTGAAAACTTTGAACTCTTCTCCAATCCTGTGCAGTAGTAACTTTATAAGTCAACAGGTGGTAGCACTGCAAGCTCTTGCAAAATGGCTGACATAGACATTGTATTAGACAGCGTCCTGTGATTGAATTCTTGACTGCGGAAGCTGAAACACTAATTCGCATTCACGAAAGGCTAAAAAGTGTGTATGGTGATACAGCGGTGGATGTCAGCACTGTTAGACGATGGGTTCGTCGCTGTAACGAAGCTGAAGGTCAAACACCATTGGCAGATGAAAAGCGAAGCGGCAGGCCTGTTACTGCAGTGAGTCCTAACAACATTCAGCGAGTCGATGACATCATTCGTGGTGATCGCCGGGTAAAAACGGGTGAATTGTGTCGCATTACCTTCCTCAGTAAAGGCAGTTTGATGACGAATATTCAACAACTGGGTTACTGAAAAGTTTGGTCACGTTGGGTACCAAGAATGTTAACCGCCCAAAACAAAGAAACAAGGAAAACAATAGCCTCCGAACACTTGCAGCGCTTCAATTTGGAGGGAGAGGAGTTTCTAGAAAAAATTGTTATTGGAGACGAAACTTGGGTTCATTTTTTGAACCTCAAAGAGGCAGTCAATGGAATGGCATCACACAACATCACCGAAGAAAAGAAGAATTCAAAACTCAGCGGTCGGCAGGGAAAGTTATGGCGGCAGTGTTTTGGGATGCAGAGGGAGTGCTTATGATTGATTTTTTTGGAGCAGGGATGCACAATGAATTCTGTCCAATACGTCAGAACTTTCAAAAAGCTGAAAGCACGTCTTCGCCGAGTTCGCCTAACAAAAACTATGACGGATGTTCTTCTTTTGCATGACAATGCAAGACCACACACCAGCCGTTACACCACTGTAGGAATTGAGAAATTGGGATGGCAAGTCTTACCTCACTGGCCTGGCACCATCAGACTTCCATCTGTTCGGGCCACTAAAGGAAGCTCATCGTGGGATTCATTTTGAAGATGTGGAGGCTGTGAAAACGTCCGTGCTTCAATGGCTTAGGAAGCAAGACCATGCGTTTTACCACACTGGAATACCTGTCCTAGTTAAAAGGTGGACCAAAACTGTGGAAAAGGACGGAGATTATATTGAATAGTGACAAATTAATCGTCAATGTTGTAGTTTTAGAGCTATGTAAATTGGATTCAATTTTCTTGGCAATTAAAAGAGAAAAAAAGAACAGAAAGCATTACTTTTTGACCCATCCTCGTATATCAGCACTTTTTATATGAAATATTCTGAATACGTACATATTATGCAAGAATCCATTGTGTAGAATGAAAAATTAACAAAATACTGTAGTTATTTTAAACAAAATGGGAAATAATTTGCTTTTTGTCTCAATAGAACTGTAGCGTATTGCACATAACGAGTCTGGTAACAATATTAGAACTATATTGAACTAAACTAATGGTACTTATAACATTTAATATTTCCAGGACCCAGAGATCAGCTACGATGCCAACGACAATGACGAGGACCCTTTACCTCGTTACGATGGAGATCATTCAAATGCTCATGGTACGCGCTGTGCAGGAGAAATTGCTATGATCGCTAATAACAGAAAATGTGGCGTTGGCATTGCATTCAACTCTCGAATAGGTGGTAGGTATGCACAAATAATAATTATTACTAATATTAACCACTAATTTATACGTACTGAGCAATGCTAAATGTCATTCAAACACTATTAATTTTACACCACAATGATTGTGTAAAAATACGAGGGCTGTTCAATAAAGACGTAACCGATCACCCACGGGTATCGGGAACCACTGCCCCTCGAGCCCAACCCAATCCGAACAACTCCCAATCAGGGAGGGGCCTCCTACGGGTCCAAGACTAGTGAGAGTAGAACCTCTGGCATTAACGTGTGTTTCTGTACTGCAAGGGGGTGCTTCTCGTTGATTTTCTGGAATGTGGAACAACAATAAACTCAGAAAGGTATTGTGAAACACTAACAAAGTTACGGCGCGCCATACAAAATAAGCGTCGAGGGAAACTTAGTACCAAGGTGTTGTTTTTTCTTGACAACGCACGACCACAAATGGCCAATCGTGCCCGAGCACTCTTGGATGTTTTAGATGGGAGGTACCTGACCAACAACCATAGAACCCGGATTTGGCGCCGAGTAATTACCACCTCTTCCCAGCGATGAAAAAATAGCTCGGTAAACATCGCTTTGATAATGACGTCGAACTACATGCCTGCATAAACCAGTGGTTGAAAAGGCAAGCGCCAGATTTCTACAGCGAGAGTATTGAAAAGCTTGTGTCACGATATAAGTAGTGTCCGGAAGTTGTTGAACTAAAAATTATCAAAAAATGAGCTATAAAATGTTCTTAAAATATAAAAAATGCACATAAAATGTAAAAAAATGACCTAACAAAATTAACAATTCCTTTCATAATAATAAATTAATAACTGTCAAACAAATAATGAATATATGGTTGGAATAACCGCATTTTAAAATTAACTTTCTTAATAATATATGTATTTACTGTTAGTGATAATAAATAAATTCGAAATTCGTCGTCATTTTGAATTTTATAAAATATGAAAATATAAGTTACTGTAACCGTTAGCCAAAACATACCTTACTTAGCGTTGCAGTACACCACCATGGCCCTCTTCAAGTTATCAAATGTAACGGGACGGCGATTGTCACCTAAAACTGTTTCATACTTTGAGATACTTCTCTCCACTTCCACAGATGTTATAGGTGCATATTTGAAAAACATTATGTCACTGCCTGCTCCCCGTATGGGAGGGTATCCGTCCCCTTTAGCTGCCGTGGTGCGGGCGTTGTGGACCCCTAGAACTCGTGGTACCTCTGATGTTGCTAGAGGAAACTAGGGCCGAATATTCGAGGCCCCTCCCAGATAGGGAGTTGTTCGGATTGGGTTGGACTCGAGGGAGCAGTGGTTCCCGATACCAGTGGGAGATCGGGTACGTCTCCGGACGGAGTTGAGGGAAGCCATTAATATTCCCGCGTACTAGCCAGCATAGCTAGTAGAAGGTGTGCTAGATCACCAGGCGGCTCTACCGAGGTCAATCGGTAGCCTTCCCATTTTTGAGTTGTTGCGCGTAAGTGACGTGTCCACTTCCATCCCGTCTTGAGTCCACAGAACCAGATGGTGGGACTTGTTCGTCTCTAGGTCTTGCCCTATGGGAAGCCCCACGGAGGCGCCGGGCGCCCTTTTGGGACCGCTGGTAACTCGCTGGTCGAAGGAGGCCCGTGTAATACGCGAGAATATTAATGACTTCACTCAACCCCGTCTGGAGGCGTACCCGATCTCCCACGGATATCGGGAACGACTTCCCCCTCGAGTCCAACCCAATCCGACCAAATCCCAATCAGGGAGGGGCCTCCTACGGATCCAGGACTAATGGGAGTAGAACCTCTGGCATTACATGATGTCACTGCCTGTTAAATCCTGTACAAAAATATCAGTTCTGAAGTTTTCTCCTGACATGATATCGGCAATCTGACAAAATGGTTGGTATCCTTTATTTTTGTCCAACACAAATTTTAGTTTCTGTCTAATTTTGTCTCCAATCTCGCCTTTTATATCTTGTATTCTTTCTTCCGCAATCCTCACTAACTCAATTGACTTATCCAATGTCATGCCACGTCCTTGAAGTCGGGTTATGGTTTCGGACAAAACTGCAAAATATGATTTAATGAAAGATAATTTACCTTGGATTTGAGCTATTCACCACTTCTCTCACTATTTTAAAATTCTCACAATGGTATATACATGCAGTGCATAAATATAAAGCCCATGGGTCAGGGTCAGGTCGGCCACGGGAATCGATCTCGTGTCCCCCGAATGCGGGCTACAGATGAAAATGTCCGATAAATTCCTGAAAAAGAAAGAAAATGATCGGAAAGTTCATCTAAATGTTAAACAAGGACCTTTTTATAAAAATGTGGAAAGAAATGCATTTTGATGGCATATAAAAATTATATATATATATATATATATATATATATATATATATATATATATATATATATATATATATAACGTATTTGTTTCAGAATGCACTTAATTTCCAATAAGCATCGTCTGTAACTACACAGAAAAAAATAACTTTCATCAAAATCCGGGCCCTAATGATGTGTCTCAATTTGGATGTAGAAAAATAGCTTAAGAGTGTAACTTTGACATAAACGAGGACTGTTCAATAAAGAATAATCACAATTTTTTACGGTCATAATTTTTTACACTATAATTCAATATTATTATATTCTGTTACCTTAATGTGAAACAAACACGCTGTAGTGGTTTCATTGTTGGTACTCCTAGTTCCCGCCTGTGAGAACCAGGCAAGTTCTGACATGTTGAGTATCGTCTACCACTGCAATGGAGGTAACATGCAGTTAAAGTTGATGTTAGAGGAAGATCCGGAGTTCCTTTCAAACGTAATCACTGCTGATGAAACTTGGCTACATCATTTTGATCCTGAGAGCAAACAACAAAGCTCAGTTTGGAAATCTCCTTCATCACCAAACTCCTAAAAGGCAAAAGTGGTTGCTTCTGCTGTGAAAGTTATGGTCATCTCATTCTTTGATATTCATGGAATGGTTTATCAGCATTTTGTACCTGCAAACACATCAGTAACTGGACAATACTACAGAGATGTTAAGCGCAGAGGTTGTGCTCCCATTAGTCCTGGACCCGCAGGATCAAGGACTCGGACCTCCTGCTACCCGGGAGCGATGGATACTCCGGAGATCTTTCCATTGGGCAGTACCTGATTCCTTAAAAAGCCCCTCCCGCCCGGCTGAGCACAACGTCAAGACGGGATGGAAGTGGATACGCCACTTACGCGCGTCAACCCCGCAGGGAAGACTACCGAAAACCTCGGTGATACCGCCTGGTGATCTAGCGCACCTTCTACTAGCTCTACAGGCTAGTATCCGGGATTTATCAGGCACCCCTCTACCCCCTCCGGGTGGCCGCAGCCTGGCCCGTGTTACCCAATTCCCCGTGGGTGTCGGGAACACACTGCCTCCTCGAGTACAACCCAATCCAAACAACTTCCCCACGGGAGGGGCTCGGCAGTTCGGCCTGAGGTTCCTCTAGTAACATCAGAGGTACCACGAGTGCTAAGGGTCCGCAGCGCCCGCACCTCGGCAGCTCAAGAGGACGGATCCCCTCCCCTATGGGAACTACAGGGGTGTCCTGAAAACATTGCCAGTCCACAGCAGTCGCAAAAGACCACATTTCCGTAAAGCAGGAGTAGGAAACTTGGGAAGCCTTCAAGAGTGTTGTTCATGGACTTCTAGGCAACAAAAGTGATGACGACTACAAGCATTTGGTGACAGTGCTCCTGCAAAAATATCGTAACCTTAAGATCCATTTTCTCCACTCCCACCTAGACTTTTTCCCTCCTAGTTGCGGAGCTGTTTGTGATGAACATGGGGAGAGATTCCATCAGGACATTTCTGTTATGGAACGAAGATATCAAGGCCGTTGGAATGATGTAATGCTTGCGGATTACTATTGGTCTTTCTATAGAGATTCTGTGGAACTCCATCACAAGAGGCAAGCTAAAAGACGACGAAGTCAATAGGCCACCACATGATTCTCTTCAGACACGACTATCTGCGAAGTATTTTTCCAACAATTTAGAACTCTTAGCATGTAATTACCAGTTAAAAAAATCAAATGTACTTTCATTATTGTTAGCATGAATGTAAATAAAATGTATCCTTTTCTATCAATCCGTTAATATGTAATATTTCCACATTGTGTATATCATAGAAACTAGAGCTAATACAAATTTTTCATTGCCATATTTGTTTTTCTAGACCCAGAATTTGTAGGAATTGCCTCATTAAGTGCTCGAAAACATTCAAAAATATTTTTTGTTGCCCAGTGATCCTTGTTTTTCAGTATTGAAAATTTCAGCATTTTTCATCATTTATAACGCTCCTTGTATCACAGTTTTATTGTTAGACTAATGAAACTTGCTACAAACGTTCATAGAGACGCAGTCAATAGAAATTTTCCTGCGTCTTATTGTGAGATACATTTTGAGCACACCTTCTTTACTTCAAAACACAAAAATTTCAAATTTTTGGCAAAAATGTCACATTCATAGCTTTAAAAACTTATAGAACCTAAAGTATTTGAGACACAGATAAACCTAGCACACTTTAAAAATGGGTGTATTGGAAACCTGTTGTTAAAATATTAGACCAAAGTTTAAGTTATTTTGTCACAAGGGACTTTTTAGGTGACGTCACCAAAAGTAAATAAATTTGACCATATTTTCCAAAGCATCACGGTCAAATTGACAAAATTTGGGCGTATCATATTTCTACTACATCATAAAAAGATAGCATTATTAATTTAGTGATTGAAATTTTAATTCATAGGTATTCCTGAAACCTTGTTTTTGCATACTTACTGACATGTAGAAGCAATATTATGAAATCTAATTGATGGCTAGCTGTTCATTCTTTTAAGGTTAGTTTTCACAAATCGCGATCATCGCTTGTTATTTCAGGGGTTCGATTACTGGATGGTTTCGTTAATGATCGAGTGGAAGGTACAGCTCTAGGATATGCTTATGACAAAGTTGACATCTACAGCGCATCCTGGGGCCCAAATGACGATGGAATGACGGTGGAAGGTCCCGGCCGTCTCGCCAAGGAGGCCATTGAGCGAGGGATCAGAAAGGTATTTAAAACTAAGAGATTGTTCTCTGGGATTTTGCAATACTTATGTCTATGTCAGCTAAGAACAGTTAATATTACAAGGTCTTGTCACTATAGAGTTGAATGTTACATTTGGGTTACACGTTCTAGGTTACACATTCCTACCACTGTAAGAATTTGTGAAGGAACATTTATCTCATTTTAGTTAATTGATGGAAATTAATCATTTCTTCACATAGCCGTATATAGGCTAAGGTTTTTGATAGATTGAGTCAACATGAAAAATTCAGTGCCATGGCCGAGATTTGAACCACTGATCTCCTGGTTTTCGTCCATTTCCTCTAACCCATTGAGCTCCCATGGTCAATGTGCCGTCCTGATATTAAATTCTCCATTTGACTCGAATATTTCCCCGGTAGAACACTAGGGGCTCTCGCATTCGAGATACACCGTTCGTGGCGACTTACCAGCTTATGTACTTAAGGGTATGTATGACTGAAATGTTCAAATTCTGAACTAATACTGCTAGCTTTGTCAAATTTACACCATAGGTGTAGTATAATGCAAACATGTTACAACCTAAATTTAAACCATTTTTCTCCAGCAGTTTAGAAATTATGATAAATTTTGTATGTTTCTTGTTACGTCACTAAAAAAGTCCCTTGCGACAAAATATTTTGAATTTTGGTCTAATATTTTAACCCTACGTTCATAATACACATACTTTTTGAAATTGCTCTGGGTTTTTCTGTGTCTCCTTCAGTTTAGGTCACAAAAATTTTTTAATTTACAAATATTCTTTTTTTGTCTAAAAAGCTGTAACTTTTGTGTTTGAAAATTAAAAATATATGCTTATATACATTTCACAATAAAACCTAGGGCAATTTCCATTCCTCATGATATTGTGAACCTGTGTAGGAAATTTCATGAATGTAGTACAAAAACTGCATCGCAAGGAGCATTTTACAGGAAGAAAAATACTGAAAATATGAACATTGAGAAAACAGCGATTAAAGATTTGATTGTATAACTCACATTAAAATCCACCAGGCTGATAGGTTGGACCCTCAGATTTCTTTTTCCTCTCCTCTGTTGCTGCTTTTTCCACCTTTTTCTTCTTTAGATGTTGCTTTTCTTCTGCACAACTTCGCTTCTTGCTTTGCAGGATACGAGTCAGATCTCGCTGCACTGAAGTTTTCCTTGCTGAGTCTACTACACTTTCACCTCTGATATTTTGCTGCAGCTCCAATGACTTAAGACTACCCATGTTAAACTCACTGATGCTTTTAATAACAGCAAGATCCAATTTTTGTTTTTTTTTATGAAAACTTCCTTTGGGCACTTATTCCATATGACATGATGCAAAGATT
Organism: Mantis religiosa; assembly: GCA_030765055.1. Taxonomy (NCBI): domain Eukaryota; kingdom Metazoa; phylum Arthropoda; class Insecta; order Mantodea; family Mantidae; genus Mantis; species Mantis religiosa. Next base: position 203,747,207 of record CM060949.1, on the reverse strand, counting down.
CATTGGCATTCTGTGTTTTTCCTGTTTTGCACCTCTCTAGTAATGTTGTAGAAGCCAGCCTATGATATATTGGCAACATTTTAGGAACTATTTTGTCTGAAAGCCTTATTTTTCTTTTCTTGAATTGAAAATTTAAGAACGGAAAACAGACAAAGAATGTGGATGTAGGCAAAAGAGGGCGTGACTCTGACAGAGTTTAAAGGCCACCGACATTTAAATAAGCATTTAAAAATGGCGTCCGGAGGCAAATTATGCATTTTTCACATTCGGGAATGTCTAAATTATTTTATAGAATTAAAATAAAAAAGTCGTTATTTTCACGATTTTCATGAAATTTCAGTCATACATACCCTTAAATCCCAGGCTTCGTTATTTAATCTTGGTTTACCGGGGTAATATACGTGTCAAATGGAGAATTTAATGTCATGACGGCTAGTTGGACGTGGTAGCTCAATGGGTTGGAGCGACTGGGTGGAAACCAGGAGATCCGTGGTTCAAATCCTGGGCATGGCATTGAATTTTTCAAGTTGACCCTATCAAAAACCTTAGCCTATATATGGCTAGTATGAAGAAATAATTAATTTCCAACAATTAACTCATAAATAATAATCGTTAATATTTGTTTCACTTTTTTATTATCTTCTGGAGACATGGAATGTGAAAGAGCGACTATTTGTTAGAACATTTGACTACCGCTGAGGTTTATTTTATTACGCAAATTCCATTGAACCTATAATTTAATGTGTAAAACAACCTTTGTGAAGCGTTTACATACAAGAGTAAATAGAGAAAGTCATATAATTGCACAGATATTTTTCAAAACCGTTTTATTATAATAATTCATACATACATTTTAACTCTAGCAGCCAAAATGATCAAAGATGCTGTAACATGAGCCACTATCGATGCTGGGTTATCCATTTCTGCGAGGCAAAACATCTTTGGCTGGACCATAACAAGCACGTATGAACTTTTCCATGCAACTTGATAGGCTGCTATTAGCAGAGGACCACTCTTAATGGAGATGATACCCCTTCATCCCTCCCGCTAGTGCCTCATTAGCCTTGTCGGCCACGCACATCAAAGTGACTGAGGGAAGATCAATGAAATGTATGTCAGCTTCACGCTGATGGAGCAGCACTTTGTTCACCTGCTACACAACCAGTCATTTAACAGCTCTCCTTGTCCTGAAGGACCTTTAAATATTCTCACAACCAGAGGTCAATTGTCACTCAGTATGCAATTAAGTCTGTTAGTTTTGGTGTATTTGTTTGCTTACTGATTAAAAAGTATCTTCTAAGTATATTATCTTCTAAATATATGAGGGTTTTTCAATAAGGGATGATCATAATTTTTTACGGTCATAATTTTTCGCACTAAAATTAAATCTTATTATATTCTGTTAGCTTAAAGTGAAACAAACACGCCGTAGTAGTTTCATTGCTGCTACTCCTGGTTACTGCTTGTTATCGCCTACCACTACAATGGAGGTAAAACGCGAGGAACAATATGCGACTTTGAAATTCTGCTTTCGCCTCAACAAATCTTCCCTTGAGGCCTATACAATGTTACAGGAGGCCTATGGAGAGTCTGTTCTTCCCTACAGCACAGCTCGAAGGTGATTTAAAATGTTTAAAGAGGGGAGACAGTCAATTTCAAAGGAAGGTGGACTCGATGCTCCGGTTACTGCTCTTACAGAAGAAAACACCAACACTGCTGCTGCCATTGTGAGAGAGGATCGACGAATTACCGTAAGATAACTTTCTGAAATACTGAACATTTCATTGGGTGCCAGCCACACGTTGGTGACAGAAACATTGCACATGAGACGTGTTTGTGCGCGATAGGTTCCAAGACTGTTGATTCCCGAACAAAATGCAGAGATTTGCATGCAGGTGTGCATGCAGTTAAAGTTGATGTTAGAGGAAGATTCGGAGTTTCTTTCAAACATAATCACTGCTGATGAAACTTGGCTACATCATTTTGATCTTGAGAGCAAACAGCAAAGCTCATTGTGGAAATATCCATCAGTAACCCAGAAGAAACGCTAGGACAAGTGCATCGCATTCAGAGGAGACTATTTTGAGATGGACCATCAAAATTATGATAATGAGTACAGGTACGTTGTACCTGAACAGCTCTCGTATAATGGATAAATATAAAAGCTGAAAAATAAATTCCGTTATCTCTTGATGGAATGAGAGTACCTCTTGGCTGAGAGATCATATGGGGTGAGCTAGAAACCACCATATGTCCACCATTTGGTTTTACTGGATATGTGTAGTATACATTTTCTTTTATTTTGTATATTATTATTGTTATTGTTATGATGATCATTGTTATTATTGTTATTGTTATGATTGTTATTATTGTTATCGTTATGATGATTGTTACTATTATTATCATTATGATGATGATTGTTATCATCATCGTCATTATTATAAAAGGAATTAATACTAAAATGTCATCTAAGAAAACAGACCATGTCAAATATTTATAATTCAGGGACTGGCCCGCCTCAGTAGCGTGGTAGCATGTCTGCCTCGCGTTCAAGAGGTCCCGAGTTCAAATCTCGGTCAGGGTGAGTTACCTAGATAAGGTTTTCTCCGGAGTTTTCCCTTATCCTAATAGACGAATGTCGGGTAACTCTAAGCTCCATGGATCCTTGCCCATTTCAGCATCATTTCACCCATTCCATTCATCGTCCGATAAGAATTAAAAAGTTAAAAGACGTAAAAAACAAGAAAAAATTCACGGACGATGATTGCTGTAAGAGTGGCGAGGTTGGTGTCCTGAACCTGATCATTTGATCCTTCGCATCATATTTGAACAGGGGTTCCCTCTATTTGCTTTAGGTGTTTATTCTTTCCTCCTCCAATATTCAAGACTGCGTCATTGCTGCCATGTTTACGGACTAATTGCCTCTCTTCATCTTGTTTTCAGCTAACCTAGTTCGCGTTTCCCGAGCAGGCAATAAAAATAAATTTGCTTCGGTAGCCAAGGACGACCTTGCATTTACGTATATTGTTTCCAGTTTATTTGATATACGGAGACCTTCAAAAGTCGCTTTTTTTTAAGTTCACTGTTACCATGGATACGGTTTTTTGGATAAAACATTTGTGATTTTATTCATACTGCTATAAGAATTTCTGACTTACAAATCATGTCTCTGTCACTAACGACAGAAAACAGCTCCTCCAACGCTGTTATAAAAGCAAAAGGAGCACTTCTGAAGGCGTGTTTACTACGAGGGCTGTCAGCAAGGACTGAGAGCTTTTTCTCACAGATGTTTATCACTACAACTCAATGTTTACATGATCTTTTTCAAAGTAGTCCCCTCCTACTTCAATGCACCTTTTATAGCGTCTCTGCCAGTCCTTGAACACGTTCTGCAGACCATTCTTTGTCAGATCCTTGAGAATCGCCTCACTATGCTTGAGCACTGCTTCAGAGTTCTGAAATCGAATATTCCTAAGCTTTTTCTTTAGTGATGTAATAAAAGAAGCCACAGGGTGCAAGATTGGGGCAATAAGGTGGATATGGTAATTAGGTAATGTTGAATCGAGCCAGAAACTGCATGGTCTGATTTGCGACGTAAGGCCGTGCATTGTCATTATGAATTCTCTACCCAGTCCTTAAAAGCTCTGGTCGTTTCTTTGCAATGTGCTTCCTCAGTGTAGCCAATACTGACGTGTAGTATGCTGCTGTAAGAGTAGTGTGATGGGGAACTGCATGTGACGTGAGGCCGTGCATTGCCATTATGAAGTCGTCACCCAGTCCGAGAAAGCTCTGGTCGTTTCTTTGTAATGTGCTTCCTCAGTGTAGGCAATACTGACGTGTAGTATGCTGCTGTAACAGTAGTGTGAGGGGGAACTGCATGTGACGTGAGGCCGTACATTGTCATGATGAAGTCGTCACCCAGTCCGAGAAAGCTCTGGTCGTTTCTTTGTAATGTGCTTCCTCAGTGTAGGCAATACTGACGTGTAGTATGCTGCTGTAGCAGTAGTGTTAGGGAGAACTGCATGTGACGTGAGACCGTGCACTGTCATGATGAAGTCGTCACCCAGTCCGAGAAAGCTCTGGTCGTTTCTTTGTAATGTGCTTCCTCAGTGTAGGCAATACTGACGTGTAGTATGCTGCTGTAGCAGTAGTGTGAGGGGGAACTGCATGTGACGTGAGGCCGTACACTGTCATGATGAAGTCGTCACCCAGTCCGAGAAAGCTCTGGTCGTTTCTTTGTAATGTGCTTCCTCAGTGTAGGCAATACTGACGTGTAGTATGCTGCTGTAGCAGTAGTGTTAGGGAGAACTGCATGTGACGTGAGACCGTGCACTGTCATGATGAAGTCGTCACCCAGTCCGAGAAAGCTCTGGTCGTTTCTTTGTAATGTGCTTCCTCAGTGTAGCCAATACTGACGTGTAGTATGCTGCTGTAGCAGTAGTGTTAGGGAGAACTGCATGTGACGTGAGACCGTGCACTGTCATGATGAAGTCGTCACCCAGTCCGAGAAAGCTCTGGTCGTTTCTTTGTAATGTGCTTCCTCAGTGTAGGCAATACTGATGTGTAGTATGCTGCTGTAACAGTAGTGTGAGGGGGAACTGCATGTGACGTAAGGCCATGCATTGTCATTATGAATTCGCTACACAGTCCGAGAAAGCTCTGTTCGTTTCTTTGTAATGTGCTTCCTCAGTGTAGCCAATACTGACGTGTAGTATACTGCTGTAACAGTAGTGTGAGGGGGAACTGCATGTGACGTGAGGCCGTGCGTTGTCATGATGAAGTCGTCACCCAGTCCGAGAAAGCTCTGGTCGTTCCTTTGCAATGTGCTTCCTCAGTGTAGGCAATACTGACGTGTATTATGCTGCTGTAACAGTAGTGTGAGTGGGAACTGCATGTGACGTGAGGTCGTGCATTGTCATGATAAAGTCGTCACCCAGTCCGAGAAAGTTCTGGTCGTTTCTTTGTAATGTGCTTCCTCAGTGTAGCCAATACTAACGTGTAGTATGTTGCTCTAACAGTAGTGTGAGGGGGAACTGCATGTGACGAGGTCGTACATTGTCATAATGAAGTCGTCACCCAGTCCGAGAAAGCTCTGGTCGTTTCTTTGTAATGTGCTTTCTCAGTGTAGCCAATACTGACGTGTAGTATGCTGCTGTACCTAACAGTAGTGTGAGGGGGAACTGCATTTGACGTGAGGCCGTACATTGTCATGATGAAGTCGCCACCCAGTCCGAGAAATCTCTGGTCGTTTCTTTGCAATATGCTTCCTCAGTGTAGCCAATACTGACGTGCAGTATGCTGATGTAACAGTAGTGTGAAGGGGAACTGCATGCTGGTAAATCATTCCATAACATTCAAAAAATGTTATCATTACTTTCCTGCAGATGGGACAGCTTTTGCATTTTTTGGAGTTGGAGAACCTAGCGATTTCACACACTATGTTGGCTTGTTTACCTTCAGGAAATGGATTTAAAATATGCATCCATCAGCAAAGAGACACAGCACCTCACGGCTTGTCTTCATTCGCACAGGCTTTTGTTCGGGAGTCAATAGAAGTGGCATCCAACGAGCACAAACTCGAGTTATATGGAGATGATAGTGCATAATTGTAAACACAGTGCCATATGAAACTCTCAACACTTCACTGAGATTACGTAATGTTATATGCCGATCCTCTCGGACAATAACAGCAGCTGTGTTGATGTTGACTTCAGTCACAGCAGAAACCGAAGCACCAGGCCCACCTTGCTTAACACTGACAAGTCGGCCTTCTTTGAAGTCCCTGAACCACCTAAACAGTATTGCACGAGGTAGTGCATCTTCACTGTACGCTTGCTTCAGCTTTTCATAATTTTCTGTGGCTGCATAGTTTAAACCAAAACAGAATTTGACTGCTCTGTACTGTTCCTCTCGCGTCACCTCTACTGTCTGATATGTGAAATGTGCGTAGCATCTACAAAATAGAACATTACTACCAACCTACAAATACGAGAGTGCTGCCGCCTACCAACTGCTGTTTTCAAAAATTTTTGTTACAGATACGAAACTATCACGGAAGCTACAGGAAAAAATCAGTCTCAGTCTTTGTTGATCAGCCCTCGTATTTAAAAGGAGAGCCACGTTCCGTTCATAATTATGGGGAAAAAAGCAAAAACAAAAGTGCAACGTAAAGCTTCTGAATTCACTAGTTAATCACTGTAAACGACAGCCTTTCATTTGTTAGGTACAGTGTTTATATTTTTTTTTGAGTGTATAACTCTGGGAACAGTGTAAATAGCGATAGATAATTTGAGTGAACTGAATTAGTGACTGCTACGATACCAACAGTTCTGTTTTATGTAAGTAGTATTGATGCTTATATTTTATAAACTATATCTTTGTCATTTAAATATATAACTTAGATTAGATATAAAACTCTTATATGCGGCATATAAAACTGCAGTGAAGCTTTAAGGTTATATATGTAGTTACACTGTTGGATTAAAGTTACTTATTTTTTAATATTTCATCTGGCAAATATTTCCCTCCGCAAAAACCAGTCAAGCCGTTTTGTTAGATGCTATGTAAGATATTGCTGTTCAGAAGTCCAAAGCTTTCAGCGAAAGTAAAAGTAAATTTCATCCTCTAAGTTCCACATAAATAACGGAGTTCGACAAGGATGCCCTCTATCACCTGTACTCTTTAATATCTATATTGATAATATGGTACAAGAATGGCAGCAAAGTATAAAACAAAATGTACTGAATGGAAACATAATTTTGAATACAGTATTATTTGCTGATGATCAAGTGATGATATCCCACTCAGAAGATGACATGCAAAGAGCAGTATATAGTTTAAACAACACAGCGGAAACATATAGCCTATCAATCTCAGAACACAAAACTAAAGTAATGGCTTTTAGAGGAAACAACAACATAAGAGCAAAAATAGTTATAAACAACAAAATAATAGAACAGGTTAATAGATTTAACTATCTAGGCTACACAGTAGCAGTATCAAATAACAACAAGGATATGGAGGTGAAATTAAACAGATTCAATCAAATGTGTGGGACTATAATAAGAACGCTGAACAGGAATACACGAAAGGAAACACAGATGAAATTTTATAAGATAATGGCAGTCCCTACGTTAACATACGGTTCCGAAATATGGACACTGACAAAGAACCAACGCAAACAGCTAGAATCGGCAGAGATGAGATTTTTGAGAAGCCTGGCAGGTTATAAAGGAATAGACAACGTAAGAAACGAAAAAACAAGAGAAGAGTTTGGGATTTTTAGCTTAAACAGTAAAATAAAATAGAAAAAAAATGAATGGAAAATCATATTTTGAGAATGGACGCGGAACGACTTGCAAGAAGAGTTTTAGATTATACGTGGAAGGGTAAGAGAGATGTGGGACGCCCAGCTCTACGCTGGAAGGATCAGTAGGCTCTAGAAGAGAACGGAACGGGTCACACGGCCCAATCTTTGAAGATGATGATGTTCTAATTCAGTAACTAATTATTCTGAATAGCAAAATCTGTGTCAATCATTCATTCAAAGTATATATTTCCGGCGAAGTTCCGTGTCAAAGTTTTAAATATAATACAGTTCTGCCTCTCTTGACTAAATAGAGTCCCGGGTCCAAATTGGAGACGCATATAAACAGTGCAGTTGTATCACTCCGCCAATAAACATGTGTTCACGTTCTCTACGGTCAGCTGTTTACGGTGGGCTCTTATCACAGCGTCATCTTCCACTACAGGTGGTCTTTAAATGTTTTGGAATTTGAATTACAGTGGTTATTCACATCGTTTATTACGTAAGTCTGTAAAATAAGCGATAGTACTAGTGGTCGGCTGATAATTCTCGGGGCTCACACAGAGATGGCGCTAATGATCTAGTTTGACGGAAAGCTTCATATTGTTTAACTCTACATTAGCTTTAATCCATAGTTACAGATCAATTGCTTGTTTACTTTCTGAATAACAGTATTTTAAACAAGACAAGTGTAGAGGTTTCACGAAAATGGAAGATTTGGAAAAATGAGTAGTAATTAAATTCTTCTATTTGAAAGACTTCACGCCTAAAGAAATCAAGGAAGAAATGGACAGTACATTGTACAACTCTGTCCCTTCATAATCACCGATTAAAAGGTGGGTTGTAGAATTTTGTTTGTGAAATTTCTATTTCAATTGCTCATCACAGTTGGTACTATACAAAATGTGGAGCTACATACATAATATACATAATAAAATTAAAGTATACAGGGAAACAGGGTACCCATATTGGAGTCCTCAAGCAAACTGGTCTGATTAGTGTGAGTATAAATTAAATAACTCCTTCATTACAGAATAAATAAACAGTATAGAAATAAAATGCCCTGTGGCAAGCGTGCCTACAGTCTTGGTACAGCATCAAGGTGACTTCCCAGTTGGAAGAGTAAAGCACCTAATACATAAGGAAGGTGAGCAAAGAATCTGGTTGATGTTGTAGAGATGTATTCATTAATGCTGTCTATGTCCAATTCTTTATGCAGCTGTGCATTCCGGATGTACCACGGGGCGTTCACAGACAATCGTAATATTCTGTTTTGAAACACCTGGAGTTGGTGAAGCACATCCCAATACAGTACTGGCATATAGAAGAAGTGGTCGTAGAATACTCTTGTATAGTAGCAGCGTACATTCGACTCGTAAAGAGGATTTGCGGTTGAGGATAGGATACAACTTGTGAAGACGAGCATAGGCTTGATTTAGTTTGCTTTTGATATGTATACCCCATGTCAGACGACGCCAAGACTGCACAATCAGAAGGTAACCAGGGGACTTCAGTGTTATAGAGGCGTATATTTGCCGGAGCAGCAGGTCTGCGCAAGGTGAAAAGCTTAAGAAGACATTTGCTTGGAATAAGTGCGATACGCCAGCGAGATAACCAGTACAGGAAAATGTCCATGGAATGTTGTAGGGTTGCTACGGCAGTTTGAATAGAGAAGTGTGACCTAAAGATGACTATCGTCAGCAAACAGTGCGGTACTTGTTGCAGGAAGTTCAGGCATGTCAGCGGTATATAGACTGTAAAGAAGAGGCGCAAGGACGCTAACGTGGGGCATGCCGGCTAAAATAGTACGGGGTAAGGAATGCGCTGAACCAAGATTAAAAGGTTTAAAATGTGACGTAGAGTATGTCTAGTGAACGGGAGTGCAGTTGGCCCCGCAAAGGAAACTACCCTCCCGCCCACTAATGACCATCATAAATCTATCTCCACACTTCAAAATTGGAACACTGTCGTTGGGGACCAATAACAACCCTGATTTTCTGGAATTAACAGTCGCATATCTACTCCACGTGGAGTCTCAGTTGCCAAAATTCCAACTTCCATTTGATATGTTTCATTACGTGCAGAAATTCGTTGTGTGTCACGATGTGGAGACCGTGGGAGGGAAATGCAGTGGTAAATACAAATGAAGTAGTAGATAACTTTCAGTCAAAGTGATGACAATAGTGTGAATGAATTGGAAAGTGTTGCTGGGCCAAGTTATGTTACTGGAGAAGCCTCAAAAAGCAAAGTTATAACGGGAACTGTTTCTAAGCAAATTCAAGCGCTTGTTTTGAACACATATAAATATGTGCTGACAAATAATCTTGGTGAGGGTTCGTACAATGAACCTGACGATAAATTCTGGGTATTCACAGAAATACACTAAGAAATATTGTGACGAAAGGAATACCAAAGACGCCGATCAAGTGTGAAAACAAAAGGAAACGTTTCTCTAAAGTAGATAATTTCACATGCAATTTAATTCGTCGAGAAATTTATATATTCTATGGAAAAGGGAGAGCGCCCAACTTAGACGAATTGGTTGCACTTTTGCAAGAAATTTGTGATTTTCCTTATGGGCACTGCACTTTGCGCGGCCTCCTAAAGGAGCTGGGTTTCAAATACCGCACTTTGAATAAGATAAGGGTTATTATGGAATGCAGTAGAATTGTAGCTTGGCGATATATATATATATATATATATATATATATATATATATCGAAACTAAGGAAGTTTTGCAGTAATGGACATAAGATAATTTATTTTGGACGAAACCTCGTACGATACCCATGACGTATCGAGAAAGCTGGCAACCTTGCAGAAAGGTCTGCGAGAAGGAGGGCCAGGGTTGTAAAACGATTATAAGGTTTCGTCAAAGGCAGCGGCCGAAGTGCACACGAGTTAACTAAGCAGACTTTACAAGCTCTAGTGACGAGCCTCGCTCTGGACGCCCTGTGACAACTCCAGGGATAATAGTAAAAGTTGATCGTTTAGTACTGGAAGACTGCAGAATAAAGTTGTTTGAGGTAACAGAGGCTGTAAACATGGAGGAGAGCATTGAGGTAAGATTGTCAGTAATGTTTTGGTCTTTCACAAGGTCTGTGCTAGATTATTTGACACCTGATTAGAAGTTGCACAGATACATTGCTTCTGTAAAGAATTTGGAGCTCTATTGCAAGAATTCCAGTGAAATTGTGAGTTTCTTATTAGCATGGATGAAACTTGGATACCTCACTACCCTCCAGAAAGTAAATCACAGTCAAAACAGTGTACTGTGCCAGGTGAACCAACTCCTAAATATGCAAAGTAAATTTTGTCAGCTAGTAAGGTTATGGCGAGTGTTCTCTGGGATGCAGAGGGAATTACTTTTATTGATTACTTGTAAAAGCTTTCACTGGTGATCACTACGGAAGCTTACTGCAACGTTTAAGTGATGAGCTGAAAAGAGAAATACCTCATTTGGCAAAGAAAAAGGCTTGTTTCTTCATCGTTGAGTCATTGCAATTGGAAGAGTGACCGAATTGAAGTTCGAATTTCTTGAAAATCCACCCTATTCGCCAGATCTAGTACTCAGTGACTACAACCTGTTCCCGAATCTTCTTGGAAGACGAAGATTTTACAGCAACGAGGTCATTTTCCGGCGAATTTTGAGGAGTGTGGTAAGTCGCAGTACAGAGTTGGGTTAATTAAATTGGAACACCGATATAACAAATGCGTTAAGCCTCTCTGGAGGTTATGTTGAGAAATAAGTTTTTCCACGCCCTAACTTTAACTCCCATACACAAAATATTGTTGAGCAAGATCTGAAATTTACTATAACCATTGTTATGAATGAATGTGTAGTGTTTAACGCCCACTTTTACTACATACGGCACCGCAGGCGATGACACTGAAGATACATGAGATGAAGATGGAGCACCGGTGAAATGAGATGGCGGAGGAAACCGGAGATCCCGGAGAAAACCATCCCAGCGCCCTGTTGTCCATCACAAATCTCACTTTGCGGTCGCCTGGGATTGAACCCGGGCCGCCCTGGTGAGAGCCAAGCGGTCTAACCACTGAGCCATGGCGCGGCCTAATCAGTGTTATGGAACATTTAATTCCTGTACCTTGAGTTTGGGCAAAGCTGTTTGTTGATGATTAAGCTTACATTCCGCTGACTGGCAAAACATGTACTTTGGATTGGTGAATCACACATCCTGATGATCAGGGTAAATAATGCTTAATCTCTGTTTCATATAACCTTGCCTCGCTGATCTGTATCACTCCGCGTGCAACTTCCTTCCCCTCATCCTAATTGCCTAATGCTTTCGCGCCGTAGGCCATAGGCGGTGCCTTCCCGTCACATTTAAACCTGTAGTAAACGACATAATAAAATCCAGGAAGATGGATAAAATTATACAAATAAGAATATGAAGGCATGCAAAAATAATGAAGTTTATAATGAAACTGAGCAAGTTGAAACTGAATGAATGAGCAATGAAACTGAAACAAGTTTATAAAGAAAGTCCTTCGGCCTTTTCCACTGGGATTTTTTAAAACGAGCACACATACCTAGCAAAAATGCTTGTCGTTCAGTCTTAAAACTCGTATCACGCCATACTTGTCGTGTGTCCTTCATTCACCCAAGTCTCTTCAAGTTAGTATATTTTGCAACTTGTATCTCGGTACAGTCTGATTGTCCCTCAATAACGTCTTCGCCACACAGCAATATCGCCCCTGGAGGGGTAAGCTTTCCTGTTGTCTCAATTTCATGTCACGATGTTCTTATGCATCTAACACACCTGTAAGTTCAGAGCTCAGCTGTTCCACTTTTATCACTGAAAAAGACAGATTCTTCTCTGTGAGTGCATTAAACACATGCACCACAATTCTTTTTTCGCCGCTTTGTAAAGGTTTACCCTTGCAATGCTTCAGAGAAAAACTGGCGGTAGGCTATGCCATTATATACGCGCAATAAACGATCAATAAAATAATTTAGGTCTCACACTCGACACAACACACCGTCGAATGACGATATATGACTAATCCAGTTCAAAACAAGGTCAGTGATAAAATTCATATAAACAAATATGTCATCACTACCGCTAAATCACGTGCTATCGTGTCATGTGCTTGAGAGCAAAGGAACCTCCTCTTTACTTCGTTTAAGAATTAACATGCATTTCAGATAAATTAAGTCTGTTGCGCAATATATTTAATTTAAACAGTTACGAAAATAAAAATTTGGCATTCTCTTCCAACATATAAAGATATAACACCATGTTACATAGCGAACTAATTTTTACCGCACAACAGTCTATACTGCAATAGCAGCCAATGAGAGGTGATAAGGCCACGTAACTGTTAAAAGATACGGGGCAAGCTTATGTGAAACAAGGATTAGGTGGCCAATAACAGGTCTAAACATGTTCTTAATGATGTAAACAATTATTGCACAAGATGGTGCAATAGTTGGGAGGAAATTAACAGCTACCGTGGGAATTGCTGAGTTGGATTTTGGGGTGGGACCCCTATATAAGCTTGGTTGAGTTAGCATCCGCGGGACTTGACAGAGGTTTGAGAGGGGACTTGCTAATGGTCTCTATGTTGGATGGCTCTATAAACATTAACAAGAGTTTATTTTAAAAGTGCTACTGCGAGTAACATCGGCAGCAGGGTGCACCGGACCGTACATCTCTTGCCAGTTGCACAAGGTTCAGCCATAGAAACAACGCATCTCTAAAGATATAGTTGCACTATGTCAGTATGTATCTAAATGCTACTAAAGCGCCCCGATCTCTTTCACATCCAGGGAGTGCCCTGTAGAAAAGCTATGCATCTCTGAAATACAGTTACTAAGTTCATTTTGAATTACATGATTCTTCTGCTCTACCTTCTACATAGCTACGCTCCCAGTCACTATATGGTGTTGAGGGTAAAACCCCTTAACTTTTAAACCCCTACAAAACCTGGTAGTTTTGTGTTGTAACATATGGTCTCGGCACCGGGTTTCGAATCCTGTACCCTATCAACCCCCCAAATCCTCATGTAACAATATAGTAGACAAAATGACAAAAGACAATCGTAATTATCTGACTTAAGTTTGCATTTGTTTAGATTCGGTTCGATACCGCTGAATCTTGAGGCCATCGAACTACTGAAAGCATCCATGTCCTCGCCACTCAAGATGAGCCAGCTCTACGTATCTGATGTTCTATGTAATGTCATTAAGGCCATAATCAGATACTATAAAGCAGGCAACATCGGGAGGTAATTGCATTATGTGGCTAAGAGCACTAATGCAGTTTTGCTGAACTTACTGCAACATAGTGTTGCACCAATAGAACCCCTTAGCAAGATATAGAGCTTCTTATGAAGCTAGCGAAATTAAGTTACATAATGTAATGTAATAAATCTCATTAGGTCACTCATCGTATAGAATACAATTCACACATTAGTCCCACCTAGTTCTTGAAAAGTAGACAGCTGCTGTCTGTTACGAGAGAGGGTCAAAATGTAATGCCTCCTATTTTTTCTCTTTTAATTGCAAAGAAAACTGAATCAAATTTACATACATTTACTACAACATTGATGATTAATTTGTCACTAATTAATATAATGTCCGTTCTTTTCCACAGTTTTGGTCCACCTTTTTAACTAGGGCATATTTTCCAGTGTGGTAAAACAAACGCTCTTGCTTCCTAAGCCATTGACGCACGGACATTTTCACAGCCTCCTCATATTCAAAATGAATCCCACGCTGAGCTTCCTATAGTGGTCCGAACAGATGGAAGTCTGATGGTGCCAGGTCAGGGCTGTATGGGGGTGAGGTAAGACCTGCCATCCCAATTTCGAATTTCTGCAGTGGGGTAACGGCTGGTGTGTGGTCTTTCATTATCATGCAAAAGAAGAACATCTGCCATAGCTTTTGTTGGGCGATCTCGGCAAAGACGTGCTTTCAGCTTAATGAGAGTTCGGACGTAAGAATTTATTGTGCATCCCTGCTCCAAAAATGAATCATGACCACACTCTCTGCATCCGAAAACACTGTCGCCATTACTTTCCCTGCCACCGCTGAGATTTGATTTTTTTTCCTTCGGTGACGTGTGATGCCATTCCATTTCTGCCACTTTCATTCAGGTTCAAGAAAATGAACCCACGTTTCATCTCCAGTAACAATTTTTTCCAGAAACTCTTCTCCCTCCAAATTGAAGCGCTGAAAGTGTAGGAGGCTATTGTTTTCCTTGTTTCTTTGTTTTGGGCGGTTAACATTCTTGGTACCCAACGTGAACAAACTTTTGAGTAACTCATTTCTTGAATAATCGACATCACACTGCCTTTACTGAGGGAGGTAATGCGACACAATTCACCTGATGTTAACCGGCGATCGCCACAAATGATGTCATCGACTCGCTGAATGTTGCATGGAGTCACTGCAGTGACCGGCCTGCCGCTTCGCTTTTCATCTGCCAATGGTGTTTGCCCTTCAGCTTCGTTACAGAGACGATCCCATCGTCTAACAGTGCTGACATCTACCGTTGCATCACCATACCCATTTTTTCGCCTTTCGTGAATGTGAATTGGCGTTTCACATTCCGCAGGCAAAAATTCAATCACAGAACGCTGTCTAATACGAATGTCGATGTCAGCCATTTTGCAAGAGGATGCAGTGCCGCCACCTGTTGACTTAGGAAGTTACTACTGCAGGGGATTGGAGAAGAAGCTTTGAGGAATTGCGCCAAATTCAAAGTTTTCACATAGCTTACTTATTTAAGGGGGAAAAAATAGGAGACATTACTTTTAATCCCAAACTTCGTACTATGATACGCATGATTGAACCAATAATTAGTATGGTTGGATCATACCAATTTTTTAATATTTTGAAGCGTGAACCTTGGGGTAGCATATTAGTGTTACTCGCATTCATGTCAGTTTGTTTCGACTTTCTTATCGCTGAACTTGGGAACATATGCTACAGTTACAACTAACATGTTCCAAATTCCACAGCCTGGTAATAAGCATTCATAGTTTGTATAGTCACTAACAAAATAGAGGTACTCATGTTGGTACTTTGCCACAGGGTATTTTGTCCCCGTAAACACATGTGCTTTTTTTTGTTTGTTATCAATATGAGACTTTCACGTGAGCTTGATTTAGGAATACATTAGTACTATGTTGTGTTTATATGTTGTAATTACGGAGGTATAAGTATCCTGAATACAGGCTGTATACACAGATCATAAACAAACGTCTAAGTAAAACTATAGAGCCGTTATTATTAGGAACCAAATGGGATTTAGAAAAGAATGATCTTGCATAGATAATATACGAGGGCTGCTCCATAAAGATAGATCACAGTTTTTGTTGACGACGTTACTTTACTCGTCCTCGTAATTGTGGTGGTCCTTCTCAAAATAGTCTTCCCTGAATGCGATGGACTCCGGGAGTTTTCCTTCGCGCCCGGGTTGATAGAGGCCGGAGTCTTTGGAATTTCGGGTAGAGCTCGCGATGTACTAACCCAGAATATTGTGACTTTGTGGGTTCGTGAAATGAAAAGTCCAATTACACCACTCAAAAATGTTCTTTATTTCCACCGAGTTACAGTTAAACTCTTGCCAATTACACAGAATTACGTAATGCACACAATTACGATTCACCAGTTCGTCCGTCTCAATTTCACTTGCACTCGTAATTACGTACAATCTTCCGATGCTCTTACGCAGTCTTCTCGTCGTACACTAGCCCTGCATTCTTACACCAAGAACTGACTGACTAACTCGACGTGCTGCTTATATAGGGCCAGCGGGTCGATCGGAAGGTTCCAGATTAGAGGAAATATCCTGTAAGTTCAAGAACACAGGTGGAACAGAAAGAGACGGTGCCGTGATGTTTTTTGTCCCAGCCATCCCTTCTTAACGCTATAAGACAAACGAGGGGGCGGGGCGAACACCGACCAGTCTGCTGCTTGCCCAGTCTATAGGGTGTTCCGACGCTCGGGTGACAATATCATGCAGAATGTGGAGTACAGTTTTGTGGCTTACTCCGATTTCTCTGCCCACTCATGCATAGTCCATCGCGATGCAACAAGGAAGCAAGGTGTTGAACTGTGTTGTACTCCACGTGGAGTCATCCTGTATTGGGGTTATCCTTCACAGGTTCTCTGTCTCTTCTGAACGTTTCAACCCATCGTGCGACTGTGCTATATGGCAATGCTGCATCACCAATAGCTTCACGCAGTCCCTGAAGGCATTCTTGCGTACTCCAACCTCGTGCCACTTCAGTTTTGAGCGAAGAACGTTTGCGAATATGATGTTAGGGTGGTTGTACTATTGCTATGAAGTTCGACGGTCTACACACTGAGTGACAAGTGTGCTGTGCGCGCTCGCTGCACAAATTCGTCTAACAAGCCTTCGATTTGTCAACAAAGATGGCGGCTCGTCGATCTACCGATTTTACGTTACAGCAGTGTTATCGCCACTTTGCATCCAGCCCTGGTATATGTTTTTCTTGAAAATATGTAGTTTTCAACTACATTGGTAATTTTAATACCCATTATTGGAAAAACACATACGTTAAATATTGTTTAATTAAATTAGGAATTAAATTCACAATTCTGATTTCAGGGGCGACAGGGTAAAGGCTGCATTTTTGTATGGGCAAGTGGAAATGGAGGAAGTCGAGGTGATAATTGCAACTGTGATGGCTACATCGGCAGCATATACACCCTCTCAGTGAGCAGCGCTTCACAGCAGGGGCAGTTTCCCTGGTACGGTGAGCGATGTGCCTCTACCATGGCTGCCACATACTCCAGCGGGGCATATTCGGATCAGATGATCGTAAGTATACAAGCATATCAAGGGTGGATCACTCGCATATATATGATATAACGTAACTTGACAAGAGTTAGAGTGCATTAGATCCATTTACTAATATTTGTCAGCCATGCTGGGAATGTTAATCTTCAGTTTTCAAACTGGTTGGGCTATATTCATCTAAATACTTTTCTATCACTTTTAAACACAATTTAAATTTCTTTACACGTATTTTGTCCTTCGTTCTACAAATTAGTAAGCACCTTACTACAGAATTTATTCCAAATGGTGCTATTTCTTTAGGCTTGTAATGATGCAACCAGCATTTATCACCTGGTCGCTATACTAGTAAAAAATCAACTTCATTTTGGAATCTCTGTAGGTTTTTGTAAGAACATTCTTCTTTAATGTTCATAGACTTTGGTCAATAAACGTAGTATCCAAATATCACAAGGATTTTGAAAACCTAAGCTTTCAATCATTTCTAGCATTGTATACAGAGCGACACACTCGTTGATGGCAGGAGCATGACAGCTGGAGAGTTGTGTTAAGTCCTGAATTTGAATGGCGAGATGCGGAGTTTGCTGGGTGGCCTGTGTGACTCGAAGTGAAAACAGGTAGCATGATTCTTCCTCGATGGCTGAGGTTGGTGTACAAGGATCCCTGTGTACGGTTTTTAGGGACTGTAAACGAAACTAATCATGAGTTACTGACACATAGAGACAACATGAAAAATTCAATGCCATGGCCGGGATTTGAATCACGGATCTCCTGGTTTCCGTCGAGTCGCTCTTAACCTTTGAGCTACCATGGCCAACGTGCCGTCCTGACATTAAATTCTCTAGTTGACTCGTATATTTTCACAGTAGACCACTAGGGGCTCTCGCATCCGAGATACACTGTTTATGGCGACTATCGTAAGTACTTAAGTTCCAGGCTGCTTCATTTAACTCGTATTAGTTTAGTTAATTGATGGAAATTAATCATTTCTCCATAGTAGCCGTATATAGGCTAAGGTTTTTGATGGATAGAGTCAACATGAAAAATCATGAAAATTAAAAATAAGAGTTTAATGGATAACTATTTTGTGACTCTATATAAGAAAATTTTACATCTCTTGCAGCAACATTTAATTGTCAACAATCTCGAATAAATACCTTATATAGCAATATTGCTAGGAAACGCTGTGATAAATTCTTGTAGGTAATAAAATTTCCCGTCCTTCATTTCCTTTAATTTCACTTCCCTCTTCATCTTTCAGAACTACAGGGCTTAGTTCAATGGTCGTTAACTTGCAGCATATGTGAGGAGGTGTTCCCACCTCTGTTACTCTGACTTTGGTACCTTCTCGTTAGTGATTAGGTGTTATAGAGCGTCAAAGATCTTTAAATGTATTTGTAGATTTATTTAGAAAAAATCCACCTTAAAACCTAAACTAAACTAATACATAAATTCTAATATACTATATTTGTTTTTAGGCCTGATAACGTTTACTGTTCTTGCAGCAGCTCAAATTTATCTTTCTCTTGTATACACTCGAATACTTAATTTCTCTAAGCTGGAAATAAAAACCGCGCCCGCTCTTCTAAAGCGCTGTAAATTTAAACTACGGTAAGAGAAATTATTCTGTCTGCTTGCCCAGAACTTTTACGAGGCGTTTCGTTAGCAGGCTTTTGTTTTAATTAGGGCAACAGTACGTCTTCATTAGCTTCTTGATAATTTGCGCTCCATACTCCATCTTATTTTATGTAAAGCGTCTTATTACCTTCCCTCGCCAGGTTTCGCATGGCTTTCCAAAGTTTTAAAGCTAAGTAGCTCACGAGGTACGCTGCCGAAAGCTTTACAAGTTTATCGTATATTTATGAATAGTTGTTTTAAATAAAACAGTGCCATCTCGTGTTTTCACAAAATCTCCTGTTTCGTGTAGGTATTAACATAATTTGGTACACCAAACTTACGTTCCTAGTTATAAAATTCTTGTGTGTCACCTTCATATGATTTTCTTTACTCATTTTATTTTATATCTACCTATATAGCTTCTACAGATTATTTTTACAAACCTTTCCTTCCATATTTCAAGTAAACTGAGATAGACTTTTGAAGATATATTTGCCTTGCGTATTTTGTTGAACGTACAATCATACTACAAAAAACAAACTGACAGAAGCTGAATAGCAAGATGATGTAAGCAGATTGATTGTCATAACCTCAAAAGGAAGAATTAAACCTTAGTTGGTTACATCCCTCTCTGAGGCGGATATAAAATTTCTCAAAGTATAGTTGACACACTGCATTGCTAATTTGATCTGATTTTCCAGTTATGCTTCATTTGTGAGTTGAGCTTTGAATTGGGTGGACATCACCGTTTTACTTCCACGAAAGTATTGTTTTATTCGCACCCACACGTCACTCACATCGCCTCACCGGCGGATATTACTGTGGAGGTACATAATTCCTATCTCCGTCTGGTAGGCGAACATTACTTCAAACAATTAAGTTTTCTTGTGTTATCCTTCTTACTCTTCAAACATTTAATTATTTACAGGTGGCTTCTATTGGAGGGATATCTCACATGTCATAAAATAGCAGAAGTGGTGCAGTTGGTTTAGAGCAGCTCAATGATACTGATAATGGCTCTCATTCAGAGGATTCTTATATTTCTGAAGATCACGTATTTTTTTATTTTTTAGTTTTTTTTTTTTAATTTCACGTCCTCCAACATCAAGTGATATCGGAGGATGAATTCAATGATGCTCAAATGTGTCCAGGGTCCATAGAGCTTAGAGTTACCTGACATTCGTCTTTCAGGATAGGGAAAACCCCGAGAAAAACCTTATCCAGGTAACTCAACCTGACCGACATTCGAACTCGGGACCACTTGAACGTGAGGCAGACACGCTACCATCTACGCTATCGAGGCAGGCATCCCGTATTAGATACAGACTCTTAGATATTCCGAAAAGGATTTTCAGCATAACCGAGAATGAGGAGGACGATGTTGACTCTATTCATAATAGGCATAGGATAGATGAACCGTTTCACATAATACCACAAAATCTGGACTAGTTGCTGTAGCAACTGCTCAGCTACCCATAGAACAAGGAGATGGTCACTCGCAATGTTTTATTTTATAATATCATTCAGCTGCGCTAATGCATATGTTATATATCCACAAAGGTAAGATGTTGAGTTCAGGAAGGGCTTGGGAGTAAATCTAATGAGAGAGCATATGTAGAGAAGGCTCCAGATTCCAAATTTACCGGAGTATCTCAGAAAAATCATTTCGGTCGTTCTGGGTGAAGACCATAGACATGATTCTCCAACAAAAAGAGTAACAAACGACAAGCTAGAAAGGAGAGAGAAAAAAACGTCGTTACTGTCCCACCACGCTGAATAGAATGACGGCATACAAGTCCGTGAAGTATGATCAACCCAAATGCTTACAGTGTTCCATTAAAGTATGTAAAATGTGTGTAGAAAGTATTAAATGGTTTACCCTAGTTGCATAGAGGTCAAGATATCTCTCAAAACAAATAGCAGCTTTAGAGCCTATTATATTTGTAACATTATTACATAATTTTGTGACTTTTAGGTAAGTACAACCAACTTCAGAAACTATTTCATGTGAAAGACCTATATTTAATTTTGTATTTTTTGCATATTTTATTAGAAAAAAAATTAAGCTGAATAAAAGTATCGTAGTAATATTAGATAAATTTATTTATCTTCTATACACATTAAGGTGCATCTAAAATGCAAAATTTGATAATGTTATTCTCACAGACCATAGCCCGCTCACATCCCTTAAAGCCTCGGCACTCGGCACGGAGCGGTGTTTGCCTTTTCTGCCGCTTGGAGCTCTCAATGTTGACCCCTAAAGTATCCCCTTGTAGCCATCAGTGGCCTTGCCAACAGTTAGTTTTGTGGTGATAGTTGAACAAATTTTATGGTCTCAATTAGTATTGAAAGTGAATTTTACATGAAGTTCTGTTGACACCAATATAAAGTAAGCGAACAAGAAAACTGGAAATAAATAAGAGACAATAAGAAAACTGGGTATAAATAAGAGATAATATAAGTAATCATAAGTATGAGCACAACTTGTCATTGTTTATTATTATTACTTTTACTGTTGTGCCGTAAATGGTGGCAGTTCATTATCTTAGAAGGTAGATTTTCCATAACAGCTCTATAGTACAAAAATTTACAATAGACAGCACTATATTTCAAAGCTCTCCGTTTTTCCAAAATCCAGGTCTCCGAACCATACATAGCAGTGCTCCAAATGTGAGACTTACGCATTATATTATTTCTATTATTATTTTTATCATCATTATAACAGCAGTAGTAGCAATAATTACAACAAACAGTATAGCAGCAATTATGAGCTCAATACTTTATATTTCAGATGGTGTATTGTTGCGTACCCTTCTGTAAAAGTAAGAAAGGAAAATCCAAAGGGATCAGTTTCCATGAATTTCCAGTAGAAGAAGAACTACGTAAACAATGGCTAAAAGCTATATCGCGCTCTAATTTCGTGGTAAATGATAAATCTAATTCAACAGTCGTGTGCAGTTTGGATTTTACTGAGGACGACTATAAGCCCGGCTGTAAAATTAAACTGCTGAAAACAGGAAGTATTCCAAGGCATTTTTTCGAACTACCCAGAATATAAATTAGTGAAACAAGCAACACCAAGGCGACAAATTTAAAAAATGCGCTTACACACGGAAAGCAGAAAACGGAGACGCAGTTCTAGCTGCTGATATTAATGCGCTGGATCATGTCACAGATGCACGTACTTATTAACTGCGTGCAATTCAGACTGAGGAAGAAATAATTTCCAAATTAAAGAGATTGGAAAGGGAGAATGACACCTTGAGATGTAAATTATGGGGAGCAAATAAAAGGCACAAAGAATTTGTAAACAAGCAGAAAGCAAATGAAGAAAGATTACTGTATTATGAAACCAATAATTTTCATAAATCAATTCAATTATTGATAAAACACACCATTGTGCACTGCAACACATCTTCCAGACACAATAATCGTAATATTGGGCGAATTGAATAACATTAAAGGTAATGTGAATTTCCGTCTTATAAGACCTACTAACTTATATTGTTAAATGTTTTAACTGTTTACTTAGGTTTTTCTCTTTTCTTCCTAGACAGCCTCGTTTCATGCAACAGTCCACTTATCACTGGCATATATAGGAGGTTTTATAGCTTAGAAAAATAGCGGCGGAATGCTCTTGTGCCATCTGTCTTACTAAAGTGTCTACCGCCAAGTGTACAGCATCCCTTGTAAATCTAATATTCAAAAGGGACGAAAACTCCACGTTCTATTACCCATCTTCAGAGTTTGTTTCTCTTTTGGCAGTTATAGAGAAATTTACAACTGCTGTACCTAAGCTACCTAAAGTATGTGTGAGAAAAAGCCTAGAGGAAGACATAATGCCAGCAATGCAACATTGTTCTTAACTCGTGTGTGCAGAGAACTGAAAGCATTCAGAACTACTAAGTGAACTGATATGCAAACATTATATTCCTGTGATATTAAGGTGCATTGCTTCTGCGACAACGGAAGTATTTGAAAAACGTAAATTTCCTAAACTGCAAACCACTGAATCGGAAAGTTCTGCGTTTGTAATGACAACACATTGCAGCTGTACGCTGGAACAGGGTTGCAGAGGGGTCATCAGCCAGCGCCATACGGTGGGTAGTGGAGAAATCTGTAACTTTTAGTCATAACACTCCTGCTGGCGAGTGCCGAGGTTATGCACAGACGGATGTTACTTTAAGCGCCAATTTTTCACGTTTCCAACTAAAGGTTAAATGACAACAGCACTTAAAGGCATACTAGAAGCAAAGAAATGCAAGTTCATAGCTGGAAAATAAATAAACCACAGCAATATTTATTTCAAATGAATTATATTTTAAACAAATGTGCGTTATATTGTAGTCTGTGTTCCTTTAAATCCTAACTTTTACCATACAAACAAAATTATACAGGGTGGGCAATGGAAACTTGACGAATTTGAAAATAACATAAGTAGTGTAAGGTTCAAACTCGATTTGTAATTATGTAACATCGTGATAGGGAATTGAATGTCATTTGAGGACGTGACTTTATTTTCTAAATAGGACCTCTCTTAAATGGCCTACCTTACTTAGTATGCATTGTTGTAGCCTGTGATCCAGGTTCTGTATCGCTCATTGCAACATGTCGTTTGATATCTCCTCCTTGAGGTCATTACTGTTGTTTGGTTTCCTAATGTATACTTGAGATTTGAGATAGTCTAAAGGAAGTCGTAGCATACAATTATGTGGCATTAATAAATTACTACCACAATATTTTACCCATTCTATATATTGAAACCGAAATTAAAGAATTGCAATAAGTAAAGAATCATGATCGATTTCAAAGGAATGTTGGTTCTGTGTTACAACGCGTGCAAGTGCAGTGGAGTCAAATAGCAGTTGGGAGGATAATTGTTATAACAAAAGAAATGTAAGAAACAGTGTCCTTAGCAGATTTCTAAAGGATAGCATTTGACTTTGTTGAATGGGGTATTCTTCGGACCCTTCATAATGGCATGACAAAATAGTCACAAATGGAATCTTTTGTTGAATAAGAGGCTACCAGAAAGTGAAAGCTATACACTCACGCGCATCTGTGGAGGACAGTTCGTGAATTGGAGCCAATTAGGGCAGTTCTATTCTTCTGTCTTGGTCGAGGGCAGAGCAGAAGTGGTGAGAGAACATATTTGTCCGTTAATATGTACGCGAAGAACGAATTAAGTTTATCAAGTAATAAGCATTTCACCTTCCGTCTCTCTGAACGTGATATCTTTGGTCGGCAACCTCAAGTTCGATGTTCTGATAAAAAGAAGCAGTAAATAAACAGTTTGAAACGGGCATTCCAATGTCATTAAAACTATCCTTCTCATACATATCCACGCATACCCGGAGATAAACATCATTGCTTTACCCTGAGCGAAACATTGTCTCAAACTGTAGCGTCAACGTGGAACTGTGTGCCACCCATTTTATTATTGCTTCAATATTTATAAAATCAACTGTAACACAAACTATTTTAAACTGATTATATCTTGACGACTGTTGTTACTGTTTGTCTCTATACTTTTATTTTCTGTCTTCCTTTTATTTTTGTTTCGTACTTATATCTCGTTCTGACATCGCTGACTCCTGCACTGACAGATCTGGAGAACTTCGGACCAAGGAATGTCTCCTCTTCTTGAAATCACTTTGTTTAGAAACATTTCTTTAACGATTACAACGGCTACGTTGGCAATAGGGCTGTGGCGCCATCTTGTTGAAACCAGATGGTGTTGAGATCTATTCAACAATAATGTAAATCAGGAGTAAGGCAGTCATCTAACGTCTCTAGGTCTCTATCTGAGGTCACTGTTACAGTTCTATAATTCTCTTAAAAATAAACTAAAATAAAAAAATTAAAGAAGGACCTATGATACCAAAACTTGCAGAGCCACACCAGACTGCTACAAGTAGACTATGAAGAGGGCACACAAATAGTTGTTGTGGAGTTAAAAATCTTGATTATTCAACACACCGTTTAAATGAATATGAGCGTCGTCTGTCATTAATTGGACCACATCATGACAAACTAGGCACCATTTTTAAACCATTTTCCACCACAAAAATAAAATATTCAGCATTCTATTGTGCAGTTTTTACAACAATGCCAAACATTGGCCTTGCTCGTAGTATTTCGTGACTTAATTTGTTTGCCATATTTACCAACTTATCTTAACTTGAAAATCACTAGGTTCCCCTGGCTCCACCCTCTACAACATCCTGTACGTGAAGAAGACTTCACAGTTTACTGACAAAGAATTCAAGACGTAAGTTAATTGATGGAAATTAATTATTTCTTCACACTAGCCGTATATAGGTTAAGATTTTGGATTGATAGAGCGGACATGAAAAATTCAATGTCACGGCCGGGATTTGAACATAGGATCTCCTGGCTTCCGTCTAGTCGCTCTTACCCATTGAGCTACCATGGCCAACTAGCCGTCATGATATTAAATTCTCCGTTTGACTCGTATATTTCCCCGGTAAACCACTAAGAGCTGTCGTATCCGAGATACACCGTTTGTGGCGACTTATTATGGTAAGTACTTGAGTCCCAGGCTTCATCAGTGGATCCGTAGTTCAAATCCCGGCCGTGGCATTGAATTTTTCATGTTGACTCTATCAATCCAATACCTTAGCCTATATGCGGCTAGTGTGAGGAAATGATTAATTTTCATACACTAACTTAAATAATAAGAGTTAAATGATGAAGCCTGGGACTCAAGTACTTACGACAGTAAGTCACCACAAATGGTGTATCTCGGATGCGAGAGCCCCTAGTGGTTTGCAGGGGAAATATATGACTCATTTGGAAAATTTAATGCCATGACCGCTAGTTGGCCATGGTAGCTCAATGGGTAAGAGCGACTGGACGGAAACCAGGAGATTTGTTGTTCAAATCCCGGCCGTGACATTGAATTTTTCATGTCCACTTTATCAAGACGTATTACTTGTCGCATAAATATCCTAAATGCATGGCATTTTAATGAAAAATGTTTAGGGCATTTTGAAGATTAAAAGGATTTGAAAAATATTGTGACTTTGGTGGGTTCGTAGAATTAAAAAGCCGAGTTGCAGGTATTCCAAATGTATTTATTTGCGAAGAAATACACTCCGTAGCAGCAAAATTACATCACATATCACAACACAATCTGCCAGGTCAATGACAACAACAAACAGCGTTCAGCTTACAACACTCTCAGCTATTCTCTGCTTACCTCTCGTGACTCACTCTTGTTACATGTCTTTACAACAACTCTTGTTTGACAACTTGCCACTCCCGCTGGCGTGTCACAATCTATTAAATACCTCACTGAGTATTTCTAGACGATTCGAAGATAAACCAGAACCCGAAAAATCTCCATTAGTCCAAAAATTTCAATTTACCTCAGTTTCTTTGCCCGGTAGACCCTTATCTGCATGTTATCTTTGTCCGCAGGCTCTTGGTTTTCACACTGCCCGCCTATCAGTTCCTTTTGTGCAAACAAGCCCAGCGATCGTAGATACGGGTTCGCGGTTTCGCGACTGCTCCCTCCTCAAGGCTGGCCGTCCCGAACAGCACCATCGTAGTGGGCCAGACGATCCAAGTGCACCACAAATATCTTCCCTCGGGGCACCTTCTGGATGCGGTAGAGCACGTCGTTGATCCTCTTCACCACCTGGAACGGTCCTTGCCATGGCTGCTGAAGTTTATCGATTGTTCGGTTTGTCCCTGGTGTCCTCCGAAAGTACTGGCATGCACCTCCTTAAAGACCTCCGAGACCTTACTTCGGGGAAGTACCAACTATTGTCTCTGCGTCTTCCTATGGGGCGATTACCATACCCGGAACAGCACGCCCTCTCTGATCTTCAGCAAATCCCATTAGGTCCAATACGACTTATAGGTGGCACTCCTCGGTGCGATGTCCTCCCAGGTTGGTCTTGTCCGTGCCTCCGCTTTCCTCAAGAGTGGTCCCAAGTCTGCGTCCGCCAGCCGCTCCCTCCTCAGGCCTGCGCTATCCCAGCTATCCGTAGGCACTGCCGTGACTACTCGGACTGCTACGGCACGCTCCTTCTCTTCCACTCTTGTGCATTGGCCTCACTCATCTGGGCAGGGTCTTCGGGACATGACGTCTGCGCTACCGTGGTTCTTCCCTCTACGATGTTCAGAGGCGAAGTCGTACTCCTGCAGCTGCTGACCCAACGTGCTGTCTGGCCTTCCAGGTTTCTAAAGCTCAGTAGCTAGGTTAGGGCGGAGTGGTCAGTCCTCAGGTGGAATGGATAACCGTACAGGTACTTGTGGAAGTGCTCCAAGGCCTTTCCTCCCACCAGTAACTCTCGCCGGGTGACGCAGTAGTTCTCTGCCTTGGCTGAAGACGCGCTGGTATCGTCTCAGCAGTTGTCGAACCTTATCGAGCTGTTCTCCGGTCAGGTGATCGGCCGTCCCCTCCAGTAAGCCTTCCAGCCGGGGCCCCAGGTGTTGTATTGGCACCGACTCCTGTGTCTTGTCGATTGCTGTCACGATGACCACGGGCTCGCATGTCCCCATCTCCGTTCCGGCCTGGACGTCGTGATCGATGTCCGCTAGGTTAAGCAGCCTCACTGGCACCTCTCGGCACGGCAACAATGTTCTTCATTCGCTCTCCTTACAGTCGCGCCGTCACCACCACCTCCTTTCTCGCAGGGACCCAAGTCTTTACTTTGCTTCTTTACTTCTTTACCTGAAGAGCATTGTATTGTATCTTTGAAGAAGACAGTCTAACCCACAAAGGGAGAAGCTATTTTCTTTCGACTGAGGTCATTATTTTTTATGAAATCTCCTTATAAACTTTTGTGGTGGAATACTTGTGTGTTATTTAATGTACGTACTACTACTCACCTTACCTACGCTGACTATTCGACAGAGAAGTTCAAATGAGAATTTTGATCTTTTTAGGCAAATGAAATTGCTGTTTTATTTAAATTTGGCCCAACTTAAAGTTTTGGCAATAACTTACACCACATAATTAGTCAAGTTGCTTTTAAATACCTTACTTTTAAGAAAATTTGGTAACAAAAGCTTTAAGTGTGCTTTTAGCATCAAGTGATACATTTTCTAAATTTGGAGGGATAATTTAGGACCTCGAACTTGTTTTGTAAGTATGTTCTTCACAGGGTGCCTCCGGAGTTGGTGCAGGAATGAGGTGGACGAACTTGATGAAATACAATAGCTACAAATAGAACCTGCTTGGTGGATGTTGTTACAACCAGCGGTCTTACACATCTCTGGGGGTGGCCGAGATACTGCAATCCAGTGGACAATAATTGATGTTGAGAAAATTCCCAGCCTTGCATGCTGAAGAACACTGAAATAACCAACCACTGGGTTGGTTCACCTTTAAGGTGAAAGTTTATACTTGGTCCAAATACTCTCGATTCCATGCCACAGACCATACCACATGAGCCATCTCGCAAGTTGAGCTACAACTTAAAACTATATGGGAAACAAAAGAACATACCTTTATGTTATCTAACATAAATTTGCTACAGAACTGCCCCCCATCGCTGCAACCGGTCAAGGAGGTGGAACAGGAAGCAGTACATGTGTGAAGCTGGTCAGTCGTGGTTTTGTCACCCCTGTTGCCGCTCCTTTGAAGACGTTGTTGCTCGTCGTTATTTAACTTCCATCCTCTGGTGCTGTAGGTACTGACATCCTGGTTCTCGTCTATCTGTATTTTGTCCTAGTCTAGGGTTTCGAGCATAGAAACCGTAGGGACAACAGTAAGTAGAAACGTTACAGAAAAACTGTCCTTTTTGATAACGTGCTATGCAATTCTTTCAAATGATCACAGACTCAGAAATGATACAAAGAAATTAATGTTGCTACAGAAATAAATTTTAAAACGAGTATTGCTTTAGCACCAAAAATGCGAAACTGGCTGGCTCCGTAGCTCAGTTGGTAGAGCACCTGCATGACGTGCTAGGGGTCCCGGTTTCGATTTCCGGCGGTGGGGGTGGGGATTTTTCTCCGACCAAGATAATTCCCCATCTTCCTCAGAGTCTGGAAGTATGAATGAGAGTGTGAATGTGTGCGTGATCTAATGATTAAAAGCCAAAGATAACGAGTTAACACCTTCGATATGTTCCAAAGGAGAACGGCCGCCAATATGACCATAGCAGTTAAAGGCGGGTATAAATGGAACAAGGAAAAAAATCCAAAACAAGTTCCAGCAGGAACCAAACAATGCATGCTTCTCGTTATTTTAATATTGTCATGGCAGCAGGCATAAAAGTTTCAGCACAAATAAGAAAACAGTCGGTGGATAAAGTTTCAGATAACGAGCTTGCATAAGCAGATAAAAATGACGCTTGGGATAAAAAAACTTACCGAAACAAACAAACTGAGATAAATGGAAATTTCTGGTAATATCTTGATTATATGGTTCTTTATTCTTCCGGAAATATCTCGAATCTAGAATTAGGTATTTAAGCATTGACGGCTCATAAAGTGAGTCAGTTGTGAAACAGTGTTGTGAAATGAGAGACAGCCAGCTGTGTTGTTCTAACGAGAGCTAATCTGCTGTCACTGTTTGTTATTGTCATCGACCTTGGTAGACTGATGGTGTATGTAACGTAATGCTGCTGTAATCTATAAGAGTATTTCTACGAAAATAGAGATTTTCAATTTCTGCAGCTCGGCCTTTTAATTCCTACGAACCCACAAAGTCCAAATATATTAAAGAAATATATGTCAATAGATAAACTATTCTAACAATCGACAACAATTGCTTCTAAGCACACTTAATTTATCCCTTATGCACTTAGTGTGATGCAAACGTTACAGAACAAGACAACCGATCCATCCAACTGAATTTCTAATGCCCGATTTCACCAACAAATGTTAAGACTTAACACGAGTTTAGCAATAGTTAAAACAAAAATTGCATTTCACCAACAAGTGTTAACGTAACACAAGTGTTAAATCCCATGTTAAACTAACACGCCGAATTTCTAATGTTAAGTCCTTAACAATTGTAAATATTCAAGATGCTGAGCATGAACTCAGCTGGTGATGACGATTTGCTACATTTAAGACAGTCTAAATGGCATCCGTAATAGAATACGGCGTATGAGGAGAAATGATTTTGAGGAACTATCCGAAGAAAACTGTTCTACGGAGGTATAGACTGTCGAAACATGTTGCTATGAAGGTTACTGCGGAAGTACAAGAGAGGTGAGAACATACATCGAAAGGAATATGGCGATCTCGCCTTAGCTTCAAGTATTAATAACCTTGCGATTTTATAATTCACTGAATTATGTGGATAATACACTGTCCACCTGCCGTCTTGAAACGTTCAAGTCACTTGTCACTTGTCCTTCGCTCCTCGTTTTAAATTAACGTAATACTGAGTTAGAACATGCATCGAAAGGAATATGCCGATCTCGCCTTTGCTTCAAGTATTAATAACTTTGCGATTTTATAATTCACTGAATTATGTGGATAATACACTGTCCACCTGCCGTCTTGAAATGTTTAAGTCACTTGTCCCTCTTCGCACCTCGTTTTAAATTTACGTAATACTGACAAGTTGTTTGGTGCTTGTAGTAGTGACACATGCATTTGAATTAAATTCGTTTCCAATATTTTTCCCGCGACATCTTTTTCTTTTACATTCACTGCATCCGTCCTCTTATTTTCCACGATATCCTTACACTTCGTCACCATTTCAATTAACAATTCTTTCTCCGTTGATGAGAAATTTGTCTCACGACTTTATTTGTGATTTTGTTCATTCGCCATTTGTGCAGACGAAAATGAAAAACAAAAACGAATCGGAGTACGTTCAGAAAATCATCCATAGCCTTCTATAGCTGTGATATTTACAAGTTTCTTGGCGTTAACACAGGTTTGTTAACATTTTAAGAAAACAGGTTGGTGAAAAGTAAGAAATTTAACATTAGTTTTAGCGCTGTGACAATTGTTACGTTACATTTGTTAACGTCGATTTTAACATCTGTTGGTGAAATCGGGCATAAGTGAACCGCGGGGTCACAACTTACCGACAGTGAACTTCCCATTATTAACCGTTAAATGTATACACAAACCTGTGAACCAGCTTAATGGTTGAGGTGATAATACTAATTCAAGAGGTTGAGAGCCCGCCTCGGTAGCATAGATGGTAGCGTGCCTGCCTCACGTTCAATAGATCCGAGTGCGAATCTCTTTCAGGGTGAGGTACCTGGATAAGGCTTTTTCCGGGGTCTTCCCTTATCCTTCGAGAAAAATGTCGGGTAACTCTAAGCTCCATGGACCCTGGACTCATTTGGACATCATTTCACCCAATTCATTCACCGTCCGATATGACGTAATATTGGAGGACGTAAAATTACAACAAAAATAGAGGTTGTTAGTTCAATTCCTAGACAATGCATTTCTTCATTGGTTTTCCCTGTACTCTAGACAAATATTGGAGGGGATAATTACATGTCCCGAATTCCTGGTTCCTCCCATTTTACTTCACCTTTCATCTTGGTTTTCTATTTCAGTGTTACCCATCGTGTACGCTCACCTGATCTCTCCCCTCCCAGGGCCACATCATCGGGCAGCATAGAAACAAAATAGTTCATAATTTGAAGTACTAAGCCAAGTCTAGTCTTTTTCAAACAACTGACCACTTTCAGCTGATCTGAGTGACACAGAAACGTTTATGTTCATGTTCATGTTCAGGTGTTCATGTCGCCCCTTATACCAGGTGAGCCAGCTGCCCCTTGTTCTCGACTTTTATGCAATCCGCATTTTATAGTCCAACACGAAAACATCGAACCCATTACAGAACGCGCAAATTAAGTTAAGCGCTGGATTTATGGTGTGGTGCGGGCAGAAGGGAAGAAGTGAGAGCTAACCCTCTTGTTTCTGTAGTGTGGTCAACCTTGAAAACCACAGTTCAGCAAAATAGTGCGTAAGATAAGCGAAGATATCACAAGTAACGTTGCATCCTCTGAAAACGTTCCTTAGTATTGCCCACGCCAGCTCAATTGCATTCAGATCACAGTTATACGGAGATAGACGACTAATGATGTGTCCCCATTCGAGAGCCATAACATCCACAAATGTTCATACAAATATAAACCATTTTCAAGTAAATGCTGATGTACCACACTCGTAACAAGGATAAACTGGCAATTCGAGCGAACCAAACGAGCCTTTATGAAGAAAGCTTTAACTACAAAGTGATAATGTTATATAATAAACTTCCAAATTCATTTAAACAAGCTCGATCATTAAAATACTTTAAGAATAAGGTTAAGAAATTTTTGCATGTACACTGTTTTTATTGCTTAATGAATTTTTATAACTATAACCATGTAAATGAGCACCGGGAGAAGAGTACATTCACAAACCTGTAATATTCATATTATGACATTTCTTGTAGTAAATCACATGAAACCATAGAAAAGCTGCTTACTGTGTATATCGTATGCAATAAATTTAACTTTATGTATATACTGTATTTATACATTTTGACGTGTCTCATAACATGTATATGTTGCCAAGGACGAGCTAAAATTCTAATTCTAACATACAATTGTTGTAAACTGGTCAGCTAATTAATCTCGGAATTGATCAAAACGAAATATGGCGGACATGATAAAGCTTAGCGTATTAGCCACTAGATGTCAGTGTATAGCACACTTCAAATTTGAAAGTTGCCATCTATGTTTACGGAGTTAAACGAAACTTACCGAATGAGGTTTTGGAAACCGATCGCTCTTCTTATCGCGCGCATATAGTACTAGGTTGTACCCGCGAACATGGGTGTTAACACTCGATGAAATTAGTACTAAATAGATGTTATCCCATCGCCTGTAGTATATTCGTAATTAGACAGTTGACGTTTGTACGTCTGCAAATGTTCACAGGAACCAGCGAATACTATATGTTAGACGGAATGTTTGCTTCACACATTACTAGGTAGCTCAATCAGAACGAGCACATAACTGCGATGTTACCTGTCTGCTGAGAAGGTGGTTTGAATCCGCTTCATAGGTATACTAATCTTTTACCACGTAATACCCACAATTTCCAATTATTCTGAAAATTGTTATTATTCTTATTTTTAATTGTTTTATTTATGTTTTATTGTATTGCTTGACGTTTCTTTATTGGTGATCTACAAGTAGGTAGTTGTTTAACCCGTAACCGGTTTAGTGCAGTTTTTATAGTTCAAATGGTAGGGTGGGGTCAGGAGGACCCCATTTAATTTTTTACAATTATGGAGGATGAGGGATGATAAATTTCAATAAACTAAACATAAATGTAATATTCAGTTATATTTAGATATTAAATAGGCATAAACTATATTGTAAGTCTCAGCATGAATGTCTACAGGATCTGTTTTACCATATGTGTAATATTTATTAGTCGAATATTGTGGAAACGTAGAGTCAGAATGAAAAATTCAATGCCATAGCCGGGATGTGAACCACGAATCTTCTGGTTTCCGTCCAGCCGCTCTACCATGGCATTGAATTTTTCTTTCTGACTCTACGTTTCCACAATTTAGCCTACACACGGCCAGTGTGAAAGAACAATTAATATTGTACCTAATATTAATTGTACCGAACCATAAAACCCGGACCTTAAAGTACTTACAGCATAGTAAGTCGTCATTAAGGTAGTTGTCTCATGTGTTTATGAGAACTCCTAGTGGTTTACCGGGAGAAACACGAGTCAGTTGTACCTAATAGTGGTCCGAACTATAAAGCCCGGGCCTTAAAGTACTTATAGCATAGTAAGTCACCATTAAGGTAGTTGTCTCATGTGTTTATGAGAACTCCTAGTGGTTTACCGGGAAAAACACGAGTCAGTTGTACCTAATAGTGGTCCGAACTATAAAGCCCGAGCCTTAAAGTACTTACAACATAGTAAGTCACCATTAAGGTAGTTGTCTCATGTGTTTATGAGAACTTCTAGTGGTTTACCGGGAAAAACACGAGTCAGTTGTACCTAATAGTGGTCCGAACTATAAAGCCCGGGCCTTAAAGTACTTACAGCATAGTAAGTCGCCATTAAGGTAGTTGTCTCATGTGTTTATGAGAACTCCTAGTGGTTTACCGGGAAAAACACGAGTCAGTTGTACCTAATAGTGGTCCGAACTATAAAGCCCGGGCCTTAAAGTACTTACAGCATAGTAAGTCGTCATTAAGGTAGTTGTCTCATGTGTTTATGAGAACTCCTAGTGGTTTACCGGGAGAAAAACGAGTCAGTTGTACCTAATAGTGGTCCGAACTATAAAGCCCGAGCCTTAAAGTACTTACAACATAGTAAGTCACCATTAAGGTAGTTGTCTCTTGTGTTTATGAGAACTCCTAGTGGTTTACTGGGAGAAACACGAGTCAGTTGTACCTAATAGTGGTCCGAACTATAAAGCCCGGGCCTTAAAGTACTTACAGCATAGTAAGTCGTCATTAAGGTAGTTGTCTCATGTGTTTATGAGAACTCCTAGTGGTTTACCGGGAGAAACACGAGTCAGTTGTACCTAATAGTGGTCCGAACTATAAAGCCCGGGCCTTAAAGTACTTACAGCATAGTAAGTCGTCATTAAGGTAGTTGTCTCATGTGTTTATGAGAACTCCTAGTGGTTTACCGGGAGAAACACAAGTCAGTTGTACCTAATAGTGGTCCGAACTATAAAGCCCGGGCCTTAAAGTACTTACAGCATAGTAAGTCGTCATTAAGGTAGTTGTCTCATGTGTTTATGAGAACTCCTAGTAGTTTACCGGGAAATACACGAGTCAGTTGTACCTAATCGTGGTCCGAACTATAAAGCCCGGGCCTTAAAGTACTTACAGCATAGTAAGTCGCCATTAAGGTAGTTGTCTCATGTGTTTATGAGAACTCCTAGTGGTTTACCGGGAAAAACACGAGTCAGTTGTACCTAATAGTGGTCCGAACTATAAAGCCCGAGCCTTAAAGTACT
Organism: Mantis religiosa; assembly: GCA_030765055.1. Classification (NCBI taxonomy): domain Eukaryota; kingdom Metazoa; phylum Arthropoda; class Insecta; order Mantodea; family Mantidae; genus Mantis; species Mantis religiosa. The sequence continues at coordinate 203,712,544 of CM060949.1, read as the reverse complement.
TACAACATAGTAAGTCACCATTAAGGTAGTTGTCTCATGTGTTTATGAGAACTTCTAGTGGTTTACCGGGAAAAACACGAGTCAGTTGTACCTAATAGTGGTCCGAACTATAAAGCCCGGGCCTTAAAGTACTTACAGCATAGTAAGTCACCATTAAGGTAGTTGTCTCATGTGTTTATGAGAACTCCTAGTGGTTTACCGGGAAAAACACGAGTCAGTTGTACCTAATAGTGGTCCGAACTATAAAGCCCGAGCCTTAAAGTACTTACAGCATAGTAAGTCGTCATTAAGGTAGTTGTCTCATGTGTTTATGAGAACTCCTAGTGGTTTACCGGGAAAAACACGAGTCAGTTGTACCTAATAGTGGTCCGAACTATAAAGCCCGGGCCTTAAAGTACTTACAACATAGTAAGTCGTCATTAAGGTAGTTGTCTCATGTGTTTATGAGAACTCCTAGTGGTTTACAGGGAGAAACACGAGTCAGTTGTACCTAATAGTGGTCCGAACTATAAAGCCCGGGCCTTAAAGTACTTACAGCATAGTAAGTCGTCATTAAGGTAGTTGTCTCATGTGTTTATGAGAACTCCTAGTGGTTTACCGGGAAAAACACGAGACAGTTGTACCTAATAGTGGTCCGAACTATAAAGCCCGGGCCTTAAAGTACTTACAGCATAGTAAGTCGTCATTAAGGTAGTTGTCTCATGTGTTTATGAGAACTCCTAGTGGTTTACCGGGAAAAACACGAGTCAGTTGTACCTAATAGTGGTCCGAACTATAAAGCCCGGGCCTTTAAGTACTTACAGCATAGTAAGTCGTCATTAAGGTAGTTGTCTCATGTGTTTATGAGAACTCCTAGTGGTTTACCGGGAAAAACACGAGTCAGTTGTACCTAATAGTGGTCCGAACTATAAAGCCCGGGCCTTAAATTACTTACAGCATAGTAAGTCGTCATTAAGGTAGTTGTCTCATGTATTTATGAGAACTCCTAGTGGTTTACCGGGAAAAACACGAGTCAGTTGTATCTAATAGTGGTCCGAACTATAAAGCCCGGACCTTAAAGTACTTACAGCATAGTAAGTCGTCATTAAGGTAGTTGTCTCATGTGTTTATGAGAACTCCTAGTGGTTTACCGGGAAAAACACGAGTCAGTTGTACCTAATCGTGGTCCGAACTATAAAGCCCGGGCCTTAAAGTACTTACAGCATAGTAAGTCGCCATTAAGGTAGTTGTCTCATGTGTTTATGAGAACTCCTAGTGGTTTACCGGGAAATACACGAGTCAGTTGTACCTAATCGTGGTCCGAACTATAAAGCCCGGGCCTTAAAGTACTTACAGCATAGTAAGTCGCCATTAAGGTAGTTGTCTCATGTGTTTATGAGAACTCCTAGTGGTTTACCGGGAAATACACGAGTCAGTTGTACCTAATCGTGGTCCGAACTATAAAGCCCGGGCCTTAAAGTACTTACAGCATAGTAAGTCGCCATTAAGGTAGTTGTCTCATGTGTTTATGAGAACTCCTAGTGGTTTACCGGGAAAAACACGAGTCAGTTGTACCTAATAGTGGTTCGAACTATAAAGCCCGGGCCTTAAAGTACTTATAGCATAGTAAGTCGTCATTAAGGTAGTTGTCTCTTGTGTTTATGAGAACTCCTAGTGGTTTACCGGGAGAAACACGAGTCAGTTGTACCTAATAGTGGTCCGAACTATAAAGCCTGGGCCTTAAAGTACTTACAGCATAGTAAGTCGTCATTAAGGTAGTTGTCTCTTGTGTTTATGAGAACTCCTAGTGGTTTACCGGGAGAAACACGAGTCAGTTGTACCTAATAGTGGTCCGAACTATAAAGCCCAGGCCTTAAAGTACTTACAGCATAGTAAGTCGTCATTAAGGTAGTTGTCTCATGTGTTTATGAGAACTCCTAGTGGTTTACCGGGAGAAACACGAGTCAGTTGTACCTAATAGTGGTCCGAACTATAAAGCCCGGGCCTTAAAGTACTTACAGCATAGTAAGTCGTCATTAAGGTAGTTGTCTCATGTGTTTATGAGAACTCCTAGTGGTTTACCGGGAGAAACACAAGTCAGTTGTACCTAATAGTGGTCCGAACTATAAAGCCCGGGCCTTAAAGTACTTACAGCATAGTAAGTCGTCATTAAGGTAGTTGTCTCATGTGTTTATGAGAACTCCTAGTAGTTTACCGGGAAATACACGAGTCAGTTGTACCTAATCGTGGTCCCAACTATAAAGCCCGGGCCTTAAAGTACTTACAGCATAGTAAGTCGCCATTAAAGTAGTTGTCTCATGTGTTTATGAGAACTCCTAGTGGTTTACCGGGAAAAACACGAGTCAGTTGTACCTAATAGTGGTTCGAACTATAAAGCCCGGGCCTTAAAGTACTTACAGCATAGTAAGTCGTCATTAAGGTAGTTGTCTCTTGTGTTTATGAGAACTCCTAGTGGTTTACCGGGAAAAACACGAGTCAGTTGTACCTAATAGTGGTTCGAACTATAAAGCCCGGGCCTTAAAGTACTTACAGCATAGTAAGTCGTCATTAAGGTAGTTGTCTCATGTGTTTATGAGAACTCCTAGTGGTTTACCGGGAGAAACACGAGTCAGTTGTACCTAATAGTGGTCCGAACTATAAAGCCCGGGCCTTAAAGTACTTACAGCATAGTAAGTCGGCATTAAGGTAATTGTCTCATGTGTTTATGACAACTCCTAGTGGTTTACCGGGAAAAACACGAGTCAGTTGTACCTAATAGTGGTCCGAACTATAAAGCCCGGGCCTTAAACTACTTACAGCATAGTAAGTCGTCATTAAGGTAGTTGTCTCATGTGTTTATGACAACTCCTAGTGGTTTACCGGGAAAAACACGAGTCAGTTGTACCTAATAGTGGTCCGAACTATAAAGCCCGGGCCTTAAACTACTTGCAGCATAGTAAGTCGTCATTAAGGTAGTTGTCTCATGTGTTTATGAGAACTCCTAGTGGTTTACCGGGAAAAACAGGAGTCAGTTGTACCTAATAGTGGTCCGAACTATAAAGCCCGGGTCTTAAAGTACTTACAGCATAGTAAGTCGTCATTAAGGTAGTTGTCTCATGTGTTTATGAGAACTCCTAGTGGTTTACCGGGAGAAACACGAGTCATTTGGAGAATTTAATGTCATGTTGGCACGTTGGCCATAGTAGCTCCATGGTAGTGCGGCTGGACGGAAACCTGAAGATCCGTGTTTCAAATCCCGGCTATGGCATTGAATTTTTCAGTCTGACTCTGCGTTTCTACAATTTAGCCTACACACGGCCAGTGGGAAAGAACAATTAATTTCCAATAATCGAATATTGATAGTTTTAACAATTGGCTATTTTGAATCAAATTACATGCTTTACTCTGGAAACAAAGCTTGAAGTATGAAATTAAAGATGAATAGAAATGGATATAGCAAATGGATAAAATAACAGTAGGTATTTACAAGCAATCCTCACAAATACTTCTTGTGCATTCGCTACATATTGGTGTATTTCAAGTTACACAACATACTTTTGTTTTTCTATCTTTTATTTTAGGACACTTTGCACAACTAACCCGTTTTGTTATGACTCCTACTTGCTTGGAGATTTCGCATTTGAGTATCCTGACAATGTTATTTCTTAACCCTCGAGGGAGGTGTGGAATACTGATACTGTGATGGTGGCGAGCAAGGGTTACCACAGCTCCACGTTGTGCGCCAGTTTGAAGCAAATATGATTGGCGAGCAATGAGGTTTCTCTCAGGGTATGCGTGGATGGGTGTGAGAAGGAGATTTTCACAACACTGGAATGCCCGTCTCCAAATTATTTATTCACTGCTTCTTCTTTTCAAACCTCGAAATGGAAGTCGCCGACCGAGGGTTACCAATCTCGGTTTAGAGTTATTGACTGCAAATTGTTTATTACTCGATAAATTTTTATGACCCGACAAATATTCAAACACAGAACAGGTTGACCGCCCTAATAAGTTTCACACCTCAGTCTCTTGTCTCAGCGACTGCACGCCGATGACCCTTCTGTTCGGCTGCACGCCGAAGACTGTCCTCTAACCACAGCTGCACGTGTGTATATATAACTTTCACTCTCCAAATTCCTTTTCAAACAAAGTCCCTTTGTGGCTGTTTTGGTCGCCATTGTAAGTGATCCAAAGAATACCCTATTCATACACGTCAAGTGACAATTCCTTTAGAAATCTTCTAAGGACACTGCTTCTTACATGGCTTTGTTATACTCTTTCCCCAACTCAACTGGCCTTGCCCTGGTCGTCACAAAGAACCAACATTCCTTTGACGTCTATCATGATTCTTTGCTTCTGGCAAACCATAATTTCGGTATCAATACTCATCCTTCTCTGTAGAAGTGGTTCAACAAGCTGCCATGACAGAGACTTTGTTAACTCGAAGCGTCATTTTTTTTATGTTTTTCCATTAATGATAAATATATCACAAATGCATTCAGCATGGAAATGTTTAGCATTGTGTAGAAAATAGCAAGAGGCCACTTCTACGTCGTTTATTGGTCACGTAAACAGTGCATGTTTCATCAAATGCAATTATTCCTCCTTTCGTGGCACTGTAGTACTCAATTATCTCAAGTTTCTTTGTTTCCTGGTTCACTAAAGCACTGTAGTGCATCGAAGATACCAAAAGCACCGCCTTTTTTGGTTTTGGTACATAGGAGACCATTGTTAAATTGTCTCCAAATCCAAACAATGAAGTTCCAGGTTTCCTGGCTTTGGATGGCAAAAGCTCTGTTGGAATTTCTTTATTGTTTTTCGTTAAGGTTCCCAGATAAATAAGGCCCCTCTTCCTTAGTCCATTAACAAGTTCGATGCAATATAATGAATTTTGTTTGCCTAAGCTGTTGACATTTCCTCCTGAACCATCCTGCAATACTATTTGATATAGTTACGTTATCAGTATGGTGAGGTCACCCTGACCCCGCTAAGCAGAAAAACAACTGGCAATGATGTGTACGCACTTTTTTCACCACATCCTCAAAACTCAACAACTCACAGCATACTTCCTGAAAGGTACTGAGAGCTGCAGCGCCACCCTGTGGAGAAAATAGGTTTTACATGGCATACAATTTTAGCCGGGGTCCTCCTCACCCCACCATACCGGTTACGGGTTAAACAAACCTATAAATGGTACAATGAGGTGGTATCGAGTTTATACCTCCAATACGAATTCTCGGCCCCTGTACACTAAAATAACTTATCTGTACGCTACAATCCTACAATATTCCCAATTATGTGTATGTGCTTCACTTTTCGTATTAAACTCCATTTCTGAAATACCACAATTTTGCACATTTAACACCTAGCACACTAACTTAAATTAACGCTGTGAAATAGAAAATAAACGTTTGCAAATCCATCTCTATTAGCATTTTAATGGTAAATTTCATATGCAAACTCTCCAATAAATAGCAATTATTTCAGTTCCAATGTTATTCTAGTGACATGAACAATAAACAGTTTCTCTCCTTTTAGCTATTTGCGTTTAGCAAGTTTCTATCGGTTTAAAAAATAAACAACTGCATTTCAGAGGAAATCTCTACCTAAATGAGTATACTCTGAAATTCTTGAAACTTTGTTTACAGACCTCTTTTGTTTTCTGTCTTGTATAGGTGACTCTCACCACAAGATTTAACTGTTTTACGAGATTCAAAGATGATCATAACTAGAGCTTAGCACTAGCCAAATTTGTTCCTTTGTTTAGAATTGTAAGCTTTGCACATATATTAGGTGGATTTATAACTTAAGACAGTTTTTGATTTTAATATTGAGGAAAATTTATTGCGTTTCTTTGATTTGGCAATGCTATTTACAGGATGCCACAGCTATTGTTGTGTAGATTGCCAGCATAAATCAGTCTTCATTGTTAATAAACATTCACAAAGTTGAGATAACAACGTTTGAACTTAGAGTACTTCTAAAACATTACTGGAAACAAGATTATAAAGTCGCTGTCGCAGCTCGAAGAATATGTGAAGTGGAAGGAGAAACTGTCTTTAGTGAGCGTGTGGTACAATGATGGTTCCAGGTTTCAACAATGGAGACAAAACACTAAAGATTTACCACGTTCTGTAAGACCTAAGATATGGAATATTGAGGATACACGCCAAGTTTTGCGAGAAAATCTGCAGAAAGGTACCTGTAGACTTTCAGAAGAACTTGGTGCATTATAAGATAGAATACATCGACCCATTAAGATACTTGGAAATTTAAGCTCTAGATCTGCACCTCATGAACTGGCACCTCAAATGGGTGAACGTAAATTGGATATCTGTCATCAGCTTAGCCGTAATACCATGGATTAGGGTGTATTACCGAGGCTCTGATCTATCGAAACAGTGGCTGGATCGCCGCCAACCTGCCGAAATAATTGTCAGTTCAGTCCCAAAGTAATGCTGTGTGATGCATTTTTTGTTGTTGTTGTTTTTTGTAATTTTACGTCCTACAACATTAAGTCATATCGGACAATGAATGGAATGGGTGAAATGATGCTCAAATGATCCCAGGGTCCATAGAGCTTAGAGTTAGCCGACATTCATCCTTCATCCTTCTGAAGTAGCTGTCTTTCCCCGTGTGTTATTCGCATACCAAAATATTGATATATAGAAACAATCCACGAATGCAGTAGAATCAGTTCATTCTAAATTCAAAGACTCCTTCCATCAAATTCAAATTATAAACACCATAATACAGTTTCAAGTGCCAACATTAGTAAAGATATGAAGCAATCAGCAAGTTTCCATTAGGAAGAGTGGAAAGACAACATTCCGCCATTGATATTCTATTAATGAAATGCTTAGATTTGAATTCGTTGAAAGAGCAGCAAATTTAAATGTAAATTAGATCTTCAACTTTTCTGTTGGCTTAAGAAACATTTTTGAACTCAGCTATGCAATTTTGCATAGCAAATTCTCAATCTGGTAATTTGGGAAGCAAAAAGCTGAGCTGGTCCATGACGGAGGATAGAGGAAGACAACTTCGAGAGTTGTGACGTGTTTCAGCCGGGAGCGAGGCCTGCAGTACGTGTGACGTAAGGCAAGAGCCGTGTAGTACCAAGTTCCCTATATAAATGACGCTGTGAGTACAGTTCAGTGAGGTGTAGCACACTCGATGACAACAATGTAACTGACACGTATATAGTGAAACTGTTACATTTACAATGTGACGATTTATTGAAGGACCAATATACAAAAAGAAAGACTTGACTGATATTTACAAGAATGTCCCCCAAACCAGATTTCCGAGGTTGTATTCACTTGTCACACGGACATTGTGTATGTTTGGCTCGACATATGTGTGTGTGTTCTGTTATGAAATTAGCTAAGTCCAAACCCCGAAGTACCTTGTCGTATCACAATCTAACATGCAGCTTTCGATTACAAATTTCCTAGACATTTCGTCCTGACATTGATAAACTAGTTAAAGAAAAACGAAACAGAAAGTGCCGGAAAATGTCCACGTAATTCTGTTCTGAGTGGGTCTCCTCTAACTTGCAGAGAAAATTACTTTATGTTTTATTTTATTTACTTTATAACATGACTAACCTTCAGATAAACTACGAGTTGAAGTTGTATATATTTTCTCATAACACAGAGCCAAAATGTAATTAGTTATAAGTTGTGTCCAATTGTGTAATTAAAGCAGTCAGCATTAATATTACAACACACAAAATGTAAGTTGTATATATCATTAATACCCGATACGTTTCCTGCATTTCCTACGCTGTCGGAACTCCAACACATCAAACTATTTCCTTCCTTTTGAGCAGCAGAAATCAGCACGGTGACGTCACACGCCAATGTACTTTTCTCGGGGGCATATTTAACGGTTAGAGCTAACGGAGCTGACGTCACACCACCACTAGCTCTCTTCTCCTGATGGAGGAGTTCACACTTTGTTATTTAAAGTGGTTAGTGCAAAAATACAGGATGCGGAATTCAATATATATATTTTGTGTTTAAAATAAACGTTTCCCCTGTTTTCAGGCTACCACTGACCTAAGAAACAGCTGCACAGTGAAACATACTGGGACTTCAGCTTCTGCACCTTTAGCTGCAGGCATCATTGCATTAGCTCTAGAAGCCAAGTAAGTGACTCTCTTGTTTCTATTTACATCATTCGTACTGGAAATTATAAAATTAATGAAAAAATAATTTCAGAAATGTAACCAGTTTGAAGATTTCTATTTAAAAGTTTCTATGTACAAAGGCAGTTCAATTTTGCAGAGTTTGCAGTTGTAAAACAGCCTTCGGTACTCACTCCTATAGTAGGTGTGTCACCTGCTCCTATTTATTTTTGTTTATGCAACGTACTATAGGACTACACCACTTACGCCTTTCTTGAATGTCTTTAGTAGTTAAATTGCAGGAAAGATTATAGAGGAGGGAGCCGAGCGCTCTCTATCTTGCCGGCCGGGCGCTCTAGCCGAGTGTCGCCGAGTTTCTTTTTTTAGGCGCTGGGATGCTTGAGCCTAGCCTTGCTCACGAGTGGTTCGGTACCCTTGAGTTAGTTCAGCGTAAGTAGACTCCCGGGCGGCAAGAGGTGACTGGCGCTCTTTTACCATGCTATAAGTTTGTTTTTGTAAAAGACGTGCTTCTTGTTTCTCGCTTGGGGCCTATGCTCATAAGTTCAGAACTGTTGGGAATTTAATATCCGAGGGACTAAACTCCTGGTTAAGGCAGGAATATCCCTCCCTCCCTCCCCCTCCCTCCATCCATCCCTCTATCCATCCCTCCATCCCTCCATCCCTCCATCCATCCATCCATCCATCCCTCCATCCCTCCATCGCTACATCCCTCCCTCCATCCCTCCCTCCATCCCTCCCTCCATCCCTCCCTCCATCCGTCCATCCGTCCATCCATCCATCCAAATATTGTGACTTTGTGGGTTCGTAGAATTAACAGACCAAGTTGCAGAAATTCAAGTTGTTCTTTATATGCGTAGAAATACACTCACAGCAGCAGTATTACATCACATAGACAATCACAATCTACCAAGGTCGATGACCACAATAATACCCGTTTACTACATCAGTTCTCGTTACAGCATCTGTTTACGACCGACTCGATCACTAGCCATGGATTCTTTTTATACACCCATTCATGAATTCCAGACTATTATAGGATGTTCTCTAATATGTCACCAGATAAACCACGAATGTTCTGGAGTGTAATTATATCGGTGTCGGCAAATATTTTATCTCCGGCGCTATGTTATCTGATTATGCAAGCTCTTTATCTCCACACTGTCTGCCTATCAGTTCCTTTGTGTAAACAAACGGCGTGAACACTTTTTGGGCGTACACCGCCAGTCCCAGACTAAGAGAGCCGCAGTAGCAATTTCAGACCAGTTGCAAACTTTTCTTCATTAAGGTACATTCACAGACGCACACATCTTTGAACACGCCCAGAAGAGACAACCTATCACTTGCATCAGTTGAAAATAACATTTTAACACAAAGTGGCTCATCTACACAGTGGGAACAACTGGATTTATATCTTCAGCCATGTCCTTGTACAGCCATGTCAAAAATTGCTAAGAATTACATTGTTTTAGCTTATTTCACAAAGTGCAGCAGTTTTTAGCTCATAGAATAACTTTATCGGCGAATACAGTAGTTCTTTATCGTTGTTGAATCTACCAAAACGAGCTCAAAACACTTTATGAAGCCGTAAGCATGTAAAGATCTCACGTCGGCGGTTACTTATGCGTGTAGGAAGCTTCCTTCGCAAGGCACCGTTTGCTAAATGGTATTTATACAGGTTACTTTACTACTCTGCCACTGCTAGTTAGGTTCAAATCTTTCGTGTTCACCTCAAAAATTACTTAGACACACCTGTATTTCCATACTGCATTACACGTACATAAAATTAGAAATAAGAAGATTTCTAGACATTTTTACCTCAGCATGACGTATTCAGCAGAATGAGCGTTCCTAAGAAGAGTTTATACAAGACTAAGGAAAAGTCATAAGAGTTCAAAGTATCAAAACTATTCCCTTGAATTTACAAAGCCATCAGCTCTCATATGGTCACTCGCCTAAGCCCTCTTTACATATTGCTATTAATTTAGTTCTATCCTAACTACAAGAAAATGTGCAATGTAACCATGTCTACAAATGTACATAGTGTTCATTTTTATCTGTAATCTTACCGCGCAAAATTTGACGTCGTCATTAGCATCACTGATGGAGCGAGTTTATATAGGATTCCACTAGCGGCTTGCCATCGTACTTGATCTGCTAACTGGACGGCAGACCTGGGTAGCTCCTGCCCGCGAAAAATAAGGGTGCGTAATTTCGCCTGCTGCGTAGATACGATAACTGTTGTAGTTTGTTATAATGAATGTGCACACTAAATGACGGATAAATTCAAACAATATCTTGTAATTTGGTGTTTCTCTGTGAAGATATATAACTTTATATAATTCAATAAAGGATATCAAATTAACAACAATATTAGTTTTAAAACATATTATAAAGAAACAATTTTTTCTTCGCTTGTCCTTTCAACAGTGCACGTCATATGGAACAATGAATGAATAAATGAATGGGCGAATGAACGAAGCGGATGATATAATACTCAAATGAGTCCAGGGTCCCTCGAGCTCAGAGCTACTTGATATTAGTCTTCGTAAACAACCTTAGGAAAAAACCTTATACAGATAACTCATCCTTAGTGAGATTCGAACTGGCGACCTCTTGAGTTTGAGGTACACACGCTACCTCACACCACGGAGGCGGACAAGAAACATTATTTATATTATATAATTATATTTATATATTACTTCTAAATTGGCTCCGTCACTTTATAGCGTCGAGTATTTCTCATTTTGCGAGTAACTAATCTTGTATCTTGTATCTTGTAGGCCACGCCGTGGCTCAGAGGTTAGACCGCTTGGCTCTCACGAAGGCGGCCCGGGTTCGATCCCAGGCGACCGCAAAGTGAGATTTGTAGTGGACAACACGGCGTTGGGGCGGGTTTTCTCCGGGACCTCCGGTTTCCCCCCAATCTCATTCCACCGGTGCTCCATCTTCATCTCATGCATCATCAGTTTCACCGCCTGCGGTGCCGTATGTAGTAAAAGCGGGCGTTAAACACTACTACACATGTATCTTGTATATGTTTGCTGTACATATTGGTTTTAAAAGACATAAGAATATCAACATTAATAGACATTTTATTAAGCGTGAGAATGACAAAAATGTATATCATATACTGATAAAACGTAAGACGTTTATGTTACAAACAAAAGAATGTCAGTTTGACGTTACCTGGACACTTTACGCTCCGAGGGACTGGTCTGAATGCCGGATAGCGTTACATAAACTCCTTTATGCAGCGGTTTAAATTGTATTTATATGTCGCACCAATTTTAATGCCGGTACGAAAATAGCATTCAACTATGAAGACGCGGTGTTCTGTCTACATATCCACCTTTAGAGTAGAAACGTACTACTTTACATATGTACTAGAATGATAATCATGATTGACGTAAAGAGGGGTAAGAGGCGAGGCCTCCAATCTTATTTAATATCGAAAACATGTTTATTGTCAATGAATGTTACATTGATGCAAATGCGGAACTTACAGCTATTTTTCAACGAATCAGCATTGCGATCGATGCACTTTTGCATGCGCTGTTGCAGTTTTTGTATACCCTTGTCATAGCACTCTCCCGCCAAGTTGCGCAGGTAGCGCTCAACCTCGTTTTTCAAATCATCGTCGGTCTGGAAATGTGTTTCACCGAGGTGTGACTTCAACTCAGGAAACAGATGATAATCACTAGGTGCTAAGTCTGGACTGCAGGGGGGAGGGATGATAGAGGATGTCCTACTCGAACTAGGTCAGGAAATCAGCCGTTACATGTGCACTATGCGGACGAGTTATAATGCAAACGTTCGGTCAAAATCTTGTCAATCGTAGTCTTACTGACTTCAGGGATAAGTTGGCACAGCTCGCGAACTGTCACACGCCGATCTTTAAGCATTTCTTGCTCCACTTTTGCAATTGTTTCGGCTAAAACCGAAGGCCGACCAGAACGCTGTTCGTCATGGACGTCTGTACGTCCGTCTTTGAACTCTCTGACCTACTTAAGCACGTTTTTGACGTCCATACACTGTGTCCCATAGACTTCGTATAGCTGGCGATGAATTTCTGTGGGGGTAGTGACCTTGACAACCAGAAAGCGGATCACTACACGCAACTCGCAGTTGGCGGCGGAAGTGATAGGAAGCTCCATCGCAAACGGCTGCCTAGCTAACACTAATGGTTGCAACTGGTTCGTTGTGGTGAGGATTGGAAGGGGTGAAACCAAATTACACGCCAGTGTTGCCGGATCTCACGTAATAGCGTTCCTCACGGCTCCAGCTCCTTGGAGACTTTATTTTAAGGACACACGTTGTATTAGTTATGAGCATAATCACACTCAGAGCGTTGTAGTTCCGCAAACACCGCTTCTTCTCCGTAGAGGGCACTATGATTCCAAGATAGACTCACCGGTCAACTATGGCGTCGTTCTTGCTCAATCAAAGGGCGAGAAGTAACGCATAAAAATGAACACCGTGCATATGTGAACTGAATAGAGTAAATCAGGATAATTCGAATTTTAAAGAATAGTTTTTTATTCAATTTTATGGCCTGCAACACTAAGTCATATCGGACGATGAATGGAATGGGTGAAATGACGCTCAAATGAGCCCAGGGTCCGTGGAGCTAGAGTTACCTGAGGTTCGTCTTTCAGGATAAGGGAAAACCTTGGAAAAAACCTTACCCAGGTAACTCACCCTAACCGAGATTCGAACTGGGGACCTCTTGATCGTGAGGCAGACTCGCTACCACCACGCTACCAGGGCGGGTAAAAGAATAGCTTAGAGAGAGTAAGAAGAGTGTAACAAAAAAAAAAAATCGACAGATGATTCACCGACATGTAATGTATTATTTGAATAACCAATTCATTTGTTATAACAAAATAACGCAGTGCAATAAAACAAGCGAAGTACAGATCATAGCTTCCTCCGGATCTCATAAGTTCAAATGATTTCACCAAGAACACGTCAAGATGAAATGAGATGATGATTTACGAAGCAGAATATTTAGACCTGAAGCCTGTATTTTGCATATGCTGGCAAGAAGCCAACGTTTCCTTTTGGTTAGAAGACGGCTTACGGCAATTAATCTGAAAGTGCTTGTTGCTTATTTAAAGCAAACAAACCATTCTGGAGATGCCTCAAGTATCTTTAAATACTTAATTAGTTACAAGGGGCACTAGAATACAAAGAGGAAGCTGCATTTCTACTAAATGTTTTCAACCATCATAAAGTCAGAAATTGTGTTACCTTGACGTTAGAGTTTTCAAATTCACTTTTCGCTATTTATGTAAGAAGATAGCTAAATAATTGCTGAAGTATCTGCCAGTGAAAACGAATTCATTAGCCTTGTTCCGCGTTGAAAAAAGGTATAATTTAAAGTGGCCTGCTAACACCTGTTATAAAAATTAAAAAAGGAAAATAAATGTAAAAATTAACAACGACAAGAGTAAAACTGTGTTTCACACATGGATTTAAAACTTCAGATTTACCAACGTACGTGCAGGAACTTTGGGGAAGAACTGTCGTCTCTTTGTGTCTTAGAGTCTTACAGTTTTCCAGTCTTACTCAATTGTGTACCGTGTTTGATAGCAGCAATCCGTAGCGCCCGAAGACCGCGCTCGCATTGCCACATATTTGGAAGTAACTATAAAAAGATTTTCCGTACATAATGTGAGCGACTCATTGCAATTATTTCTGATTGTTATATCGGATAAAGGCCATTGGATAAAAGTCATGTATAAAAGTCAGCTGCTGTGGTGCTAGCGCTGAGGTCCCTTAGCACTCGTGGTACCTTTGACGTTACTATAGAAACCTCGGGCCGAACATCTGGCGTTAGTGTTGTGTGTGCATGGGTCCCTGGGTCCCTGGTCACGTAAGTTTGCAGGGGAATGAAATTGTTGATTAGGCGGCTAAGGTGGCCCCCATGACACCCAGTGTTAATATTCCTTTCATGACCACGGAAGACTTTGGACTTATGCGCAGGGCGGCCTTGTCATGCTGGCGCGGTGAGTGGTCTGCTCTGCGTGGCAACAGCTCGGATCAGTGAAGGAGCTTCCGGTTCATTGGGTGACCTCCTGTCGGCAATCCCGTCGGGAAGAAGTTATTTTAGCTCGGTTACGTATTGGTCACTGCCATTTTACCCACAGTTTTAAATTAAACAGGGACCCTGCTCCGGTTTGTCCACTATGTAGTGCCGCCCTGACGGTCCGCCACCTGTTTTTAGAATGTTTTAGTTTAGCTCGTTTACGCAGTTCTCTTCAGCTGCCGGCCAGCATGGCGGAGATACTCGCCGATAGCGAGAAAGCGGTGACCAAGGTTTTAAAGTTCGTTTTTAATATTAATTTTACTGTCACCATGTGGTCTCCGTAGGGAAGGGGAACGGGAATAAAGGTAATGGAAAAATCAACAACTGGGTATGTGGGTATCTGGGCAGGAAGAAGGATGGGGCTTGGGAAGGATGTTGTTCTGAGGTGTCGCTATTTATTTGGGACCTGTGGTGCTGTATTTACTTAAGGCTGTGTCGGTGATTTTTGTTGACCGGTACCTCCTAAGCACCCGGTAGTTCGTGGGTATAAATTCTGTTTGCGGTAGACCGCGAGCGGTGGTCAGGTAGCAGCCATGACCCGGTGGGCGCTGACTACGACCTGTGTACAGTGGTGATCATTTTATACGTAATCAGCTGGAGTCGTTAAAATCCTCGTGGGAACTAGATTGTGGTGATGAGGAAGGGCCAAGGCCGTCTGCAGCTCATGGCCGGGGAAGGAGACGGTGTTGCTGGTCTGGTGGCGGCGGCGTCCTGCGTGTGCGGGAGTCTCGATGTGACAGAAAGTGCGGCGGAGGGACCGCGTGTTCTGGAGCCAGGGACATCTTCAGGTCATAGATGCTCTGGGTGATGTGGTCCTGGTGTTCGCGGAGGGCTTCGTGTAGCTTCTTGTTGGGTGCTATGTCATTGATGTATCCAACAATCTTTTCAAGCTTGCCCTTGCAGTAGCTTAATGTGTCGTTGGGTGGGTTGTCGCAGAAAGCATCGGTGATGCGATTAATTTTTTACTGAATAGCGGTAATCCCTTCTTCGTGTTGGACTGCGCTGTCCTGGAGCTGGGTGTGGATTGACTCTGCTAGCTGAGCTAGCTTTCCGTCCTTGAGTTGGCTGGAGAGCGTGGTCAGCCTGTCTTGCATGTCCTGGGGAGCGGCGTTGGTCGTGCTCTGTGGTGTGGGCGCTGAGGGCCCGTAGCACTCGTGGTACCTCTGACGATACTAGAGGAAACTCGGGCCGAACATTCGAGCCCCTCCCGAAGGGGAGTTGTCCGGATTGGTTTAGACTCGGGAGGGCAGTGTGTTCCGGACACCCGCAGGAGATCGGGCACCCCCGGCCAGGCTACGGCCGCCTGGTGTGGGCAGAGGGTTGCCTAAGAAGTCCCGGGTACGGGCACTGCATAGCTAGTAGAAGGTGTGCTAGATCACCAGGTAGCCGCACCGAGGTTAATGGGTATCTTCCCTGCGGGGTTGATGTGCGTAAGTGGCGTATCCACTTACACCCGTCTTTATGTTGTTGTCGATGTGGGGGGGGCTTTTTATACTCAAGGAATTGCCCCAAGGAAAGACCTCCGGAGCTTTCCATCGTTCCCGAGTACGTAGAGGCCGAAGTCTTCGGACGTTTGGGTAGACCTCGGTTGAACATTTGTCACAGTGGGCACTGTTGTGCTGCTGCCACAGGCCGGATCCGGGTGCGTGGGCAGGAAAAAAAAGACACACACTCCAGAAACTTCTGCACACTATTGCAGCCACGAAAGTTTTCGGAAGGTCTACGGCTTTCTAGAAACAATGGCTGGGGAGATATAACTACTGGCAATGTGTTAGAGCTATATCCTCGTGCGAACGCACGCGGACGGAAATCGCGTTCATTAAAGCAGTCGGTGGCTGAGAGCCGAGCAGAACCGTCGTGACAGAAATCGCGTTCATTAAGGATATTTTGGCTACTGTGGGCTAAACTGAACGGACGAGTAAACTAAAGAAATCGCGTTCAATTAAAGGGTAGTTAGTAGCTAGGTGCTAATCCGATGAGTCGTGTTGTAGACACGGGAGTACAATCACGCCAGCGTGAAACCTACCATTCAGAGTTCGCCTATTTAACATGTATTTCGAGAGTAATTGAAATACCACCGATCGTCATAAGAGAATTAACCTGTGTTTCTTTCCAAGTAACCTAATTGGTCCACCCAAAACGCCCTGAATCAAGAGATCCTTGCCACAGATCCTATATTCATGAATATTAGGATAACTCCGAGAGCAGCCCAGGACATCGATATTTTTCAAATTGTCACTGGCGAGGCTGACGACCCAAGGAGTCGAACCGCTGCCACATAATTGGAGCCGAATTGAGCGGCAATACTCCACACATGTCATGCAACAAGAGACGGCATAAAAATATTTTACACACTGGGGAAAATATTATCACATTAAAATTGTTTTCCAAGCAAAACAATTTTTAGTATAACTTAACTTTTATATCTCTTTATTATAACCGCAGAGAATTAAAAGAAATTGTATTAACATATTTATCTGTGAAGCTTGTTTTTAATAATACAGGACTTTGTTCAACGTTCACTTCATTTTCATTTGAGCATACCGATATAACGAAATACGCACAGAGCAGTTTCAATCAGCGAATGTGCGTCAATCTAATTGTTGGCAAATAGCAGATCTCACTGAGTTCACAACTGTCACCATGACCTCACGTTATAACACAGTGCAAGGAGCATTTTATGTTGCATAAACATCAAGATCCTTATACTAACTCGTTGCATTTTGCTTATGCTCGCCGATATATAATCACAGGAGATTCGAGAGTGTTCGCAGGAGCCGGGGACAGATCGTTCCGAATTATCTCCTTTGAGTTTCATTTTTTCCTAAAATTTTCATCAGCTGGAAGCGCTGCTGCTTCTCTTCTCCCGCTCTCCTACTAAGTAAAGTTTACCGGGAAAAACACGAGTCAGTTGGAGAATTTAATTTCATGTTCGCACGTTGGCCATTGTAGCTCAAATGGTTAGAGCGGCTGGATGGAAACCAGAAGATCCGTGGTTCAAATCCCGGCTATGGCATTGAATTTTTCATTCTGACTCTACCCCTTTAAAGTTTTTGATTTTAGAAATTTCACAAATGGTTATATTTTATAGCTACCAACATTTTTCCTGTTCTAAAATTGTTGCAGTAAATTTATTTGACAATTATCCTTTAAATATGTTATAGTAAAAATCATATAATATGGAAAAATAAGCAAAAGGTTTCCCAGAGTGACAATATTTGTTTTCACTTCTATAACAGAGGTAACAATTTCTAATCAAAGGTTATATTGTTTTAGAATTACTTTTACAAAATCTGGAATGGGTTCCTCACACCAAAAGAAGGAACATAGTTCATATGAACATATCTCATAATCTTTGGTTTTCGCATTTCTGTGTGACATTTCTGTCACAATGAAAGTGTACGTTCAATGACCTTTGGGATCCAACCTCAAAACTTCATTTCTCTATGCACTCATAGAAGGCTTTGACCTATTGTACTACATACAGTAGACGGTGAAGTGTTGCTCTGGAGACTTGTTTACGTTTATCATTTCTTATCAGTCAGTCAATCTTTTTTCATTTTTCCCCCTCTCTTTTTTCCCTGTAATTTATGTCCTCCAACATTAAGTCATATGGTTGAGTGGAATGGATGATATGATGCTCAAATGAGCCAAGATCCATAGAGCTTAGAGCAACCTGACATGCGTCTTACAGGGTAAGGGAAAACTCCGGGTAACCTTATCCATGTAACTCACTCTGACCGAGATTCGAACTCGCGACCTCTTGAACGTGAGCTATCGAGGCGGGCTTTATCAGTTAGTGTCTTCAATGTTTCAATTGTGTACATGTAGGGAGTTAAATGCACATGTTTCGTTCCACCATGACGGGATATTCATTTTGTGAACAGGCAGACATGATTTTTATGTATGGTCGCACGACTGGTAATGGACGAGAGGCTGCACGGCTCTATCAGATGGAGCTTCCAGAACGAGCTTCCATCTAAAATTTGTAGCTGTTTATCGTCGCCTTGCTGAGACAGGAACCATTGCACTACGGACTATTGATCGAGAAAGACAGGAACGCGAAGAACAGATGTAAAAGTGTGTCGAAGACGATACAGTTACAGTAGAAGGCAATTGGCTGTGGCATCTGGCAAAGTCTGTTTAGTTAACGTGTGTGCAGTTGCCACTCAAAGGGACCTCAAGGGACCTGACCTTCCCGCCCACTAATGACCGTTATAAATCTATCTCCTCACTTCAGAAATGGGACACTGTCGTTGAGGACCAATAACAACCCTGATTTTCTCGAAGTGACAGTCGCATGTCTACTCCACGTGGAGTCTCAGTTGCCAAAGTTCCAACTTTCAGTTGATCTGTTTCATTACGTGCCGCAACTCCTTGTGTGTCACGATGTGGAGACCGTGGGAGGGAAATGCAGTGGTAAATGCAAATGAAGTAGTAGATAACTTTCAGTCAAGTGAACATAATCAAAGTGAAGACAATAATATAAATAACTGGGCCGAGTTATATTACTGGAAAAGCCCCCCCCCCCCAAAAAAAAAAAGAAAAATTAAACGGGAACTGTTTCTAAGCAAATTCAAGCGCTTGTTTTGAACACATATAAATATGTGTTGACAAATAATCTTGGTAAGGGGTCGTGCAATGATGATAAATTATAGGAATTCACAGAAATACAGTAAGAAATATTGTGACGAAAGGAAAACCAAAGACGCTGATCAAGTGTGAAAACTAAAGGAAACGTTTCTCTAAAGTAGGTAATTTCACATGCGATTTAATTCTTCGAGAAATTTATAGATCCTATGCAAAAGGGAGAGCGCCCATCTTAGACGAATTGGTTGCACTTTTGCAAGAAATTTGTGATTTTCGTTATGGGCACTACACTTTGCGCGGTCTCCTAAAGGAACTGGGTTTCAAATACCGCACTTTGAATAAGATAAGGGCTATTACGGAATCCAGTAGAATTGTAGCTTGGCAATATATATCGTCAAAACTAAGAAAGTTTTGCAGTAATGGACATATGATAATTTATTTAGACGAAACCTCGTACGATACCCATGACGTATCGAGAAAGGTGGCAACCTTGCGGAAAGGTCTGCGAGGAGGCGGGCCAGGGTTGTAAAACGATTATAAGGGTTCGTCAAAGGCAGCGGCCGACTGCACATGAGTTAACTAAACAGACTTTACCTCACACGTGACAGCATGTAGGCTAATTCACGAACATCTCCTGTGTCCATATCATATTCATCGTCTGCAAGGCCTGTCGCCTGCCGATTATCCATCACTGGATAAATTTTGCTGATGGCTTGTAATGCAAACAGCCAATTCATTGTTTGTGTCGTCAGTTTTGTTTACAGACGAGGTAACTATTGGGAGAGATGTAATTACTAATTTCCACAAAGTACACGTATAGGCAGATAGTAATCCTCATGCTGTACTTCAGGCTAGACATCAGCAACAGTTTAGTTTGAATGTGTGGGCTGGCATTGTAGATGACCGTCTGGTAAGTCCATACGTTTTACCAGTACGTCTTACTTCAGGGACTTTATCCAGCACACTCTTCCCGATCTCCTTCACTAAGATGTGCCCCTGCAAAAAAAGAAAAAGTGTTGGGGTTCCGGCAAATTTTAGTCGCATTGTTGGAGATGCACTGACTGTTATCTACCATAACCAATGGATCGGCAGAGGACCATTCCATGGCCTGCACGTTCTCCCGACCTCATTTCTCTGGACTTTTACTTCTAGGGGCATCTTAAATCATTGGTTTATGGAGCCGCCATTCCGGATGTCTAAATGCTTCATCGACGTGTCATGGAAGCCTGCGAAACCATTAGACACCATCCCGGGGTTTTTGAAAGGGTGCGACATTCGATGATTCGACGAGCACAGGCATATATAGGAGCAACGGGAGGACTTTTCCAGCATTTATTATGAGTTTAATGTGTTATAAGTAGGGCCCGGAAGCTGTTGACCTAAAAATTCTCTAAAAATGAGCTATAATATGCAGGGACAGTTCCTCCATAAGTTTGCAGGTTTGCGCTATGCCCACTGTTTCTGAATATACAACAGGTGCATTTTGCACATTAAAGCTGTACTTGTTTGCATTGTTTTATATACAAATATGTTTCAATTACGCTTATCGTCTGTAGCTGCCCATGACCGCAGAAGTCGAAGTAAACAGTGATTAGCTGTAGGAGCCGCAGGTTTGCAGCGAAGTGTTAACCTAAGATTTCGCCCAAATGTTGGCTCTCTGAGGGGGTTGCGGGAAGGTGAAGAGAAGCGAGTGGCTTCTTATACATTGCTTAAATGGAGGTTTATAAACCTAGCTCCTCCTACTCTTAGCAACGGCTATAGCGTGACCTTCAGGCTTAGCTTCTGTGTGTTCTGCTTTTCGAACAGAGGGAGAATTTAATTAAATGCATGGAGGTTATTCAGAAGAGAACTCTGTTAAACAACAACGCCACTTTTGTTCAGGCCTCTGGGTTTATTACCAGTTTGAAAGATTATAATTTTGTATTCTGACTTTCTTCTGCTAGATCATACCCCTATGTGGACATTTTGTACAATCAGCTGCAGAAACGGGACTGCAATGCAACATTTGCCATCGCCCAGCTAAATGCATTCGAAAGGGAAGTGCAAAGGTTAAGAAATAGCGTGGATATCGAGGAACACGAAGAAACTGCAATTAAGAGAGAAGAATAAAAGATCATGATGTGAAAATTAGAGAAGCTCTTGAAGTATGTGACATTCTTAGAGAAGCAAAGGACAGATTTAGCTTCACGGGGCATCTGGTAGCCTCAACTTTGTTTCATCAAAAAAATTTCTAAGACATTTCCAGAGGATTCCCTTAGAGAAATAATAAGGTTCTATCATTTTATCATTGGAACAAAAATTCGTAGAGAACTGACTGTAATTTACAGTCGAGAGGAATTTCGTGAAATGTCCGGCGCTTTGTGCTTGATGGACTTCATTAAGGAACATTCAGCGAATATGTCAAACTCCTCCGAGTACTGTTAACTATGCCAATGTCTACCGCTGAAGCAGAACGCTGTTTCTCAACTTTAAAAAGAGTAAAAACTTTCCTTAGGAACACAATGCCACAGGACCGATTGTCAGCAATAGCAATGCTTTCAATTGAGAGAGATTTTGTTATGAAGATCAGCGATTTCATCGCAAAAGTTATCGATAGATTCGACAGGTCTAAGAAGAGTACAGCAGAGAATCTGTATAAATAGGTGAGTCATTACTACTCTGTATTTTATTTATCATTTGTGCACCACCAATAATTTAACCCACCAGCCGCCACTGATAACATGTCCTTAAAATATAAACAATGCACATAAAATTTAAAAATATGACCTCACAAAAATTAACAATTTATTTCTAATAATAAATTAACTGTCACGGGCAAATGATTATATGGTTCGAATAACCCATTTTAAAATTAACTCTCTTAGTATATAATACAATTATTGTTCCTAAATAATAAATAAATTAAAAATTCATCAGGTCATTTTCAATTTTATAAACTATGATAATATAAGTTACTGTACCCATTAGCCAAAACATACCTTACTTAGCGTTGCAGTACACCACCGAGGTCATCTTCAAGTTATCAAAAGTAAAGGAACGGCGTTGTCACCTAAAACTGTTTTATACTTTGAGACACTTCTCTCCACTTTCGCAGATGTTATAGGTACATATTTAAAAACACCATGTCACTGCCTGTTAAATCCTGTTCAAAACTATCAGTTCTGAGGTTGACAATAGGACAAACTGTTTGGTATCCTTTATTTTTTTCCAACATAAATTTTAGTTTCTGTCTAATTTTGTCCACAATCTCACCTTATACATTTTGTATCCTCTTTTCCACAATCCTCACTAACTCAATCGACTTATCCAATGTCATTCCACTTTCTTCAAGGCGGGTTATGGTATCTGTAAAAAATAAAATAATTGATATAATGAGAGCTAACGTACCTTGAATTTGAGTATATAAAAACAGATCCTGCGCGCTCTCAATTGCCTTAGAATCTACCCTATCTAACCTATTCTCCACTTCTCTCACTATTTGAAAATTGTCACAATGCAGTTAACCATGTACCCCAGCGTGTTAAAATTGGTGCCAGGGGCAAAGCTATATTAGGGGCTTTATCTTTGAAATACATAGTTCCGGTTGGCGCTTTCAATAATAGTTTCTTTACTGTGGAAATTAGTGTATCTACTTCTGGAAATGTAGATCTGACCTGCTCCGCCATGATGAGTTTGTTGAAAAGCATGGGCCAAACACGTAATATTCAACATCTTACTGTAAAATGATTGGATCAATTTCGCCGTCTTTAACATGTAAGGTGCCACGTCTGTTAGGAAGAGGAGCACGTTGTCATGCTGTATTCCACTAGGCCACAATAAACACATGAATTTATCGAACAGTTTGCATATCTGACAGTGGTTAACAGCTTCCATAACCTCTGAGGTCTGAAGCAAATATAATTGCTGAACGATGGCAAATATGATTGGCGAGCAAAGAGGTTTCTCTCAGGGTATGAGTGGATGGGTGTGAGAAGGAAATTTTACAACATTGGAATGCCCGTCTCCAAATTATTTATTCACTGCTTCTTCTTTTCAAACCTCGAAATGGAAGCTGCCGACCGAGGGTTACCAATCTCGGTTTAGAGCTATTGAATGCTAATTGTTTATTATTCGATAAATTTTTGATGACCCGACAAATATTCAAGACAGTACTTTTGAAAAGAACCCAAACATAAAGTTCATCAAGATACCAACAGAGATGCCCCTATTGCCTCCAAGGAGTTAACCAAATCAAAATTCACTATTATGTTTTTAAAATGGGAAGAGTTCTGGCCTGTAGTGAATCGTCTTCACGTCTCAAGACTCCTGTCTTAGCGGCTGCACGCCGAAGAAAGTTTATAATGGCTTCCTAGCCGCGAACTGTCCCCATCGGCCTTACGCCGAAAAGTGCTCTCTGACCACAGCTGCGCGCGTGTATATCTCTAACTTTCCCTCTCAAAATTCCTTTTCAGACAAAATCTCTTTGTGGCTGTTTTGGTCGCCATTGTAAACGATCCAAAGAATTCCCTATTCATACACGTCAAGTGACAATTCCTTTAGAAACCTTCTAAGGACACTGTTTCATACACGGCTTTGTTATAGACTTTCCCCAACTGAACTGGCCTTGCCCTGGTCTTGACAAAGGACCAACATTCCTTTGACATCTATCATGACTCTTTGCTTCTGGCAAACCATCATTTCGGTATCAGGTCATAAGAAACTTTTGTCCGCCACTAGTAGCTTCTAACGCCCCTCTGATTCAGTTGTCTCATCAATTGATACATAATTTTTTCCCCATTCATACATTCACGTATTCGGTTTAACGCTTCTTCATAAATTTTTTGTAGGTAACTTTTACGCAAAGTTGATTCATTTGGAATTGTATGACCAGTGTGACATTTAAGAAAATCTGGTAATTTGGAATTAATTTTCCTAGCGGAATATTTTCACTAACAAACACTTCACATAATTCTTTATAAAAGGAAGATGACTTGTTACTTGACGTCGAAGCCGTTTCCTTTAACAGTAACTGAGACGCTTGTCTTTGTTTCACATTTTGAAGAACGCGCAAGTGTTTTTCTGTGAATGCAATCTACACGTATTTCATTATGTAATCGGCGATTCCTCGAATTGATGCGTCATAATTCATTAGCACTGTTAGGACGCTGACCTGTGGTAATTATATGTTTACCACATTTATAAAGTTACTATTTCATATAAAATATACAAATGAACTTTTAATCACAGATAATTTTAAAATCCCCACAAAGCCCATAAGTCAGAGTCAGGTTGCCAAGGGAGTCGAACCTGGGCCCCCCAAATGTGGGCTACAGGTGAAAATGCCCAATAAATTCGTGAAAAAGAAAGAAAATGACCGAAAAATGCTTTTAAGTGTTAAAAAATGATGAGCTATAAAAACCATATATATCTAACTTATTTGTTCCAGAATGCAAATAATTTCCAGTAAGCATTGTCTATGACTACTCAGAAATAACGATGACTTTTCATCAAAATCCGGGTCCTAATTATAAACGTACCACTGTGTTGAACACCTCCTAACGAGAAAGCAAAAGATTATGGGACATATGTTCATATGAACCTTTTTTCCTTCTTTTGGTGTGAGGAAGCTATATCCGAAGTTTGTAGAAATATTTCTGAAACATTTATATAACCTGAAGATAAGCAAGATTTCTTACTCCTTAAAGAAGCAGTGCTGTAGTAGTTTTGTGGTTTACCGTAGGTACATTAGTGTTTTGTTGCAGCCCAGAACTGACATGGAGAGACGTGCAGCATCTGGTCACGTGGACTGCAGAATATGCTCCCCTCAGTGACAACCTGGGCTGGACACGCAACGCTGCAGGATTTTGGATCAACACACGTTTTGGCTTTGGACTTATGAACGCACATGGTTTGGTCACAGCCGCCATTAACTGGACCAATGTTCCGACCCAAGTGACATGTATGGTATCAGCAGAACCCATGTAAGCTCAATATTTATTTAATGTAGTATTTAAATAGGTTTTACTAAGGAAAAATTATTTTCATAGTTACTTTTACAGGTATGGTAAGTACTGAAAGCGTTGTATTACAAACGAAAATTCGATCTTACTGCAAATTCATGTTGTGAGATCTTGTTAACATATTTTATACGAGCAACTCAAAAGAAAAGAGGTTAAATGTCGAATGTTTTTATTAAAATTCACACAGGGATGCGACAACAAGATTATAAAGAGAAAGTTCTCCACCCTAAACTATGAATGGAAAACCTACAAAACTATTGATTTTTGCCAAAATGGCACAAGATATTTTGATCAAGTCAAATGAGATATAGATTTAGTTTAGATTACATTTTTACTGTGCATATTCCAAAATTTTACAATTTACAATTTTATGCTGCATTTATTTGTGTTTACCATGTTGCAACCTTGGCTTACATGACACCCTGGTCTTCTGCTCTGTCAAGTAGTTCGTAACCTCCATACCTCCTTGTTAATCAGCCCCTTTCTTCCCCCTCATTTTCCTTTCTTATATTCTTTACATTTATTTGTCTTTATCTTGTTGCTACCTTGGCTTGCATGACACCCTGGTCTTCTGCTCTGTCAGGTAGCTCTTAATCTCCATATCTCCTTGTTACTTAATTAGCCCCTTTCTTCCCCCATCTTCCCTCTTATATTCTTTACATTTATTTGTGTTTACCTTGTTGCTACCTTGGCTTACATGACACCCTGGTCTTCTGCTTTGCCAGATAGTTCTTAACCTCCATGCCTCCTTGCTACTTAATTAGTCCCTTTCTTCCCCCTCATCTTCCTTTCATATACTCTTTACATTTATTTGTCTTTACCTTGTTGCTACCATGACTTACATGACACTCTGGTCTTCTGCCCTGTCAGGTAGCTCTTAACCTCCATGTCTCCTTGTTACTTAATTAGCCCCTTTCTTCCCCCTCATCTTCCTTTCTTATATTCTTTACATTTATTTGTCTTTACCTATTTGCTACCTAGACTTACATGACACCTTGGTCTTCTGCTCCACCAGGTAGCTCTTAACCTCCATGTCTCCTTGTTACTTAATTAGCCCCTTTCTTCCCCCTCATCTCCCTTTCTTATATTTTTTACATTTATTTGTGTTTACCTTGTTGCTACCTTGACTTACATGACACACTGGTCTTCTGCTCTCTCAGGTAGCTCTTAACCTCCATGTCTCCTTGTTACTTAATTAGCCCCTTTCTTCCCCCTCATCTCCCTTTCTTATATTTTTTACATTTATTTGTGTTTACCTTGTTGCTACCTTGACTTATATGACACACTGGTCTTCTGCTCTCTCAGGTAGCTCTTAACCTCCATGTCTCCTTGTTACTTAATTACTCCATTTTTGGCCCCTCATCTTCCTTTCTTATGCTACTTACATTTCTCGCTCATTTTTCTTTTATTTTCTGTAATCACTCACCAATACTTCTTACCTTCTTTTCCTCCTTGTCCGTTAACATTTTTATAGCTACTATCCCCTTCTCTACTTTCTTCATTTTTCCTCCCAAATCTTTTTTCTCCACATTGCAACCTCCTCTCATTCTGTTGCATAGTCTTCTATGCCTTCTTTTCCCCGACACAATTCAAAAATTCCCTTTTCCCTACCTCTTATCCCTCTTAGAAATATTATTCCTGTTCTCACCCAAGCTAACCCTTCTCTCTCTTGCCTATTGCAGTAATCTACATATGCTTCTCGTCCCCAATTTCTTTTTATTTGTTTGTAAAATTTTAATGATTTCATATTTTCTAGAATTCCCCATATTTCCTGTTATTCTATATCTTCTATTCTGCATTTTATCAATTTACTCACATCGCATGTATTCCTTTCCTCTAATGTCCATATATCTCCCATTCCTATTTTTCATAATTCCTCCTATCTCTGTCCACCAACTAATCTTTTTTGCTGTCTCATGCATAATTTCATAATTCCCCCTTCTTCTGTGGCCAAAAACCTATGCCAAAGTGTTATTATTCTTTACATTATTATTTCATTTCATTTGTCTTTTCTAATACTACTAAAGCTACTTCCTTAGGTGCTGATCTTGCTGAGCCTAGTAGCTCTTTACAAAACCTTCTGTAGTTTTGGTCCATCGTTTTGTTTACCTCTGTACCGCCCCCCCCCCCCCAGATCTCCACTGCATGCAACATTTTGTATTCCAATAGTGCTTCGTACATTCTTTCTAACCACTTGATTGTCATTTCTAGCTTATATTTGCATGTTCTTATCCCAAGTATAGTTCTCGTTAAGTCAACAATTTAGTATTTGGAATATTTTCATTCATTTCGCCCTCATTCCGTTCATCTCCTTGCGTCACTGTCATCCCAGGAACCGGGCTGATCACCCGTCCATTGATTTCTCTCTGATTCATAGTGTGGCACCCACAACTGATGCCCAAAACGGCATAAGGGCTAGAGGACCATAAATGAACAGGTATGTATCTTATACCAAGAGAAGAAAAATATACAAAATTCCACTTTTGTACCAAAAGAATTGATAATCTTAGGCTTTGCTGAGATGCTGCAGCCATATCGATTTCTGAACGATGTCCCCTCGAATCTAAAAAAGATTTTGGAATTCGTTGAATAAATAAAGTACTATATAGAGCTGTAAACTTCAGCAAGTTAATGTATTCCTTTTCTCTCCTTATCAGAGATGGGTTTAGCTCTCGTGAGAATGTGCTTTTCTAATACTTTAGTCCTTAATAAATCTTCAAATCTTGTGAGTTTTACTATCTGATGTGTTTGAATATTATATGATCCATTTCTCGAGGATTAACTTCACATTACCCATTAGGCACTTAAAAGGTATCAACTGTTATTGCCAGTTTTCCCTGAAAAGGTCATTTATCATCATCTTTATCATCATTATTCATGTCCTCCAGTATAAATCATACAGAATGACGAACGAAATGTGTAAAATGATGCCCGATGAGCCAAGGGACCATGGAGCTTGAAGTTACCCGAAATCCATCTTTAAGGATTAGGGAAAACTCGGTAAAAGCCTTATCTAGATAACTCGCCCTGAAAAAGACTCGAACAGGACTTCCTAAACGAGAGACACAACCTCAGCAATCAATGTACGCGCACAGGTACTATACAAGGTTAAGCACGACATCAACAAACGACTGTGCCAACAAGTATACCGAAGCGCTGTGTGTGTACAGTCCGGTACAGATACAAAGTGTAAGCTACGTTACAACATGCCATCCTCCTCATTGCTTTCGATGTGGGAATTACACTGAACAACCATGTTCATTCCTAAATTGTCGAATGTGAATTTTCTTCGCCACTGACTGAAGCAATATAAAGATATTGAGAGAAAGTTCGTTCTTTGTCACATGACGTTAATGGTAAATATGACTAGTACATATCATTTTCATATATTTGTCCCAGACTTAGTTTTTTTCTTATATTACGTAGCAGTGAAAACCCAGTATTTTTTGTGTTGAATACAGGGCAAGTCATTTTTTGAAAGCGTAGAGTCAGACTGAAACATTCAATGCCATAGCCGGGATTTGAAACACGCATATTCTGGTCTACGTCCAGCCGCTCTTACCATTGACCTACTATGGCTAGCATGCCGACATGACATTAAAATCTACAACTGACTCGTGTTTTTCCCGGTAAACCACTAGGAGTTCTCATAAACACACGAGACAACTACCTTAATGGCGACTTACTATGCTGTAAGTACTTTAAGGCCCGGGCTTTATAGTTCAGACCATTATTAGGTACAATGGAAATTAATTGTTCTTTCACGCTAGCCATGTGAAGGACATACTGTGAAAGGGTAGAGCCATACTGAAAAATTCAATGCCTTAGCCGGGATTTGAACCACGGGTATTCTGGTCTCCCTCTAGCCGTTCTAAACCATTGAGCTACTATGGCCAACGTGCCAACAAGAAATTAAATTCTCCAACTGACTCGTGTTTCTCCCGGTAAATCACTACGAGTTCTCATAAATACATGAGATAACTACCTTAATGATGACTTACTATGCGGTAAGTACTTTAAGGCCCGGGCTTTATAGTTCGGACCACTATTAGGTACAATTAATGGAAATTAATTGTTCTTTCACATTGGCCGTGCATAGGATGCACTATGAAAGGGCAGAACCAGGGATTTGAGCCACGGAACTTCTGGTCTCCCTCCAGCCGCTCTAAACCATTGAGTTACTATGGCCAAGGTGCCAACATGATATTAAATTCTCCAACTGACTCGTGTTTCTCCCGGTAAACCATTTAGCAGTTCTCATAAACACATGAGACAACTACAGATGCATTTTTTTATCTTGAAAAGTGCAGAGCGATGCGCAGTGGTATCTGGACGAGTTCACCACAGAACGGTTGCAACTGGAGGGGAGGGTAGGGTAGTTGCGTACCAGTTGCGAGCAAGTGAACACGTGCAAAGCTATTTGGTAACACTACAGCTTGTTTCAAAACGTGCTTGTCTCCTGAACCAAGAGAGCATTTATAAATGACGCCTCCTAGCAGCACATTAGGAAATAAAGTGCTACATTTAAAAACACGGGAAGTAATAACCAATATCCATAGATTTATAAAAAAGGAGCAAAAGTCGGGTTCAGCTATAAAAATCTGGGGAAGGGTATCTGAGGCAACAGTTGTGTCTGAAAGCAGTTTAGGAGAGTTATTAAGGAAAGAAAAGCCATTGGTGCTAGTGCAACAACGTCCTTTTCTATGACCAGTAAACAAAGATTAAGAACATGCACAAAATCTAATTTGAATGTTTTAATTCAGAAGTAGTTATGCGAAATATGAATAACTTTTAAAGCACAGAAAAACGAAGACCAGCTTTGAAGAAGGTGCTTATGAATCTAAAAATTCTACTGACTTCCAAGGCAGTGTCTGAACATTGAGAAGAGTTCTTTTGAAGCTAGGATTAATTAAAAAACACTAAGCGTGACAGACAAATTTTAATCGAACATCGCACCATACGTGCAAAAAAGCCTAAGTATTTACGAAATATTCGGAGATATCGAAGTAAAGTTTATATAGTTTATATGGATGAAACTTATATAAATACAGCACATACTAGACCATATGCCTGGAGTGAAATACGTTACAGGGACTCTGCAGCGATATTGAAAGGCCGACAGTTGTTTATCATGCCTGCTGGAGGAGAACAGTGTTTTGTTTCAAATGCCTATGTACTATTTAAGATCCAACAAAAGCGTGGAGATTACTACCATAGTAAGAATTACAACATTGTTTATAACAGCTGCAAAACTGGCTTCGAGAATGAAATTTGTTTTTAGACACCTTATGTACCGCCCTCCCCTCTTGTAATCTTACGCGTGTGACGCATTGTGGAGATAGGTGCACTATCCCCACCACAGTTGCTACTCATCCCTACCGCGCAGGATTCCTGTCACGATAAACCTGTACCTGTACCTGTACCTGTTCCATCTGTACCTTAATGGCGACTTACAATGTTGTAAGTACTTTAAACCCCGGGCTTTATAGTTCAGACCATTATTGGGTACAATTAACGGAAATTAACTGTTCTTTCACAGTAGCCGTGTGTAGGACGCACGTTGGAGAATTTAATGTCATGTTGGCACGTTGGCTATACTAGCTCAATGGTTTAGAGCGGCTGGACGGAGCACAGAATATCCATGGCTCAAATCTTGGCTATGACATAAAATTTATCAGTCTGGCTCTATCCTTTCATAGTACGTCCTACACATGGCTAGCGTGAAAGACTAATTAATTTCCAATTCATTTTTAGTTCGTTTGGTAGGTGGTGCATTCTCTATATTGTTAAGTTTTGCAGACACCTCGATTGCTTTTAGACGACTCGAAAGTACATTCTTCAAGCTGTTTAACGGCTGTTGACAATACCCAAAACTTTTTATTTATAAAATGGAGATTATACAATAATTGTTATAAAAGTAAAGCTATTAACACAATATGTCAAACACCTTGCACTCCCTGGTAGACAGATCTACCTGCGTGAGGAGCAGTAGTTGTAATGAAACCAAAGCTACACGATGTGAACCGGAATATCCCTGCGTGTTGCCCCGGGACTGACGTCATATCTCTTTAAAGGTGTGCGAGCTCCGATTTCTGGTAATGGTATGTAAACACTTCAGAGATATTCTGAGAAAGGTTTCATTGTTTGGATTATTAAATCTCATGGATGAGATTTTGGTGACAAAAACAGTGGACTAACTCATATATAACTGGGGACAAACTGCCTTAAAGTTAAACATTCCTTTCTTTCTTGAAAAATAATTGAATCATACAGATTGATCACTGAAACCTGTTCAGCTTATTAACCAACAATGCACTGAACGCACTGAAGTTATAACATTTTCAGATCTATACATATTTGCTAGTTTCCTGCTGATCCTTTTCTACTTTGAATATTTTCTGTCTTATTACACGGCACTCGCGCGCAGAGACGCATCAAAAAGATCTTCCAATAAATATGTCCTTTTTTTAAACTACATACGATGAAACATTTTATAGCAATGATTGAAAGACTTAATGCGATAGAGTCAACATTAAAAGCTCAATGTCATGACCGGGATTTGTCCAGTCGCTCTAACCCATTGAGCTACCATAGCCAATTTGCTGCCATGACATTAAATTCTCCAATTCACTTATATTTTTCCCTGGTAAACCACTAGATGCTCTCGTGTTCGATATACACAGTTAGCTACAATTGTATTGCTAGGGGCAGATGAAATACGGGTCTGTAGTCAATATTGAAATTGCTCCTTGAGGTGTAATAACGAAAAGATATGAAATACGTTGTTCATGTAATATAAAGAAGGAAAATTTGAAATGTCAGCATGGATCTGGAAACATCTGATGTTGGAAACATTTTACAGCTCCAGTTACAAAAATGTCAGTAGACTATTGAGGAATTAAATTATAAATAATAATGTGCACAATCTGGTGCACTGTCAACGCAGTTAATCTGAGTAAAAGCTATAGTGTCTTAGAGAATATTGTAATTTAGAGGTCACAAAACATAATTCAATGATTAAATGCATAATCCAATTATCTCAGCGTACGCCATTAAATGCTACAGAAACCGAGGCAAAACAAAACCAGTCGTGTGTCTGTGCAAACAATCTCATGAACGTAAAGCTGGTCGGAAATTAAAATAACTTACTGCCTGGCATGTAACAGGGTGAGTCAATAAAGACTGAGTGTTTATTTTATTCTTATCGCGCGCAAAAAGTGACGCTATGGAATCAGTTTTGCATGATGCCAATGAATCAGACGTGATTGTCAAAAAAGCACATGTTCGCGTGTACATGCATCTGTACACAGGGGATGAACGAAGTGGGTCAATTTGTCAGTCGACTACATAGGAAATGGATGTGTTACGTGAAGAACAATACGCTGCATTGAAGTTTTGCTTTCGTTTGCAGGAATCTGGCATGGAAGGTTACTGAAATGTGTAGTGTTTAACGCCCGCTTTTACTACATACGGCACCGCAGGCGATGAGACTGATGATACATGAGATGAAGATGGAGCACCGGTGGAATGAGATAGCGGGGAAAACCGGAGGTCCCGGAGAAAACCCGCCCTAGCGCCATGTTGTCCACCACAAATCTCACTTTGCGGTCGCCTGGGATCGAACCCGGGCCACCTTGGTGAGAGCCAAGAGGTCTAACCACTGAGCCACGGCCTGGCCTTTGAAGCTTACAGAATGCTGCAGCAGACATATGGTTATGATCAGGGGCGGTTGCTGCTTAGAAGCACAAGAGTACGTGAACCCCCAATATTTATCTTGTAGAAGCCCTTTTCATCTTTTAATTCGTTATTTGTATTTACCGCACTCATTGCTTAATGTGTAGTAAGTATACTCCTCCACAGGAGAGAAAGTCTCTGAGGGACCACACGCGGGGGGGGGGAGGAGGGTTGGCGAAGATTCCCACACCCTCTCTGGACAGGTTTATGAGACCCCATTTCAGTACAGTTACAGAATATTCAAAAACATTCTGACGTCTTCTACTTTTGTGAATGAATCTTCTCGGTTTTAGTGAACAGAGTGAATAGGGTGCATGTTTTTTAACGGTCTGCTCCTTGTATAGCAGGCGTTCTCTGCCACGCACATTGGCTGTCCTTGTCCCACAGCACATTCCTTACAGGGATTTTCTTTGCGTTGCTATACTATAGACGGCGATAGCATGAGTATGTGGCAACTTGTAGGTAGCACACCTCTCTTGTGCTAGCACATAATGTAACGTTTAGAACTCTGCGCATGTGTATACGACAAATGCTACAGACAGGCATTGGTTGGGTACGCCCAGATCAGAGCACAATTTAGTTGTGCACTTTAATTCACATTGGCAACGACAGAGGAGTTCTTGGTCATCTCTGGGAAGCGCTACTATCTATTGAGTTTAACTGAAGCTATCTGCAAATACAAAGAATGTTTACAACTTCTAGCGCTCTCAGCCTTTGCTTTGTTGCTTTATGTTGCTTTGAATACGGCGTGTTTTTACAGTCCAGTTTCTAAACAGATGTTTTGTTTTAAACACTGTGATAAACTTGGAATTTGTAGATAATCAGCAGATGAGACAATTGTGAGTTTCTTAGTACATCAAGTACAACTAATGCTTTAGCGCAAAACAATTACTCTTTGTTGTGTGCAGCGACCGATCGCGAGGTTTCTGGAATATTTGTGACCGTTGAACTTCCCTCAAGAGGCAGCTACGAACTCGGTAGATTCCATTTTAAGAAATAAAATAGATAATGTGACTTGTGAAGAAAAAGTGTAATAAAGCGAATAGGACGCACGCAGCCCAATTTTACAGTTAAGCGTGTTACAAAAATCAGAAGCGGGACTACAGGCGCAAATTTAACAATGTATACACAACCTGTAAATGGCTATGCGGTTGCAGTATTAGAAATGTGCTTTCTAGCTTTGCGTGCCTTCTGTTTAGCTCTGAAGTGAGTTAAGTTAACCACTGGCGTGACAGCCCTAACAGGACCAAGGCTTACCAACCCGACTGCCGGCCTCACGCCCACTTGCACACGGCAGAGGTGATACGGGGAGATGTGGTCAGCATCTCGGCATCCCCCAGCCGGAACATTGGTTTTCGTGACCGGGGCCGCTTACCTATCATAAGCTCCGCACTTTCCTCGAGATGCTGAGTGGGCACTGATCCTATACCCGGGACCTAAAATCCTCACCCCATGGGAGGGATCAAACCCAGGCCGCTTTCCGTGGACAGGGACCATGACATACTACCTTAGCCTGCTATGCCACGGCGCAGAACTAGCTCTGAAGTGAATAATTGAACAAAAGTAGTAATAGTAATAGTACTAGTAATTTATTTCCTTTTACATCAACAAATGGAAATACAAAATCAAAATTACAATTATAAAATCCATACTGAAATATGCCATATATTCCTAAATTCTGAAAATCCTATCATTTTATCATGTTGCCCACCATTGAATAGTAATTCGGTCCCCATACACCTAACCCTAGGCTTTTGTGTATTGGAGGCCTTCTACTCCTTTTCACACTTTCTGCCATTTCACCTATCCCACTGTACATTTTTCTCTTAATTGTTCTTAGCCATCTCTCTTTATCTTTCCCTAAATAATTCCCTATATTCCTCCTGTTCTTTTCTCCTTTTACTGACAAAATTTTTCCAATTACTACTTCATCCCCCAAATTGTCCCATTTACGTAGCCAAGACTGCTCTCTCCATATCTTTGTTTGACTATACTTTAACATACAATGGAAATCTCCATTCTCTTCTCCACACAATGGACATTTATCTAGCCCCCTCTCTTGACCTATACCTTTCAAGTTTCTCACTCCTGTTCTCGCCCAAGCAAAACCTTCTCGCCCTAACTTACTACATATGTCTATATATCCTTCCCTCCGCCAGGTTGTTTCTATTTCTCTATATAATCTAAGTGAGCTTTTGTCACTTGTATTGGCAAAAATGTCTTGTCTGTCAATACCTTCTAACCTTAGCTTAACCTCTTTCCAGAAGCCTCTATACCCATACTCTGCATTTATCCAAGAATGACCCATACCTATCTGCTTCAACAAGTCATACATTTTATGTGCCCAAGACCCACCCCAGTTACTTCTCTTTTGAATATGAAAACCTTCTTTAATTATATTGCTATTTTCCAAGTTTGTGATTCTGTATAAATATTTCATTGCCTTTGACAAGATTTTAATTTTAGTAGAATGCCTGCCCAGTTCTAATTGTGCTGCCCCATTAGGTGATGCTATCGGTAATCCCAATATATATTTACAAAAGGATCTATGCATTCTATCAGTCTCTCTCCAAGCCTCATCTACTCCCCATACCTCTGATCCATGTAACATTCTATTTTCTACTACTGCCGTATAAATCCTCTCCAACCATTTGACATTTATATCTGGCAGTTTACTGTAGCATGATCTTATCACCCTCATGGCCATTTTACCTTTTGCCACAGACATCCTCAAAAGTAGTATGTGCCGATTTGATACAACTTAGTGAAGAGATAAAGAAGCACGGGAATTCACGCTGATGTAAAAATGCATGTATTCAGTTCGCCATGTTTGGTCGTGTGAATATTAATGCTCAGCTTACAGATTGTCAGTAAAGCGACACAATAAGCAATATGATAGAAATACGTACATTCTTTCTAGGCTAATAGATTGTATAACATTTTGTGGGTCGTTTGATCTAGCACACATTAGTAGCAGTGGTGGTTGCAGTAGCGGATAGTGCTAGTGTGCATTTTAAGTGTAGGTCCTGTGAACACCCACTTTTTTATTCCACGAGCCGCCACTGGTTATGATGTTCAGTCTCATGAAGAACACGTCGATGGTTTAAGATATTTAATGAGGGCTGTAGGGTGCTACAGCAACAGCAATGAACGAAATTTTTATTAACACAGATGACATCCTTACTCGCGAAAATTGACGAATAACAATTGGCAGATTTTAAGAAATGTTACAAATTTCCCAGGCAGTGCTTTTTTATTTCTTTTTAATTCTCTAACAATAACTTAAACATTTAACAATGTTGTGCGCGATGTGTGCCATGATTTTGGACTCCTAAACAGTAGTTGTTGCGGGTGGAACTGCAACATCAAATTGAGATGCATAGGGATTCATACCTCAATTCCATAATTAAATGTCTTTCACTGTCTCAAAAGGGAAATAAAGGAGAAACGTTTTGCTACTTCGGATGTCGTCGTGAGAAAGACTGAGGGGTTACAAAGAAGATATCAAAAGATTGCTTCCAGCACGTGTTCCAGAATTGGCAGAAGTGTTGTGCAAATTGAATTCAACTCAATGAAAAATACTTTAAATAAGACCCATTAATCTGGACCAAGACTAGGTGTTTTATGTGTAAAAATATAATTCTTAGCCTAGATTGACTGGCCTCGTAATTTTTCTCTCAAAATTCCTAATTCAAACATTTAGGAATATTATTTAGTAACTTTTTGTGCTCTTTTAGGATTTCCAATACTGAAGGAATGTTGAATAGCAATAATTATCACAAAATATAGGATGCGTAGCTCTAAATTTAAGTATTATTGAAAAAGGATTTCTGAACAGCCATAATCAAATATAATTGTACGATAATTCAAATATTATGTCATCTATAATTAGTGCATGTTCTCAGTTCAGATGGATAAAATGAATGTGCTACATTCGGCAGCGCCAACAGGAGAATGGATTCCTCATTATGCCCTACCTTTATCAACATTGCACCTAGCTTAACGTTAACATTTTCCCTAGACGCATAAAATCCCCTTTGTCCTAGCTTAAATATTTCTATGGTACACTAAAATGGCTCTCAAAAATAAAGTAAGGAGTAGAGTTTCGAACCGGACGTTTTCCATGATTGATTGTAGAGGAAGCACAGTGGAGCACGCCAATGGGGAAAAAGATACGTGGAGCATCAATTTATCGTTAGCTGTTTGACCAGCTGAGGCATTGTGGGAGATGAATAAACCATGACGCACGGGACAGCGCTAAGCCCAAACCGTAGTTTTCACTCTCTTCTTAAAGTATTAAAGCAGCGAAGCACCCAACAATGATCACTTTGTTTCTACCTGCTGTAAACAAGTGAATTCAGGATTTGAAATACAATCAACAATCATTACTTAAAATCTACATAATTACTGAATATTGATATCCTTTTTTATACCAAAGTTTGTTAAAAATAATGACAAACCTCAATATTGACTTTGAAGTCCAGATATATTCAAAATTTATGAAATCTCTCTATATTAGCTTGAAAATTGCCTATTTTGTTCATTTGTTTGGAATTTTAGGCCTCATTGCGAAATTAAACCTTGCTGTAGTACGTTAGCCTATTTTTAATTGACTATAATCTATTTTCATAGTATAGTACTATCCATTTACACCTGAACCATTTCAATAGTTCATAACGCTTGAAACAATAATAGGACACACGTACAACTTTGGGAGAATATAATATACAACCGGGAGATTACATTACACTATTTACATCTCAGAGAAAATGTTGGAAGTCTCCTCCACCTGCATCTATACATGTTTGTACTCGTCTCACCATATTCTCTGAACTTTTACGGAGACGATATCAAATTGAGAGAAGGTTATTTCCAGCAAGATGCAGTAATGTGTCATACATCTAATGACACCATGTAACTTGTAACGGTTTCTTTGTTAACGAGTTATCTCAAAAGGTTTGTGGCCCCCCAGATCCCCTGACCTAACCTCACCGGATTTTTTTTTTCTTGTGGAGGTATCTAAGTATAGAGTATATAAGAACAGGCCATGGACAATTGATGTTCTTAAGGAATCCATTCGAACCGAAATAAGTAACATTGGCGAGGATACTCTCCGTAAAACTTCAGAGAATATGGTGAGACCAGTACAAACATGTATAGATGCTGGTGGAGGACACTTCCAACATTTTCTCTGAGATGTAAATAGTATAATGTAATCTCCCATTTGTGTACTATATTCTCCCAAAATTGTACGTGTGTCCTATTATTGGTTCAAAACTTAAGACCTATTGTAATGGTTCAGGTTTATATGGATCACATTGTATATAAATTTTCTTACCTAAAGTGCCCCTTCCTTCTCTCCCACCCTCCCCTTCCCCTTCCTTCCTTGGTCTTCCTTCGTTTTTAAGTTCTATCGAACGATGAATGAAATGGTGAAATGGTGTTCAAATAACCCCAGGATCCATAGAGCTTAGTTACCCGACACACATCATTCAGGATAAGGGCTCTCGGCTCTTGAACTTGAGGCAGACACATCCGACTACCAACACAGACATTGAATTCTCTCTCCTCATAATTATTATCACTTTTTTTTTCCTCCAGATGAATGAAGCTATCTTTCTTAGAGACTTATTTGTAAACATTGCTTAAAAATTTTAGTACAATGCGATCCATATAAACCTGAACCATTTCAATAGGCCATAACTCTTGAACCAATCATAGGACACACGTGTAACTTTGGTAGAATATAATACACAATTGGGAGA
Source organism: Mantis religiosa (assembly GCA_030765055.1). Taxonomy (NCBI): domain Eukaryota; kingdom Metazoa; phylum Arthropoda; class Insecta; order Mantodea; family Mantidae; genus Mantis; species Mantis religiosa. The sequence goes on along the minus strand of CM060949.1, from coordinate 203,674,240 downwards.
TAACATTACACTATTTACATCTCAGAGAAAATGTTGCAAGTGTCCTCTACCAGCATCTATATATGTTTGTACTCGTCTCACCATATTCTCTGAAGTTTTACGGAGAGTATCCTCGCCAATGTTACTTATTTCGGTTCGAATGGGTGCGTTGACTACATCAACTGTCCGTGGCCTATTCTTGTACACTCTAATTTTAGATACCCCACAAAAAATCCAGTGAGGTTAGGTCAGAGGATCTGGGGCGCCACAAAGCTTTTGAGATAATCCGATTATGAAAGAAACCGTCACAAGTTCCATGGTGTTATTAGTTGTATGGTACATTGCTCCATCTTGCTGGAAATACCCTTCTCTCAATATATCATCTCCGTAAAATTTCAGAGAATATTGTAACTTTGTGGGTTCGTAGAATTAAAAGGCCGAGTTACAGAAATTAAAAGTCTCCTTTATTTCCGTAGCAATACACTGTCCAATTCTCACGTCACAACATTACATCACACAAATTTCCAAGATCGAGGACAATAACAAACACTTTCAGCTGATTACATCAGCTCTCGTTACAGCAACGCTGACTGTTACACAACAACTGCTTCACAACTATTCTGCTGGCGTGTCACCATCCTTTTTATATGTCCATTCGTAAGTCTAGAATATTCACGAGGAAACAAGAAAAAATAACCATTCTCCGTCAATCGAGATACTTCGAAACATGAAACCCTACCTGTGGCGGCGAGTCCTTTATCTGAGACAACATTGTTTGTCGCTTTTGTGATCACTCGCCGCGTTATCGTTAACTGCTCATGCAAGCTCGTGAAATATTATCCGCTGTTTATTATCGATTTGTGCCGTAAAGTTTATGCCCAGCGCCGCGACAATATGGTGAGTCGAGTGAAAATATGTGTAGGTGTTGTAGTGCGTAGACTTTCACGGCCGGAGTCATTTGGTAGATAATGATTTATCCGAGATTGTAGGCCGAGGACTATTGGAAAATAGCCTTCCAATAGACTCTTTTCCAATAGACCACAGCCTGCAAGCCCGAATAATCATTATATACCAAATGTATAAATGTTGGTTGAAGACACTTCTAACATTTTCTCTGAGATGTAAATAGTGTAACGTAATCTCCCAACTGTGTATTATATTATCTCGAAGTTGCACGTGTGTCCTATTATTGCTTCAGAAATTGCTATTGAAATGGTCCAGGTTTATATCGATCGCAGTATATTACCTTGAATTTAGGGAATACCTCTATAGTGATAAATTGCTTTATATTTGGGCTCACTTATCAATCTACCTGCTGTTTGTGAAAATTGATACACCAAGAAGGAATTATCGGAATAACTCCAAACTTGGTGGAGGTGTTGAAGAGTGTGCAAGCAATATGTGATTGTTTTGCAGAGAGATAGGATGCACGTAGGACGAGCAGAACCCTTGTGTGTTAGTCCGACAGGGTCAGTGTTGCGGCCATTGTAGTCAGTGCAGAGCTGTCAAACGAGATGGAAACAAAGTGAATGCCAGTATACCTCGTCGACGTCAAAGGGATCCGTATTGGCATGTGATCGAATTCGAACGGGGCAGAATGATCGGGGTTTGTCATACCATGGCATTTCGACTCGTACAGGGCGTACTACTACGACAGTGATGCGTGTGTGAAAGCAGTGGATAGATGAAGGTCGTATGCAACGAAGCATGGCATGGAATGGCCGTCATCTTGTCCGTATGGTCATAATGGACCGTACAGTTTCATCCATAGCGTTGACTCGACGCTGGAGCACTGCAAGAGACGTGAGCCTGTCTGCATCATCGGTTCGTCACAGTCTGCTGTAGGTTAGATGGTTGCACGCATGTCATTACGTCGGCATCTATTGTCCAGAAACCATAAGGTCCCTCGACTGTAATGGGTACGTCAACACCGTCACTGGGGTGCTGAGTGGCAAAATATAGTCTTTTCGGATGAGTCCCGCTTCAACGTGTCCTACAGTGATAACCGCATACGTGCCCAACGGTACCATGGTACCGACTGCAACCTGAGGGCTTTATTGTTAAGCGGCATAGTGGACAAACACCAAATTTCTCTCTCTACCAATTCTCTAAGATGTACCTAAGTTCGTCTGCCCAACGGGTTTTCTGCCTGCCAGAGTTTCTCTAATACCTGAAACCCCAAACAGATAGTATGCCCTACTATTAGACTGTTATTTTCTGGTTTTTCCTGTGCATCTGAACATAAATACAGATGTATTTTTTTATCTTGAAAAGTGCAGAGCGATGCGCAGTGGTATCTGGATGAGTCTACCTCAGAACGGTTGCAACTGGAGGGGAGGGCAGGTCAGTTGCGTACCAGTTGCGAACAACTAAACACGTGCAGAGCTACTCGGTAACACTACAGCTTGTTTCAAAATGTGCTTGTCTCATGGCTGCAAGAGAGCATTTATAAATGACGCCTCCTAGCAGCACATTAGAAAATAAAGTGCTACATTTAAAAACACGAGAAGTAATAACCAATATCCATAGATTTATAAAACAGGAACAATGGTGAGGGTCATCTATAAGGAGGAGGGTATCTGAGGCAACAGTTGTGTCTGAAAGCAGTTTAGGATAGTTATTAAGGAAAGAAAAGCCATTGGTGCTAGTGCAATAATGTCCTTCTCTATGACCAGTAAACAAAATTAAGAACATGCACAAAATCTAATTTGGATGTTTTAATTCAGAAGTAGTTAGGCGAACTGTGAATAATTTTTAAAGTACAGAAAAACAAAGACTAACTTTGATGAAAGTGCTTATGAAGCTAAAAATTCTACTGACTGTCAAGGCAGTGTCTGAACATTAAGAAGAGTTCTTTTGAAGCTAGGATTATTTGGAAAAAATACTAAGCGTGACAGACAAATTTTAATCGAACATCGCACCATACGTGCAAAAAGGCTTAAATATTTACGAAATATTCGGAGATATCGAAGTGACGTTTATATAGTTTATATGGATGAAAATTATATAAATACAGCACATACTAGACCATATGCCTGGAGTGAAATACGTTACAGGGAATCTGCAGCGATATTGAAAGGCCGACAGTTGTTTATCATGCCTGCTGGAGGTGAACAGGGTTTTGTTCCAAATGTCTATGTACTATTTAAGATCCAGCAAAAGCGTGGAGATTACTACCATAGTTAGAATTACGAATTAGTTTATAAGAACTGCACAATTGGCTTCGAGAATGAAATTTGTTTTTAGACACCTTATGCACCGCCCTCCCCTCTCGTAATCTTACGGGTGTGATGCATTGTGGCGATAGGTGCACTATCCCCACCACAGTTGCTACTCACTGCACTGACTGTCTAAGTGCGCTTCAGGCCTTACAACAGCACACTGCCGCTCACACACTGGTTTTAAAAATACAGACCGAGATCTCGCAAATGCTCAGTCGCGGATACAATTTTGTTTTTACTTGGACCCCAGACCATGTTGGGATTTGCGGGAACGAGGAGGCGGACGCGGCTGCTAAGTCTGCTTGCCGTTTGCCCCGGAGTTTAACAACTACAGTGCCATTCCAGGACGTGCAACGTTTTTTCCGTCGCCAACTCCTCTCTGCTTGGCAGCACTCCTGGACAGCTTTACAAGGCACACAACTCCGGGCAATTAAAGACAGCGTACGACCCTGGCTAACTTCCTGCAGGGATAACCGGCGAGCCGAGGTGATACTCACCCGGCTGAGAATTGGGCACACACGAGGTACTCATGGTCATTTGTTGAGAGGGGAACCGGCCCCAGAGTGTGCTCCGTGTGCCGTACGCCTCACTGTGCGGCATATTTTACTCGATTGCCCACAGTATGCCCGCGTTCGCCAGTCTTTGGGCTTGGGAGCTAACTTGCTCAGTATTTTAGGTGACGACCCAGTGGCCGTGGATAGGGCACTGCGGTTTATTTTTAAAATCGGTTTTAATAAACAAGTATGACTTGTGTTTTACATCTATTGCTTTTAGAGATTTTAAATTTTTAGTACTGGGACGATTTTTAAAGTGTTTTTAATAGTTGAGTGTTTATTTTTTATCTTACTTTTTAACTTTGTGTAGCTTTTAGATTTTAGTTTTGACTTAGGGCCCAAATGACCTTGTTGTCGACGAGCCCTAAAACCCTACTCACTCACTCACCCTACCGCGCAGGATTCCTGTCAAGATAAAATAATACATCTGTACCACTTCTATATTCGTGGTATGTTTTAATTGTCCCCTCATATAACATGTTCTATTAATAGATGTAACAAAAGTAGGAAACAGAAGATAAATACGTCAGACACACCTGCGATTGGTCACTTGAAAGTCCGGAAGCCAGACTTTCAGTCTCTAGCCAGATCAGACCTGAGCCCTTTACTGGCAGTACAATATTTTATGAGTTAGGAGAAATGACGATAGAGGTTTGTTTTGGTGTTTTGTTTTCTTTATATATAAGTTCTGCATTGATAGTGCAGTGTTTTCATGTGCCTAACACTAGTCTTGGTCTTTTGTATTTTTCGCCGGGTTCGATGTCGTACACACCTAGACCGGGTATAAAAGGGAGTTGAAGTTATGGGAGAGGTTTTGATAGAATAGGAGTGAGAGGGTGTGGATTTAGTCTGTTAGGGTAGGAATGTATAGGTCACGATGGATTACAAGGTTAGGGATGTACCAAGGAGAATACGTGACAATACAGAGAAATCGAGACTGTAGGACTTCAAGGCAATGTAGGCGAGTTTTAGCTGCTATACCCCAAATGGCACAGGCATTAAGTGATGGCTTGGCGGAACACTTGTTTATAGAGGCGGAATTTATTGGATATGGACATCACTGAGCGTCGATTGTAAAATGGGTATAACATACCCATATGTTTGCCGACCTTGTTGGCTGTGTAGGTTATGTGGTCATTCCACGTCAGGATCTTGTCAAAATTTTACCCAAAATGATGCAAAACTTGACGATAAATTAGCTATGAACTATACTACTTCTATGATTACATTGACTCACACTTGCTCTAATGAGAGATTGGAAATTATTTTAAGGTGAACCATTTGAGTTGAGCTCAGAGGGACTACTCAGTCCTGGACCCGTAGGACTAAGACCCGGGTCTCTTTAAACCAGGGAGTATCCGAGCTGTCCCAAAGTGCACTCGGCGTCCTCCGTGGGGCTTTCCATAGGGCAAGACCTGGGTTACTAACAAGCCCCCCATCTGGTTCAAAGTGAACCATATTATGACAGTATGGCTCCCAGATCAAATCTGTTTTCAACGACTAGATCGATGGACGTAGGAGTAGAGGATGAATACCTATGTTACTGTCACGTTAGCAATCAGCTTTCCTCTTTTACCACATCTGCGGTCAAACCTTTACTACATATTGATTTCCTTTCCCTTTAAGTAAAATACAGGAAGGCTAACAACAGTACAGATTTATGTTTGGGTTGCCAGATCGCATCTCACTGGTGTCAAATGTGTCACGTTATGTCAACGTTAGGATTAGACACCGTATTGGAAACCCAATTAATACGACTGGCGGGCATGTCGGTTTACAGAACCCTGACTTTTTACACTGACAAGTACATTTCGCACACATCACGTTTTAGGGAAAACATTCACCCGACTGGCTAGCCATCCAGTGCCAAAGGATGTTAGTTCTAATTCCAGCAACGGGATCAAATGTGCTTGTGGTAAAACACGGGGACGACCCCAGTAAAATAGTTGTTACAGATGGAGCTACGTGTGATTGCAACGGAAAGACATTACTAGTTTATAAAAAGTTATATTTTGGAAATAATATATTCTATATATAAATGAAATGAAGTTTGTTAGTCTTGGAAAGGCTCAATTTGCCTAATTTAGTTTTGAAATATTTGTATAATTTGAAGGAATGTTTAAACGGCGAGAACAAAAGATTGAAGTGATAATGGACCGGGTTTATTAACTAAATAAGTGGACACGCAAACATTTACGGAACACATACACCTTCTTTTATTTTCAACAAACAAAAGCATTGCAAGCTATAAAGATATTCCACCTTTTTGCAAAGTATTCAGAGATATTTCACTTACTATATTTCAATAAATGACGTTTATCGTTTGTTATCAAGACCGAAATTTCTCTATGTAGCATAATGATTAGAAAGAATATTAATTTCTGAACGTACTGCAACACTATAACCACTTACATTAGAACTGCCTGGACTCACAATTTAAAATTTAAAATAGGATCAGTTGTAATCATGGTGCGTAACATTTAGGTTGTAACAGTTAGGTACATGAAGGTTGCCTATACTGCAGATTCCAGCCAATCCCTAAGCTTGGGCCGCCTAGCAGCGCTGCCGAATGTGGTACACGCATCTCAAGCGCCTGAGCTGAGAACATTCATTATATTAATTAAATACGCTAGGATAAATGTTTGAATATTACAGATGCCAATCTTATAATAAGAAAGAATTTTACTTTCTGATCATGGCCGTACAAAACTCCTGTCTCAACGATACTTAGAACACGAGTGATGCACGTTTTACCGTCACATGGTTATGGTTAAATGTTAAGATAAAGATTTGAATATTACAGATGCCAATCTTATAATAAGAAAGGATATTACCTTCTGATCATGACCGTACAAAACTCCTGTCTCTACGATACTTAGAACACGAGCGATGCACCCTTTATCTTCACATGGATATGGTTAAATGTTAAGATGAATATTTGAATATTACAGATGACAATCTTATAATAAGAAAGAATTTTACTTTCTGATCATGGCCGTACAAAACTCCTGTCTCAACGATACTTAGAACACGAGTGATGCACGTTTTACCGTCACATGGTTATGGTTAAATGTTAAGATAAAGATTTGAATATTACAGATGCCAATCTTATAATAAGAAATAATTTTACTTTCTGATCATGGCCGTACAAAACTCCTGTCTCTACGATACTTAGAACACGAGTGATGCACGTTTTACCGTCACATGGTTATGGTTAAATGTTAAGATAAAGATTTGAATATTACAGATGCCAATCTTATAATAAGAAAGGATTTTACCTTCTGATCATGGCCGTACAAAACTCCTGTCTCTACGATACTTAGAACACGAGCGATGCACCCTTTATCTTCACATGGATATGGTTAAATGTTAAGATGAATATTTGAATATTACAGATGACAATCTTATAATAAGAAAGAATTTTACTTTCTGATCATGGCCGTACAAAACTCCTGTCTCAACGATACTTAGAACACGAGTGATGCACGTTTTACCGTCACATGGTTATGGTTAAATGTTAAGATAAAGATTTGAATATTACAGATGCCAATCTTATAATAAGAAAGGATTTTACCTTCTGATCATGACCGTACAAAACTCCTGTCTCTACGATACTTAGAACACGAGCGATGCACCCTTTATCTTCACATGGATATGGTTAAATGTTAAGATGAATATTTGAATATTACAGATGACAATCTTATAATAAGAAAGAATTGTACTTTCTGATCATGACCGTACAAAAATCCCATCTCTACGATACCTATAACACGAGCGATGCACTTTTTATCTTCACATGCTTATGGTTACACTCAACATCCTCCATTCAACACAGATGAGCCTGCCCGGCTTGGTGGCGTTGTAGTAGTATGCCTGTCTCACGTTCAAGAGGTCCAGAGTTCGAGTGTCGCTCAGGGTGAGCTACCTGGATAAGGTTTTTCTCGGTGTTTTCCCTTATTATTAAAGAAGAATGTCAGGTAACTCTAAGCCCTGTGGACCCTGTTCTCATTTGATCATCATTTCACCTGTTCCATTCATCGTCCGATATGACTTCAGGTTGGTTGGCGTAAATTAAAACAAAAAAAAAAAAAAACAAAAAAAAAAAGAAAACAACAATAAAACAGATAAGCCTGAAAACCAACACCATTCTTTCCTCACGGTACCTCAAGGGTAAATAAATAATGGACCTATTATGAAAACAGAAGTCACCAGTTTGAAACAAGAGTTAATTTTCAGTTCGTTTTCAGAGTGGAAGTATTGCTTTGTTAAAGTGAATAGCATCGTTAGGTTGTATGTTGATCTCGAACTGAAATATTGTTAATATTACATTAAATTATTTACACACATTTCTTTCCAGTGTCCAATGAACATGTCCCTCATAGCTGGGACAAGTGATTTTTCAATCAACAAACGTGAAGTGATTCATTCTGAGGACAGAACATTTATATTTAATATGAACAAGTTTTTACTCTACATTACTTATAACGCGATCGATGCACGTTTTATCTTCACATGGTTATGGTTAAATGTTACTGATAAATATTTGAATATTACAGATGTCAATCTTATAATAAAGAATTTTAATTTGTTGTCATGACCGTACAAAAATCCTGTCTTTACTATACTTATAATGCCAGCGATGCACGTTTTATTTTTCACGTGGTTGTGGTTATGGTTACACTCAACATCCATTCAACACAGATAAGCCTGCAAAATAACAAAATTCTTTCCTCATAACATTTATCTCAAGCATAAATAAATAATGCACCTACTATTAAAACAGAAGTCACACAGTTTGAAGCAGAGTTCATTTTCAGTTCATTTTCAGAGTAAAGGTGTCGTTTTGTTAAAGCGAATGTCATCGCTAAGTCGTGAGCTGAACTCGAACTGAAACATTGTTAATACGAAGGCTGTTCAATAAAGAATGATGACAATTTTTTTGACAAAGTACCTTTACTCATCCTCATAATTTTGATGGTCCTTCTCAAAATAGTCTCCCCTGAATGCGATGTACTTGTCCCAGCGTTTCTGTCAGTCTTCAAAGACATGCTTCAAAATCGCCTCCGTAGCCTTCACCACTACTTCTGATGTTGGATAATGTCTTCCACGAAGGCGTTTCTTCAAGTTAGGGAATAGAAAAAAAGTCACATGGGGCTAAATCCGGACTATAGGAGGCGTGAGGAATACACTTCACGTTGATTTTTTGCAAGATATTCAGCAACAACATTGGCAATATGCGGCCGCGCATTATCGTGGTGCAGCATCCAGCCTGCTTCGCGGAAATGTGTTTTGCACCAGATATGGACTTGCAATATTTTCAGGACATCCCTGTAGTATTGTCCAGTTACTTATGTGTGTGCAGGTACAACATGCTGATAAACCATTCCATGAATATCAAAGAATGAGATGACCATAACTTTCCCAGCAGAAGCAACTACTTTTGCTTTTTGGGGGGTTGGTGATGAAGGAGATTTCCACACTGAGCTTTACTGTTTGCTCTCAGGATCAAAATGATGTAGCCAAGTTTCATAAGCAGTGATTACGTTTGAATCTCTAGTTTATATATATCAATGAGGTATATAAGAGATTTTGAGACACCAGCGGGCAGTAGTAAGAAGTCGTAGAGTGTTGTAACGAGAGATGATATTGTAAACGGATGCAATCGGAACGCTGTTTCTTGTGGACATCGACCTTGGTAGATTGTGATTGTGTATGTGACGTAATTCTGCTTCTGTCAGAATTGAACAGAGTGTATTTCTACGGAAATAAAGAGCAATTTTTGGTGTTGGTATACTGGACTCTTAATTCTACGAACCCACAAAGTTAAAATACATTTACACACCACAAAAAGACACAAAGAATTGTTTTCACAAAAAGCTTTAAATCAATTAACTTAATTGTAAATGTGTTGTATTTAAACTTCTCTCACAATTGCGGAAGAAATACGAGAGTGGGTCAAAAAGTAATGCCTCCTATTTTTCTCTTTTAATTGCCAAGAAAATTGAATCCAATTTACATAGCTTGAAAACTACAACATTGACGATTAATTTGTCACTATTCAATGTAATCTCCGTCCTTTTCCACAGTTTTGGTCCACCTTTTAACTAGGGCATGTATTCCAGTGTGGTAAAACACACGGTCTTACTTCCTAAGCCATTTACGCACGGACGTTTTCACAGCCTCATCATCTTCAAAATGAATCCCACGATGAGCTTCCTTTAGTGCCCGAACAGATGGAAGTCTGATGGTGCCAGGTCAGTGAGGTAAGAGTTGTCATCCCAATTCCTCAATTTCTGCAATGGAGTAACGGCTGGTATGTGGTCTTGCATTGTCATGCAAAAGAAGAACATCCGCCATAGTTTTTGTTGGGCGAACTCGGCGAAGAGGTGTTTTCAGCTTTTTGAGACTTCTGGTGTATTGGGCAGAATTTATTGTGCATTCCTGCTGCAAAAACATCAATCATAAGCACACCCTCTGTATCCCAAAACACTGTCGCCATAAGTTTCCCCTGCCTACTGCTGAGTTTTAAATGTTCTTTTCTTCGGTGGCGTTGTGTGATTCCATTGTCCGCCTCTTTGATTCAGTTTCAAAAAAGTGAACCCACGTTTCGTCTCCAGTGACAAGCTTTTCCAGAAACTCTTCTTCCTCCAAATTGAAGCGCTGCAAGTGTTCGGAGGCTATTGTTTTCCTTGTATCTTTGTTTTGGGTGGTTTACATTCTTGGTACCCAACGTGAACAAACTTTTGAGTAACCCAGTTGTTGAATAATCGTCATCACACTGCCTTTACTGAGGGAGGTAATGCAACACAATTCACCTTTTGTTACCCGGTGATCATCTCGAATAATGTGTCAACTCGCTGAAAGTTGCATGGAGTCACTGCAGTCACCGGCCTGCCGCTTCGCTTTTCATCTGCCAATGGTGTCTGCCCTTCAGTTTCGTTACAGAGACGAACCCATCGTCTAACAGTGCTGACATTCACCGTTGCATCACCATACACATTTTTTAGCCTTTCGTAAATGGGAATTGGTGTTTCACCTTCCGCAGTCAAAAATTCAATCACAGAACGCTGTCTAATACGAATGTCGATGTCAGCTATTTTGCAAGAGGATGCAGTGCTGCCACCTGTTGGCTTAGGAAGTTACAACTGCAGGGGATTGGCGAGGAAGGCTTGAGGAATTGCGCTAAATCCAAAGTTTTCACATAGCTTACTTATTTAAGGGGGAAAAATGGGCGACATTACTTTTTCATCCAACCTCGTAACCAACTAATCCGAATTTGTTTTATTAACATAGATAAGTTCAGACAACGTCTAAGAAGTTCATGGGTCAGCTAGCATAACAAAAATTATAAAATACATTACTATTAAGAAACTAACACTTAAAACTATTTTATGTAAAGTATGCTACACGAGGCACTAACAAAATATTGCGGCTGAGACTACCACAACAAAAAGTTGAATGAATACAAATATACCTGTATACAACGTAGTAAAATTAATGAAACGATATAAGCCTTTGTAACTGTAATTAAAATGAACAATAAAATATAGACAATCAATAAAAAGAATTACATTTTAAATATGATTCAGAACATTATTAACTAATTAAGCTTCATTTGAATCAACAGGAAGGAAACATATTTTTAGCATTACATTGTTACTGTACTCAGAACTAATTCCCTTCAATATGAGTAAGCCACTTCCACAACAGATGTCGCCTAAAGCGCTTTGATGTAGTAATCTTAGAACAGAATGATTTTCTGCTACTATAATTGCTTGTCTTGTTGTAAAGCGATAGCTTGTATGAGCTAATTTCGTTTACGGGACAAGTCAAATTCACGTGGTCTCATATCTTGGGCTGTGTAGGATGCTCTAGGTTTTCCAAGTCTCATCGGTGAAGTAAATTGATTACAGCAGTAGGTATATGAGAGTGATCATTTTGGTTTCGTTGGTAGCTTCGTTCCAATTTCCAAAAGCGTTTATGGTTATGACCAATGGAGGGAATTTTAGGTGGTGCACCTTATTTTTGTTGCTGTTGTAACGTCCAAATATGTGCATGTTGAAAAGAAAACGTTAACTCAAAGTTCAGTTATCGTTGCACCTTTTTTCCAATTCCAGCACCATTTTTGCAACTTTGTTGATCACTTTTTGTATTTTTTCCAAACATTTTTGTCTCCTATACCGCATTTTATTCCCCAAAATATAAACCTTTAACTTTCAACTGCGACAATTACACTTTAGTGCAGTGTTGTTAGTTTGCGGCTCAATGCATCACAGTTATGCGAAGGCATTGTTTAATGAAGGGCCTTTGTTGAGTGCGGGAAAATTGTTTTAGTTAAAAACACGAGGTACGTCCAGAAAGTAAGCTGTGTTTGGTAATAAAATTAAATTGTGTACACATACATAAAAATTATTTATTGCACAAAACTGTATAACTCTTAAACTACTTCTCCACATAGCTGCCGAAATTTTGCAGGCATTTGTCATAGCGAGGCTCAAGTTTTTGTATACTTTCTTCATATAAGTTTGTCGCCTGTGTCTTCAACCAGTTCGAAACAATTTCTTTCAGCTCTTCGTCATTGTTGAAGTGCTGACCGTCAAGGAAAGATTTGACATCCAAAAACAGATGAAAGTCGCTCGGAGCGAGGTCAGGGCTGCACGGGGGGTTGTCAAACACGTCCCAGCCAAATCCATGTAGTGTCAAAAACTGAACTGCACTACCCATCCGTTTTGTTTTGAGTTGCTATTTAAGAATCTTTGGCACCCAACGTGAGCAAAGTTTACGAAATCTTAGTTTTTCGGTAACAATTTCCATGAACTTGTCATTGTGTGATTTGGGGAAATTCCATAGCGAGAGCACGAAATGTAAACTGGCGGTTTTCCTGGATCTTGTCATCAATCGCCTGAACAAGTTCTTCTGTAACCAAAGATGGACGCCCACTTCGTTCTTCATCGTGCACTTCACTACGTCCTTCAATGAACTGAACCGTTGGACCCGTCCTCTTACCATTGTGGCGGGAAGCGTGGTCCGCTCTCCGCAGTAATAAACTTAGAACTATCAAAGAACCTCCGATCCCATGGGTAACCTCCTGCTGTTCCTCTCGTCGGGAGGAAATCAGTCTGGCTCGTTTACGGATTGACCACTGTATTTTTACTCATCGTTTTATGTTAAATGGGGACCCTGCTCAAGTCTGCCCGCTCTGCGGTGGAGCTCTGTCGGTCCGACATGTGTTTTTAGTGTTTTAACCCAGCCGCTGTTCGCCAATCTCTCCAGCTTGGCAGGGATTCTGGCGGAAGACGAACAAGCGGTGGCCAAAGTTTTAAGCTGCTTTTAACTGTTTATTTCAGAATTTAGATTTTTTTTAACTTTTTAAACTTTATTGCTCCAAGGTTTTAAGTAGCTTTTAGATTTTTACAGACGTGCGTGTCTTTTATCTAATTTTATTTAGGATGGACCTAGCTTAGCTATTTTATCTCCTATTTTAGCACATTGTTGCTTTTTCGAGGGTCACTGATGACCGTGCCGTTGAGCACCCATAAACATCATTCATTCTCACCATTGTATCGCTCATTGCATTTTATCCGTAAAAATCGCAAATTTGCCGAAAAATTACAATTGGTTTCACTTTCCTGGCATTCAGAGAACGAATCACAGATCTTATTTAACATGCGGCGGGATTTTCAATCAACACCAACATTGTAAACAAGCACAACAAAGCGTACATGGCAGACAGCGATCTCACAGTGGCACACGTTCCTTCTCCTTGATACAGAGCGTCTACCGCGCATGTACGGACTGCGATCGCAGTGCTGCAGCGGAGATAAATTGAAACAGAACTTACTTTTTGGACGTCCCTTATATTATATGGCTAGTGCGGACTGCCATTGGCGGATCTGTGCAGTTTAGTGCAGTGTTTGTGACATTTCAATTACAATTGATGAAAAGACACCAACGCAATCGTGTTAAGGAACATACTGTGTGCTGATTGCACCTTTTCTTTACGAGGCGTTTGCCTCAGTTGTTTCGTGTTTCCTTTTTTCCCCGTGTGAGCGTGGGAAGGTTGCTTTGGTTCCTCTCTCCGAATGCTCTCCGAGCTGACGAGTCAAAGTAGTCGCGGCTCTCCTTTCACAGCGCGCGCACGGTGATTTATAATTGTCTTAGCCCCCGGGTGCAGTTCAAAATCATCTAATAACTGGTGTTGGAGTGAAATTATAATGTGTACAAAGTTTAACTTTCGAGGAAGTTTAAGTTAAAGCACTGTAGTGTAATTGTGCAAGTAAGCTGTCAGTGTGAACAAGAGATTTATTAAAGCTTTTAAATTATCAAAGTAAGTTATATAATTGTACCTTAGCCTCCGGGTACAGTTCAGTAGGCAGTGCAAACCACACGAAAAGTAAGGAATTAAAGGGCAGGAAGTGTGGAGGGCGTCAACAGTTTATTGACGAGGCGATGGCTTCTTCATGTTCGTTAAAAAAAGTGAATTTTTCAGTGATTCTACAGCGTTGCTAATTCCAGCATGTCGTATTCCTCTTTCCAAGTTCAACAACCCTATTATGAATGCATACTTGGAAACATATATTTGGAAATTTCTCCCAGATGAGACTACCTTAAGGAAATCAGGCAAGTAGTAGGTGAAAATCCACTATATTTTATACTAGATGAAACCACTGATAAATAGATGAGATATGTTCTTAAAATTTTTGTAGCACCTCTGAGTGGAAGGCAAGAGAAACCCATGTTGACGAAAATCCACGTTCTGAATAGAAGAGACAATAACAATGTAATGCGTAGTTTCAGTGGTGCATATTGTGTGCTGTGGCCTGATGGCATTCATTATGATCGAGTACTTTCAGATCAATCCTCATACATGTTTATTAAGAAGAATTGTCAAAGTACTAAAACGAGATATATTTGATATATGAATATCCTATGTCATGCCATTTGGCGCTGGCTGGCTGTATATAGCCAAAAGGTTTTGCTGCGTGTCCACCCGTTAAGTGTTTTACCGCAGGTAAGGTCGATTTCGGGATGTTGTAGGGTGAAATGTGGGTTTTTAGATTGGTGTTATTTATGAGGTTACAAACATGTACCTAGGGGTTGAAGGACTCGATGCAACGCCTTGCACCCTGGTGTTTTTATTTGTTTTTACTTTGAGGAATAATTTTGATGCCAAGTAGCTTGAAAGGATTATGTGGAGCTCAGCTTTAGATGCTGTTCGGAATAGCTCCTGGGTAATCTCGGATGCACGCAAGCCATGCGGGGTAACCGGTGCTGTCTAGAACGACGTCTAGTGGAGTCATAATCTCCCAAGGACCTGACAAGGGCGCTTCTGTGGGTGGGTAAACTTGCGTATATTTTGATGCCCAGCGCCTAATTTCATCCTCCACGTATGGAAGACTCGAGGTTTCGTGGAGCAACCTGGTAGGAAAATAACGTCCCATGGAATATATAGACCTAAGTCCTCAATTCTGTGCACGTTGGAGCCATGCTAGCCAGCTGTCTGCGGCCATGCTCCAGTTCTCGCAGGCGTAAAGCATAACCGGGATAACCAGCGCTCGGAAGAGGTATAACTTCATGCCAACTGGCATCCAGTTTGATCCCAGCATTGGATACAGGGAAGCAATTGCTCCTTGTACCTTCACCGAACGGTCCCTGATGTGTTGGCGAAAAGTTAGACCCCTGTCTAAGTTGACACCTAGGTACTGGACAGAGTTGGTGCAGTCTATCCTTCGACCTCGGTAGCTGAAGTTTGGACAGTCTGCAGGGGTGTGGCGCTTTGTAAAATGTATGGCGTGGCTTTTGTGCGAATTAACGGACATCCGCCAACACCTACACCACTGTTGTGTGACACGGAGGTGTCTTTGTAAGGGGTTGAAGGCTCTGAGGATGTGTTTGTCTTTGCAGAACAGAAGCACGTCGTCAGCGTATTGTGCCATTTCGACTCGTGGCTCTGTTGGGAAATCTGCCATAAAGACGTTGAATAATGTGGGGGATAGTACAGAGTCTTCGGGGACACCATATAAATATGAGTAGCTGGCATGCTAATTTATATGAGTACTCACCTAACGGTTGATGTTCACTTTTCCTCCAAAAGCTTTTCTACCTTAGGTTTGGGTCATCTTCAGTGAAGTCTGCTACAACTACTGCATGAGAACGTTCATCTGCCTCTCCAAGAAAGTTAAGACTCCGCCCATTGGAGGCCTCCTGATTTCTGATGCCAACTTTTGGAACTGGAACATTGGTACTGGGCAGAGATGATTGGTTGTCACCTGTGATATTAACAGGTTGGAGTTACATTGTCTCTGGGTATGAGGAAGTCAAACTTTTGGATGTTTGCCGAGACAATTCTACTTCCTCTTCTATCTCTGTTTCTGGAACGCTACCCTGGTTACCAGCTGTCTGTTGAAGATGTACTTTCTCTTCCAAGTATTTGATGGCTGTCGTAGATTGGTTGAAATATGAGTTAACTTTAACTTGATCGATAGTATACGTTGATTGACCTTCATCGCTGTTGACTTTATTGACTTGTTTAATAAATTGTCGAACACTATTACATGCTGGTATATCAAAATTCAATATATTTTCTTTTTCCCTATTTAGAATATAATTTTTCCCCAAATATCCAGTTCAGTAACAGATTGTAGATGTTTTAATAGTTGTATATTTTGACCTATTTCATGGTTACATTTCCAGAAGTGAAGGCAACTGCTGACTTATCTATCTGTTTAAGTTTTATATGTCTCAAGTGTTCCATTTGACGAGTTTTAAGACTTCTCTTACATGTTACTGGACATTTATAACCTAAATCCTATGTACTGTAATCTAACACAGGTTGCCTGTATTGCACATGCATTACACCGAGACGGTGATGTAATAAAAGAACATCATTCATATGCAAATAAATTTGTGTCTTCAACAAGAAATTGTTGAAAAAGGCTTCAGCTAAGATAAAGAATTACGTAGAAGTTACAGGCCTTGCTTTTCTAATTCATCCGATTCTCACTAAGTGAGCTACTTGTGCTGAAGACCGCAGTGTTTGAACAACTATAAGGCTATATGCAATTTCTTAAATGAAATGCCAGATGACTCTTCTCTTGTAAGAAAAGGCCAGAGAATTAGCAAGTTAACATGAGTTGCAATTCTTTCTGTGCATGGCTACTCTTTTTTGATAACGGCCATTACAACATTGTAGGAGCAGTGTCCTGAGAAAGGTTTACAATCGGCAACTCTGATGGACATAAAGACATCACTGGATATGGTCGGGAAGCAGAAGCTAAAACAGAGCTTAGCCAAAAACCCTGATAGAGGATGTTGCAACGAACAAGGATTTTAATTGCAGACTGGTAAAAGAATATGCACCACTTGTGTTTGTTGACGGTGAGCGTTCCTTTTCAACATACAAATACTTAGTGACCTAAGGTACAGCCGCACTGAAAAAAGAAAAAGAAAAAAAGAGCATCGAACTGATAAAATGCATCTGCTTCAATAGTTTTCTGGACTTGTGACAGTGAATTTTGTGTCCTTGTGTTTAGTTATTTTTTGTATTTGCCCAATTGGTTTTGTTGAGTGAAAAAAGAATGGAAAATTTGTCCCTTTTGTCTAAATTAAATCACAGTTTGCAACTATTTACTCAAAATTTCACTAAAAACACTGGCCAACAATGAAAATGTTTCGTGCTCAAAAATAGTCAGTTCAAATACATTCCCACCTGCTGAATTTAAAAGTCACCATAAATATAGCAGATTAGCTCTTCCTTTGGAGGTAAAGTGACTTTTCATTTTTACTGTCAACATTTTCAACATGGGAAATTGCATTATATCAATAGGGACTGGCCTGCAAGAAATCTTAACATTACGGAGAAAAATGTCGTTATCACGCCTCTCGTGAACCCAAAAAATATTCTGCTTTCCTCCCTGCATATCAAGCTGGGTTTAATGAAAAAATTTGTCGAAGGTATGAACCAAGAAGTGCGGGCGTTTTAAGTACAAGAGCTGTTCAATAAAGAACGATCGCATTTTTTTTTTTTGACAACGTACCTTTACTCATCCTCATGATTTTGATGGCCCTTCTCAAAATAGTCTTCCCTGAATGCAATGCACTTGTCCCAGTGTTTCTGCCAGTCTTCAAAGACATGCTGGAAACCATTTTTAGAGATCCTTCAAAATCGCCTCCGCAGCCTTCACCACTGCTTCTGAAGATGGATAATGCCTCCCACGAAGGAATTTCTTCAAGTTAGGGAATAGAAAAAAGTCACATGGGGCTAAATATGAACTATAGAGAGGGTGAGGAATGCACTTCACGTTGATTTTTGCAAGATATTCGGCAACAACATTGGCAATAATTGGCCGCGCATTATCGTGGTGCAGCATCCAGCCTGCTTCACGGAAATGCGGTCTTTTGCGCCTGATATGGATACTCCCTGGAGTATTGTCCAGTTACTGATGTGTGTGCAGGTACAACATGCTGATAAACCATTCCATGAATGTCAAAGAATGAGATGACCATAACTTTATCAGCAGAAGCAACCACTTTTGCTTTTCTGGGAGTTGGTGATGAAGGAGATTTCCACACTGAGCTTTGCTGTTTGCTCTCAGGATCAAAATGATGTAGCTAAGTTTCATCAGCAGTGATTACGTTTGAAGGAAACTTCGGATCTTCCTCTAACATCAACTTTAACTGCATGTTACCTCTATTGCAGCCGTAGGCGATACTGAACATGTCTAAACTTGCCTGGTTCTCACAGGCGGGAACCAGGCGTACCAACAATGAAACTTCTACGGCGTGTTTGTTTCACATTAATCTAACTAATTGAATTTTAGTGCGAAAAATTATGTTCGTATAAGATCTATGATCATTCTTTATTAAACTGCCCTCGTACATAAGAGAGAAATTTCCGAAACTAAGTGATGCAAAATATTAGGAAGGCATTTTTGTTGGGTCACAAATTCGAGAACATGTAAATGATTCTGCATTTGACCAAGTTTTGGAGGGAAAGAAAGGCAAACTTCAGAAGCCTTCAAGGGTGTTTGTTCGTGGAATTTTAGGAAACAAAAGAGATGATAACTACACGTATTTGGTGGCAGTACTCCTGCAAAGGTACCATAACCTTAGATGTAACATGTTCCTTAAAATCCATTGTCTCCACTCCCTCTAGACCTTTAACCTCTTAGTTGTAGAGTTCTTAGTGATGAACGTGTAGAAAGATCCCACCAGGGCATTTCGGTTATGGAATTAAGATATTAGAACCATTTGAACGAAGCAGTGCTAGGGATGCTCCCGAATTCCCCTACAAGAGTTAAGTTAAAAGACGACGACCTCTTGAAGCCACCATATGACTCTCTTCAGACACCATCATTTGTGAGGTACCCTTCCAGCAATTTAGAACTCTTAGGATGCAACTACCATTTTAAAAAGGAATCAAATGCACGTTCAGTGTTGTTAGCATATGTAATTAAAATTTATGTTTTTCTCTTAATCCGTTAATATGAAATAATTATATGTAGTGTATATCACAGAAAATAGAGCTAAGTAAAGTTTTTCATTGTCATATTCGTTTTAACAAACCAAAATTACTAAGGATAGACTCATTAAGTGCTGGAACCATTCAAAAGAATTTTTTGTTGCCCAGTGGAATTTTATGACTTACAACAGGAAACGCTCGCCTTCACATTTATAGTGTTCTAAGTGCAAGGATGTCTGAGAAATGCAAGCACCCAGCTAGTCATGGTAGAATGCTTCGAATAACAGCTGATTACTCCATTCAAACGCAAGGATGACACATACCAAATCCTCCTCTTTCTCATACTGACAGCAACACTAACATTGTTGTTATTCATTACTGAATTACACATGACAATCTCTTAAAAGGTAAACATTTCTTAAGAGCCAGGATTTAGAAACTAGTAGAAGAGCCTGGAGACATTGCCTCTCGCTCCAACATAAGCTCATCGGACAAAAAATTAGTCATCTCTGAAGAAATCAATGATGAACCTTTAGGACTCGATAGATGGTGCTGTGGTTACGTCAAGTGGTTAGCTGCTAGCCTACTGTCTCTTGTTGATCAATGGGTCATAGAAAGCTGTGAGACATGATGTGTCAGGCATTCAAGGTAATGCAATATGGGGAAATGTAAAGACGTAACAGAGTGGCAAAAAGGGGCAATCGCGTTTGGCCATGCAAATGGCTGTCCGGATTTGTTGGTGTGTTGAAGCAGTCTGTCAAACGGGTCTAGACGCTGTGTTTTTTTTTAATTTACGTCCTCCAACGTTAAGTCATATCGGACGGTGAATAAATTTGGTGAAATGATGCTCAAATGAGTCCAGGGTCCGTGGAGCTTAGAGCTACCCGACATTCGTCTTGAAGGATACGAAGGATAAGGGAAAACCCCGGAAAAAGCTTATCAAAGTAGGCCGCGCTGTAGCTCAGTGGTTAGACCGTTTGGCTCTCACCAAGGCGGCCCGGGTTCGATCCCAGGTGACCGCAAAGTGAGATCTGTGGTGGACAACACGGCGCTGGGGCGGGTTTTCTCCGGGACCCCCGGTTTTCCCCGCCATCTCATTCCACCGGTGCTCCATCTTCATCTCATGTATCATCAGTGTCACCGCCTGCGATGCCATATGCAGTAAAAGCGGGCGCTAAACACTACACATTCTTATCCAGGTAACTCACCCTGACCGAGATTCGAACTCGGGACCTCTTGAACGTGAGGCAGACATGCTACCATCTAGGCTACTGAGGCGGGAACGCTGTGGTTCAACGCAAGTAGCCACGAAACACAACGTCGGAATTGTGGTCGGAAAAGGTCGAAAAGGTCGAAAAGGAGGGACCGGAGATGACTTTCACGGCTAGTAAACGCAAATCGCTTCCAAACCCGGAAGGAATTGTTCCAGTCCGTGAATTCAGGCCCATACCGATCTGATAGCGAAAAGACATTCTGGCGAGTACTCTATTCCATGAACATTTGGTGTCGGACATCTCGAAAGAGGTGCCTTCTCAGGAGACACCAAATGTGGACAGTAGGTAACTGGCGGAATGTCTTGTAGTCCAATGAATCATGTTTTTGCCTCAATTTGAATGACGCACGTCGTTGGGTGTACCGCCGGCCTTATGAAGCACTTCATCCGGGTTGTGTACAGAGTCAGGTTCAAGCCGAAGGTGGGTCAGTAATGTTTTGGGGGGTGTTTTGTTTCTAAGGAATTGACCCTTTCATTAGGTGACCAAAATAATGATCTAGAGTGTTTCTTTAAACATTCTGATTGAGCAGGAGTTGCCATTTAGTCAATATCTCTATGGTGATTGTGCTGTTGCATCCCTATATTACAATATGGCAGCTGCAGGTTTCATTTAGCTAGAAGAGTGTTGAAATGGTTCGAGGAATGCACACACCTTATCATATCTTGAATGGCATGCAAAGTCATCCAACTTGAACCCAAATAGAAAATTAGGGGATATGTTGGAAAAGTTGGTGAAACGCCGAAATCAGCATCCCCAAAAATTTGTGGATTTGCGAGAGCATCTCATACGTGAGTGGTGTCAGTTCGATGTGTCATACTTATAGGACCTCTTGGATGCACTTCCTATCCGAATCCAGGCAGTTATCAGGTCTAGGGATGGTGTTACGCGTTATCAATATTAAGTTGACCAAGGGTGAGTAATTTTTTGTCCAGTGAGATTATATTAGTCGTATTTCAGCAGGACACTAGAGTACTCTGGGATCCTAGGTCCTGTACGTATCTTCATGAACTCGACCAACTGTTTCTTGTTCATGAAGTTGTAGTCATACTACTGGGTGGATGATGTAGGCAGTTGAAGAAACAGATGATGCTACGAAATCAGTCATATGTTTCTCGCTGATGAGTCCACACTTGAGGAGTTCTATAGACAACTTATACTTTCAAAGTCTATTTCTATTGGCCTCGAAAATAAGGAGTGACTAACGTATCACAACGACTACAGTGAATTCCATCTTGGGACCTTCCTGGTATAGAATGCTAGCCATTTCCATGTATAATGTAATATAAGACTAAACCGGCTAACAGCCACATGGGACATAACTTAAGACACGGTATAGGCTGAATAAGTGATTAAAACATGGGAATAAAGAGAAAGGGCTGGAAAGAGTGACATAGCAGTATGAAAAAAGACATAATAATATATAATTCTCAAATTAGTCAAGAGACTGACCGCCAGACGAAACTGCTGAGAGGCTGAGTTAGCCACAGGAAACAAGGATGACTTCCCAGATTTGGAGTGGATTGGAAAGATATGATGCTTGTTGTTCAACAGCAGCCATGTACTAGGATGAAGCAACTCTTCGGCTCCCTCTGCAGTTTGGTTTTGAAATCCTTGGTGTTGATTTCAAAAGCCAAGTTCAACAATAGAGTTCAGGTTTCGCTGTCGAATTATTTGATGTGCTCCCAAGTTCAGAATGGCTTAATTTTGTCTTGGGCGTATCTAAGGGATGGGACGTTAAATAAAATCATGGGAAAATTTGCTGCCTACAGAATAGATGAATTACAGTCTATTTTGCGCTAGCTGTAACCATAGTAACAGAAATATATATGTTTTACTTTCCTAAGACAGCATACACACTCGACAGGGATAAAGCACGATATTTATCCATGATTCCGCAGTGTTTTATGCACTGCCTGACAGAAAGCAGGATAAATACAATTCCAAGACTCTTCCTTCATATCCTTATCTTCCAGAGATATTCAAGGGGGTCAAAAAAGTTTCCGACCTCAGGATGATGATGGCAGAAATTGTAAATAAAAGCGTGTGAATACCGCTGTTCATCTGTTGACAGTTACTCACCAACGTTTCAGCCATTTAGGATGCTCAGTTGTTATGTAACAGTCGTTTGAGTGAGTTTGTGTAAGTGTTTTTTTATGAAAATGGACAAAATCGAGTATCGATCTGTCACTAAATATTTGTTTTTGAAAGGCAATACGCCTACGAATATCAAAGAGGAGTTGGATTCTGTGTATGGGGACTATGTACCATCATTTACCACAGTGAAATTTTGGGCAGCTTAATTTAAATGTGCCCGTAAGAGCCTGGGAGACGGTGAACGTTAGGGAGGTCCAAAAATTGCAACTATCGACTAAAGCATCGCCAAAGTTCAGCCACCAAATTAAAGCGAGAGAGTTGGAAGAGGCTATGAACATGTCAAAAGAACGTGTTTGTCACTTATTAAATCAACATTTAGACATGAGAAAGCTCTCCGCGCCTTGGGCACCGATTGTGCTCACTTAAGACCAAAAACGTGTTCAAATGAACATTTCCAACACTTCTTTCGCGCAGGTTAGGTGCAATAAATCCGAGTTTTGGCGCCGATTAATTGCTGTAGATGAAACTTAGATACACCACCATACGCCCGAAACAAAAATACAGTCCAAATAGTGTACTGTAAAGGGGGAAGCAGCTCCAAATGTGGAAGGCTGCTTTTTCGGTTAGGGAAAGTGACGGCGACTGTTTTTTTCGGATAGTAATGGAGTTATTTTGATCGATTTTCTTCAAAAAGCAATATCCATTACTGGAGCAGACTACGCGTCATTACTTGAAAAGATGAAGGCAAAACTTGCAAAAAATGACGATATTTGCAGAACAAAAAATACTGATTCACCAAAACAACGCACCGCCTTACACTTCAGTGGTTGCAATGACGAAAATCCACGAATCACGAATTGAGCTGCTTGAGCTTCCACCTTACTCACCAGATCTAGCCCCAAGTGACTTCTTTTTGTTCCCTCATCTGAAAACTGCGCCGAGTGCTATTTGGACGGGTTACAGAGATGGGAGCATCGCTGGGAAAAGTGTGCAGAGTTACAAGGAGACTACGTTGAAAATCGACGAGTGCTATTTGGACGGGTTACAGAGATGGGAACATCGCTGGGAGAAGTGTGTAGAGTTACAAGGAGATTGTGTTGAAATACGCCGAGTACTATTTGAACGGGTTACAGAGATGGGAACATCGCTGGGAGAAGTGTGTAGAGTTACAAGGAGATTGTGTTGAAATACGCCGAGTACTATTTGAACGGATTACAGAGATGGGAACATCGCTGGGAGAAGTGTGTAGAGTTACAAGGAGATTGTGTTGAAATACGCCGAGTACTATTTGAACGGGTTACAGAGATGGGAACATCGCTGGGAGAAGTGTGTAGAGTTACAAGAAGACTAAGTTGAAAAACGTCGAGTACTATTTGGACGGGTTACAGAGATGGGAGCATCGCTGGGAGAAGTGTGTAGAGTTACAAGGAGACTATGTTGAAAAACGCCGAGTACTATTTGGAGGGGTTACAGAGATGGTGGCATCGCTGGGAGCAGTGTGTAGAGTTACAAGGAAAATATGTTGAAAATCGACGAGTGCTATTTGGACGGGTTATAAAGATGGGAGCATCGCTGGGACAAGTGTGTAGTTACAAGGAGATTGTGTCGAAATACGCCGAGTACTATTTGAACGGGTTACAGAGATGGGAACATCGCTGGGAGAAGTGTGTAGAGTTACAAGAAGACTAAGCTGAAAAACGTCGAGTACTATTTGGACGGGTTACAGAGATGGGAGCATCGCTGGGAGAAGTGTGTAGAGTTACAAGGAGACTATGTTGAAAAACGCCGAGTACTATTTGGACGGATTACAGAGATGGAAGCATCGCTGGGAGAAGTGTGTAGAGTTACAAGGAGACTATGTTGAAAAACGTCGCATATTATATGGAGGGGTTACAGAGATGGGAGCATCGCTGTGAGAAGTGTGTAGAGTTACAAGGAGACTATGTTGGAAAACGCCGAGTACTATTTGGATGGGTTACAGAGATGGGGCATCGCTGGGAGAAGTGTGTAGAGTTACAAGGAGACTATGTTGGAAAACGCCGAGTACTATTTGGATGGGTTACAGAGATGGGAACATCGCTGGGAGAAGTGTGTAGAGTTACAAGGAGACTATGTTGGAAAACGTCGAGTACTATTTGGATGGGTTACAGAGATGGGGCATCGCTGGGAGAAGTGTGTAGAGTTACAAGGAGACTATGTTGGAAAACGCCGAGTACTATTTGGATGGGTTACAGAGATGGGGCATCGCTGGGAGAAGTGTGTAGAGTTACAAGGAGACTATGTTGGAAAACGTCGAGTACTATTTGGATGGGTTACAGAGATGGGGCATCGCTGGGAGAAGTGTGTAGAGTTACAAGGGGACTATGTTGAAAAGACGTCGAGTAATATTTGGACGGGTTACAGAGATGTGAACATCGCTGGGAGAAGTGTGTAGAGTTACAAGGAGACTATGTTGAAAAAACGTTGAGTACTATCTTGACGGGTTACAGAGATGTGAGCATCGCTGGGAGAAGTGTGTAGATTTACTAGGAAACTACGTTGAAAAACGTCGAGTACTATCTGGACGTGTTACAGAGATGGGAGCATCAATGGGAGAAGTTTGTAGAGTTACAAGGAGACTATGTTGAAAGACGATGAGTACAATTGGGACGAGTTACAGGGATAGGAGCATCGCTGGGAGAAGTGTGTAGTGTTACAAGGAGACTATGTTGAAAAACGCCGAGTACTCTTTGGACGGGTTACAGAGATGGGAGCATCGCTGGGAGAAGTGTGTAGTGTTACAAGGAGACTATGTTGAAAAACGCCGATCACTATTTGGACGGGTTACAGAGATGGGTGCATCACTGAGAGAAATGTGTAGAGTTACAAAGAGATTATGTTGAAAAATGAAACAAAGTTCTGAAAAACGTCTTGTATCTTTTTGGGGGGCGGAAACCTTTTAGAGCACCGAGTACTTCACGTCGGTCAAGATGGAACTGGGTGACTTGACAAGGCAGTGGAAAGCTACGAAGCGACATAAACCTCAAAACTATTACATGTAACTGCCTAGCAGTTGTCTATTGGTGGAGAGCCACGCGGCTCTATTGAACTTCCATACCCGCGCCGCGATAGCAGTAATTAAGCAAATGTAGGAAGTTTTGGCAACAGCAAGACAAGAAGACGAGAAGCAGCGGAAGCTCAAAGCAGCATCCCAAACTTCAGAAACACGTCGCTTCAGCAGACACGGCGCATCATCGCTATAAAGTTTTCCTGGTACTTGCTTAAAGTTGGCACCCGCTATGGATCACACTAGTAGTCCTCTTTTGGATTTGGAATCCAATTGTCTGTCTTCGTAACTGATCACAATATCATCATATTTAGTGTAGTAATATGATTTTTTTTAAATATTTGATATTTATTTGTACAGTTTCACTACAGTGACTGTAACATCGAACATGTAATTGTTATACATCCTGTACAAATACATGAAATTGCCGACTTAAGATTTACGCGCTGACTCAGGTCCCCTGACTATAAACCTTTGGTTTTCCCGAGTAGTTTGCAGTCATTTCCTCTTACCCTTTGCTTATTTTACCCTAATCCATTTTTCTTTTAACTTTTATAAGAAATCCCCTATACATCTATTTTTCTTTTCAGTCATACCCGTTAACATGCGTAACGTCACTACCTCTTTGCTCACACTGTCCCATTTCTTATCCCATATTTTTCTCCTTCAATTTCTTAACTCGTTACATTCTATCAGATAATGAACAGTGCTCTCTTCATCTACACAAAATTCACATATCCCTACCTCATTACTTCTCAACACTTTTAGATATATTATTCCTACTCTCATCCATGCTATATCTTCTCTACCAATTTTGTCACATTGATCTATATATTTTCCCTATCCCATTCTGTCTTTAATTGCTTATAAAATTTCAAAGATTTCTTTTCTTCTATATTTTCACATATATCCTGCCTATCTATATCTTGTACTCTGGTTCTCACTTCCTTCCAAAAACGATATGATTTGACTTCTCTGCTCTCCATAAATCTTCCATGGCTATCTTCGATACCGTTCTTTCCAAATCTGATCAACTGTTTGTGTTCTTAAAGCTTTTCTGTTGCTTCATGTACAGATTCAATAATTCCCTTTTCTGCTCTTTAACACATTTGTAATATGTTTTCTTATTACAATCCCTCGGTGAGGCGACTTAGCTTCCTCAGGATGTAGAATCGAAGATCTCTCCAACTTCCTTGTTACTGCGATGATGTAGAATTGACTATCCGCCGGCAGCTCCGTCGATGAGCGATGAACTGTGTAATCTCAGGCAGTGGTACCGCGCCAACAACAGAATGGTAGATGGTGGCAACAAAACTGATTTTAAACACTGCTTTACTTTTTGAGAATTTATTTTCTCAGTGAATTATTACACAACCTATGTTTTAAAACATGATTTACAAACATCTTTCCTGATTTTAAAGGCGTAGTGAACGCAACAGCGTGCCATTCATCATTTACGTATTTTCTTTTGTATCTTGCCGGAAACCAGCAGTCCTCTTGCAATTTAATAGTGCGTCTGTGTCCGAGACGTTATCTATAACACGTCTGACCATATCAAAAGAACCTTAAGGAATGAGACCTTTCTCAAGTGAAGATGAAATAAAATTAAAATTTTTACAGAACTCGGATTGGTTCATTCTACCATGTCTTGTTGCTAAGGGACCAAAACTTGAATTTGATTGGCTTGACGTCAAAGGTTGAATTTCTGGGCAGTTCCATAATTTGGAATAATAATAAATCTAGGCAATGTGTTGTGACACAAACAAAGCCATCTTGGTTTAACCTTTTCATTAATTTCAGAGGGCCATGTTTGCTTTACATCTCCATATATGGAAATTTTAACGAATTTCTCGAATTATATGAATAATCAGCTTCACACTTATACCAGAGTTTCAGTATTCTCTCTATTATTATTCCCCTCCTTTTTGTATTACCCAACTCTAATAATGCCACTTCTCTTGGTGCCGATTTTGACAGACCTAGTAGTTCTTTACAAAACAATCCATACATCTGGTCTAATTGTGTTCCTATCTCTGATGTGCCTCATACCTACACTGCATACATTGTTCTGGCTTCAAAGATCGCTTCATATATTCTTTCTAACCATCTAACTGACATCTCCACTTTATATTTACATATTCTTACGACATTGCCGCCCTGCCATTAGCTATCACTCTGACTTGTGCGCCCCACTCTCCACTGCCATGCCATGCCATGCCATGCCCTGTGGTGCTGGCTGGCTGTATACAGCCAGAAGGTTTTTGCTGCGTGCCTACCCGTTAAGGGTTTTACCGCAGGTAAGGTATTCGAACGGGATTTTGTAGGATGGATATGGTGTAGGTTTTGAGGTTGATGAATTTTTTGAGGTTACAATTATTGTAGCTTCGGGATGAAAGGACAGGAAGCAATACCCAGCACCCTGGTGTTTTTATTTTAGTTTAGGATGGGGAGAATTTTGTTGCAAAACAGCTTAGGAGATTATGTGGAGCTCAGCTTTAGCTGCTGTTAGGATTAGCTCCTGGGTTATCTTGGGTGCCCGCATGCCATAAGGGGGACCCGATGTTGTCTAGAACGGCGTCTAGTGGGGTCACAATCTCCCAGTGATCTAACAAGGGCGCTTCTGTGAGTTGGTAAAGTTGCGTAGAATTTTGAGGCCCGGCGCCTAACTTCGTCATTCACATATGGAAGTCCTAAGGCTTCGTGAAACAACCTGGTAGGAAAATAGCGACCCACAGAATAGATAGACCGTAGTCCTCTATTCTGTACCGGTTGAAGCCATGGCAACCAGCTATCTGCGGCCATGCCCCAGATCTAGCAGGCATATTGCATCACGGGGATTACCAGCGCTCGGAAGAGGTATAACCTCAAGCCAAGCGTATATGAAGCCTGGGACATAAGTACTTACAATAGTAAGTCGCCACAAACGGTGTATCTCGGATGTGAGAGACCCTAGTGATCTACCGGGAAAATATGCGAGTCTACTGGAGAATTTAATGTCAGGACGGCACATTGGCCACGGTAGCTCAAAGGTTAAGAGCGACTGGACGGAAAACAGGAGATCCGTGGTTCAAATCCCGGCCATGGCATTTAATTTCTTCATGTTGACTCTATCCATCGAATATCTTAGCCTATGTACGGCTAGTGTGGAGAAATGATCAATTTCCATCAATTAACCTATAACTTATCCAATTTTTAAGAAATCTTTTCTTTTGAGCCAATAATTTGCTGTTATCTGTTTTATTACTAAGTCTATAGACCAAATTGCCAAACATACTAAAAGAGCTAAAGTTGGTGTTGTTGTAGCGACTCCTAAGCATCTTAATAAAGCTTGTCTTTGAACACTTCTAATTATTTTAATATGTTTCTGATATTTTAATCTATTTCCCAATATTACAGCTCCATACCCAATTATCCCTATTATAAAGCTCATGTGATAGAGTTTTACTGTATCCGTAGGTAGTTTAAAAGTCCTTGTGGTTAATGTTGATACTTTCATTATTATTTTCCTAGCCTTATTTGTTACTTCTTTTAAAAACATCTATACTGTAGCAATATCTCACAAGTAGATAATTTTTTTGACATTAAGTTCATTTAGATTTGGTAAATCTTATTAGGTTTGTCAAAACCTGTGCCAGCATTCGCAGTCTCTTAAGGCCTGCCTGAAGTAGACTGTATTTATTTTCTTCCCTTTATAATGTAAGGTTAAGAAAACTTCTTCGAATACCAAATATAGGACCAAACGGAAAATTCTCTGCTTACACTCACACTATTAGCACAGTTTAATTTTCCATTGATCCACTGTATTTCTAAATTCGATGGCGCACCGGTAATTATGAAACGTTTCAATAGCGTATTGTTTGTTTTACGCTACTAAACATTTAGTGTGTTTGATTTTATTTATTGTTCCTCTATATTTGAACCCCATGTCGACAATGAACAAACAGTGCTTCAAAGTTTCGGTCTTTTATATGCTTTAAATGAGCAATATCCTATAGGCTGCTTGATAAAGTATGTCAATATATTGACAAACACACACAACCCCATTCAGTTAACCTATTTCGGGAATGAATAAAGCCAATATTTGTAATAAACACAGAAAGAGCACTGGAATTTCTGGCCAAGTGTTTGTGCACGTCGAATTCTGCCATTTCAAGTGTTCTTAATGGTTCTGTTACAGTGAAACAAATGACTTAGCAAACGTACTTCGGTACTGAATGAGCAGGATACTTGCTGGAGTATCGTAGTGAGGACAGTTATATTAAAAAATAGGGCATTTGTGTTTGTACCTTGGTGTAAGGTCATCTACTAGCTATTCACTTTGATAATTCATTTACCAGTGCAAAGCTAAATTCATTCTGTCGACATAAGGCTATAAAACGCCCACTAATTTTATTTTGTAAATTACAAAAGCATTAAAAGCTATTCACAAAACATATTTACTTGAATACCAATACTTGCAGTGTAAAAATGAGGTTTCGAAGAAGAACTGAACTTTTAGTCATTGCTAACTCTGGGCAGAAGAACTAAGAAGGACTTTTGAGAGAAAGTGGGCCGCAATATCCAAAGAGAGAGAAACATTGCAAATAAAACGACGGAACTAAACTGTAGCATAATAAAACTGGTGAAAATTTTCAGTAAGTACAGTTAGACTACAAAATTCAATGCTATAGCCGGAATTTGAACCACGGATCTCCCGGTCTATCTCCGGCTACTCTTAGCTATTGAGCTACCATGAACAACATGTCGTCATGACGTTAAACTCTCCAACTGACTCGTATGTTTCCCAGTCAACCACTAGGGGCTCTCATATATAACGAGACACACATCTTTTGTGGCGACTTTCCTTTACAAACTGGTCCACCTGCGGCTCCCAACACAAATGGTCAACATCCTACACAGCTTCTTGTGGCACCGCACATTCTAAGTCACAGTAGTGGGGAAAACATCTACACTCAGACCAGTGAGAGGCGGAGTCCCCGAAGGCTCTGTAATATCCCCCACCTTATTCAACGTCTTTATGGCAGATTTCACAACAGAGCCACGAGTCGAAATGGCACAATACGCTGACGACGTGCTTCTGTTCTGCAAAGACAAACATCCTCAGAGCCTTCAACCCGTTACAAAGACACCTCAGTCTCACACATCAGTGGTGTAGGCGTTGGCGGATGTCCGTTAATCCGGAAAAAAGCCATGTCATAATTTTTACAAAGCGCCACACCCCCGCAGACTGCCCCAACTTCAGCTACCGAGGTCTAAGCATAGAGTGGACCAACTCCGTCCAGTACCTAGGTGTCAACTTAGACAGGAGTCTAACTTTTTGTCAACCTATCAGGGACCGATCGGCGAAGCTACAGGGAGCAATTGCTTCCCTGTATCCAATGATGGGGTCAACCCCGATGCCAGTTGGCATGAAGTTATACATCTTCCGAGCGCTGGTAATCCCGGTTATGCTTTACGCCTGCGAGATCTGGGACATGGCCGCAGACAGCTGGCTATCATGGCTCCAACGTGCACAGAATAGAGGACTTAGGCCTATATATTCTGTGGGACGTTATTTTCCTACCAGGTTGCTTCACGAAGCCTCGAGTCTTCCATACGTGGAGGATGAAGTTAGGCGCCGGGCATCAAAATTATACGCAAGTTTACCCAAACACAGAAGCGCCCTTGTCAGGTCCTTGGGAGATTATGAACCCACTAGACGTCGTTATAGACAGCACCGGTTACCCCGCATGGCTTGCGGTTATCCGAGGTAACCCAGGAGCTAATGCGAACAGCAGCTAAAGCTGAGCTCCACATAATCCTTGCAAGTTGCTTGTTATCAAAATTATTCCCCAAATTAAAAATAAATAAAAACAGCAGGGTGCAAGGCGTTGCACATGTACATGTTTGTAACCTCATAATCGACATCAATCTAAAAACCCACATCTCACCCTACAACATCCCGAAATCTATACCTTACCTGCGGTAAAACCCTTAACGGGTGGGCACGCAGCAGAAACTTTCTGGCTATATACAGCCGGCCAGCACCGCATGGCATGGCATGTGGCGACTTACTATGCTGTAAGTACTTAATGATGCCATATTTGTATACTGTCTGTAATATACTTTAAACCAATTTCTGTTTCATTAAAATACTTAATAAATACGAAAGATATGAATCTGTAATTTTAGAAGTAATTTTACACCATGAATATTATTTACTCTTGTGAATTTTGCACAGAAATTTTAGTCTGCAGCAACAATATCGTTTCTTTCAAGCAGAAATTTCTGACAATCATTGGTTCTCCCTCATATGAGCGCAAGAGATTTGAGAACATTATACATAGAAGATACAGAATCCGTATATTCCGTTTTCCCCGTCATTAAATTGGTTAGCCTTTTGGCAGTTGGATAGCTGGATATTCATCTTTGTCATATAAATCGTAAATTGTTCTTAGTCAAACACACTTCTGAGAGTTGTCTAAGTTGGTAGCACGTATTTTATCTGCTCGATATTTCCCTGGAGATCTAAATATTGAAACTCTGCTAATTTGGTTAGATGGTAGCGTGTCTGCCTCACGTTCAAGTGGTCCCGAGTTCGAATGTCGGTCAGGGTGGGCTACCTGGATAAGGTTTATTCCGGGGTTTTCCCTTATCCTTCAAGACGAATGTCTGGTAACTCTAAGCTCCCCGGGCTGATTTGAGCATCATTTCACTCATTTCATTCATCGTCCAATATGACTAAATGTTGGAGGACGTATATTACAAAAAAAAAAAAAATCTGCTAATTTGGTAAACTGTCTGTCTTCTTTAACAATGTTCATCACAGAATGAGCAGTCACGTGACAAGCTTAATATTAATTCTCGACTCTGAGCGAAATTTGTACTTTCGGAAATGTCTTTAATTGGCACCTGTTTGAAAAAAGAATAAACATCAAAAAGAATATTTGTAGTCTATTTATGTAAAATCTTATGAGTTGTTTGGCAGTTACTACTAGACGCACCAGTACTAGACTTGCTAAGCGGTATGTTTACTAACTTTCAAAAGCACGTGTACACTCTTGAAAGATCATCACTTTACTGAATGCAAGGTACAAAAGACAACTGTGCTACAAACATGGGGTTTGGACAGTCATGGGAAAAACAAAATATTACAGTTAGTATGTTTAGAGCGTGCAAAGAAATTAGCCATAAGCTTTTTTTAATATATTTTTTTATTTAATAAAAAATATATCTTTGTATACAAATATATATTTTTCTTTTTCTTATTTAACCGTTTGTTTACTGTTTCCGTTTATTTTACTGTCTGTTTGCTATAGTTTCACACATGTACCCTATACATATAAACACCCACGCCCAGGGCGGGACTCGAACCCGCGACTCTCTACGCGGTGGAACACTAGAGACACGCTTTAGTGATCATGGCTACGAGGGCCGGGTTGAAAAATCACCACCCCCACCGCCGGGAATATAACCCGGGACCTCTAGCACGGCAGCCAGGTGAGATGCAAACACTACGTGTGTCAAGATACAACCACTAAATTAAAGCTATTTTTATCGGCTTCAAGTTTGTTGTAATTTCATATATATAGCCCCACACACACGCAAACCATACATAGGTGCATTGTGCTTTCAGGGCTGATGTTAATACCTTTCCACTAACTTGATTTGATTCTGCAGAAAGGAATTTGGTTAATAAAACTATTCTTATTATATTTGTAGAACTATGTTTCAAATTATCTGACACACAATGTCTGCTTTAGCAAATTAAGCAACTAAATTAATGCTTTAAATTAAGCAATTAAATATATTTGCTGTTTTAAATGTATTGCAGTAATTGAAAAGACTAAACTGAATGGTTCGGCAAAGCGAGTTAGTATGCATGCTTAACTGTACAGCGTTGCACGCACCGCATTGACTAGTAGCGGTAGAACAGCCACGCCTAGCCCAGCCTTATGTTCATTCCTATTTTGTAGCTAGTTACCCTATTAGGTAAATTGATGAAAATTAGTCGTTTTTCCTCAATAGCCGTGTGAAAGCGTATACTGTATCTCTCACTGTGACTTTACCTATTCAAATTGTCGCCTACACACGGCGACGGTAAAATGTTCTTGGAATAGCCAACCAGGATTCTAAAATCCATCTCCCTTTCAAGAAAGACACTCTTGGCCTTTTCATAAAAGTGGGATAGTTGTGAAATGTGAATTTTGATCGTTGTTAATGCTTCTTTTAGATTAAACTTTCCATAATATAACTTTGTTGTTGAAATGTGCAGTGTTTAACGCCCGCTTTCACTACATACGGCACCGCAGGCGATGACACTGATGGTACATGAGATGAAGATGGAGCACCGGTGGAATGAGATGGCGGGGAAACTGGAGATCCCGGAGAAAACCCACCCGAGCACCGTGTTGTCCACCACAAATCTCACTTTGCGGTCGCCTGGGATCGAACCCGGGCCGCCTTGGTGAGAGCCAAGCGGTCTAACCACTGAGCCACGGCGCGGCCCTTAACTTTGTTGTTATTTTAATATACTTTAATAATGAGGATGGAGAGAAGGAGACGGAGAGGAGGTGGAGAGGCAGAGAAAGAGAGACGTATATCATGTTTAAACTAGGTTATTATTGAACCTTTAGCTTTGGTAACTGAAGCAGTGGAAATGTTTGCTTCAAAGATTTCGCTGATTGCTTTCAGATGTTTCCGGAAGCAGTTTCGTTGAGTTTGTTTTGTTTCCAGCTTTTTCATTCCCCTTTCATCTACGTCTTCAATACTTTTAAAAGTTTTCAAAGGCGCATGCCACATACGGTATTACTGTGTGGTATATTTTGATCAGAACTGCAAGCATGAACATTCTAAATACCTAAAATAATTATAGATGTCATTTATTTATTTATTTAAAGTTACACACTGGGCAAGTAATGGGGTTTGCCTCTTTTCCTTTTGCTTTTGTAGCAGCTTACGGTGTTTATTTTTTGCAATTTAGGTCCTCCAACGTTAAGTCATATCGGACGGGGAATTAAATGTGTGAAATGCTCCTCCAATGAGTCCAGGGTTCATGGAGCTTACAGTTACCCAAAATTCGTTTTGAAGGATAAGGGAAAAGCCCGGAGAAAACTTTAGGCAGGTAACTCACCCTGACCGAGATACAAACTCGCGACCTATTAACGTGAGGCAGACACGCTACCAACGACGCTACCCGGGGCGGGCGCAGCTTACGGTGATCACGTATATACCTACGGTTTAACACTTTGTTACAAATCATGGCTCTCTCACTCAATGATGGAATATAGTTGATTCAATGCTATTTTGAAAGCAAAGGGGGCTTTCCTCAAAGTTTGATAAACATTAAAACACTTAAGGATGTGAGTTAAGTTTTTGCTCACTCCTAATTTTGTGGACTTATTCACGAAGTTCAAAGAAACTTGTTCTGTTGCTGATAGGAAGAAATCTGAAAGGATAAAGATAATAAGTGTTTGACTCCACCTAACCAAAAACTACAGCCTACACATGGCTAGTGAGGAAGAACAATTAATTTCCATTAATGAACCTATTAAGCCTGGGATTTATTATGTGTTTCAAATGGGAAGATGTTTGTCCTTGAGCCCTACTACGTGAGCAAACAATTGGAGTCCTGCGGTGTTCTCGTATTGCATTCCCCCTAAGTGGTGTGTGACGAAAGCCAAATTAATCAATCTCTAATAAATACTATTCGCGCTAAGACAAAAATTCAGATTTTGCAAAAACTGATCCATGAGGAAGGAGAGAGTAATGTGTTTAACATAACCGTAGAAACCCTCATATTTTTAGCCCAAATAGTTTTCCTAATACAAATAAATAAAGTAGATACCATTATATTATAACAATGCATTGTGACGTAAGCACCGTAAAGAATATCATTGTTGGTTGGCATGTATGCGTGAACGTATATTTGAAATTACTCAGAACTGAAACGAAAACATTTGATAAAAGAGGAGTGGTAAAAGAAATATGTACTTTGAATAAGCCAAAGTGTTTGTTAAATTCGATAAGAGGAAACAATACACTTCTAGTCTGGCAGAACGTGTCTGTTCACATTATATCTTTGTTTATCAAAGGTTCGTAATCTCTATTTACTCTAGAGAGTTCAAAGCAGTATTATTCAGTTACAGTTCCATGAAAAAGTGTATCAGCTGAATCAATGAGACGCTATACACCTCCCAACCCATTACCACTGCCACAACAATCCAATAAAGTTAATGTGGGCTTAAATTATTGTCGCGCAGAAGGCGAACTCGCGTTGCCGATCGATAATGCGGACTGGCGGTGGCGGGGGGTGACGCAAGGGGTGGCACCTCCTCCTACCGCGCGAAGGTGCACGAAGGCTCCAGAATGATTTCCCCCTCCATAATGGAAGAATCGAGAGACTTCGGGGCGATCGATACAAGCGAGGCGACAGCGAGTTGAGTGAGTGACCGTGAGCCGGGCGGACGTGTAGTTGAGTTGAGCGGACGTGTAAAGACGAACTGACAAGGTTGAATGGTGTAAATTAAATTGTAATTGTGTACATTAAACTGTAATTGGAATAAGGTGGAAATAAAGAACATTTTTGAGTGGTGAAATTGGACTTTTCATTTCACTAGCCCACAAAGTCACATTACGTTGCAAACAGAAATAATATTTTTAAACTGACTGACGTTGAACGACTTATTCACGAAGAAATTGCCAAAGAACAACAGAACTGGGAATACTGCGTGAGACATCAAATAAACTAGAAGATAGCTTTTGAAAATAAATAGCACGTAACAATGGGGAATTACGTCTTAACGTAAGTATCATTCACACCTATACGGATGTACCGCTGGTATTTTCGTTGGATTAGAAAAATAAGTTATTCATAAACTATAATTAATTTTAAACTAAATAATTAGACCATTTGCATAAAATACGAATATCTATTTTGTAATTGTGATTTCAACAACTGCATTGTTATAAAACTTTGGATAATTCACTTTCTGTTCCCTTCCGTCTAGCGCCACAAACACTCGCAAGTGTGTGACAGAGAGGGAAATATAAAAAGGTGGGGATAACGAGGTGGCAACGGAGAAGGCTCTAATGCATCTAATTCGCCACAGGCGAGAACTCTTTCCATTTGAAACACATAATAGGTACTTATAGCCTAGTAAGTCACTACAATAGTTATGTATCTCATTGTTCTCTTATGAGATCTTCTAGTGTTTCACCAGGAAAATACGAGTCAGTTGGAGAATATAATATCCTGCTGGCATGAAGGCATTGTTAGCTCAGTGGTTAAGAGCAAACAGATTAGGCCAGAAGATCCATTGTTCTAACCCCGGCATTGATTTATTCAGTTTCAACCTACCTATGGAAAATTTGTGTCAATATTGCTGAAATGCTTCATGCAAATAATATATGAAAATATAAAAATAATTATGCAATAAATAATTTTGCACAAGTGTCGAGGAAACTTCAGATGCCCGCCTCCGTAGCGTTGTGGTAGCGTGTCTGCCTCACGTTCAAGAGGTACCGAGTTCGAATCTCGGTCAGGGTGAGTTACCTGGATAAGGTTTTTTCCGGGGTTTCCCCTTATCCTGAAAGACGAATGTCGGGTAACTCTAGGCTCTATGGACCCCGGCCTCATTTGTACATCATTTCACCCATTTCATTCATCGTCCGATATGACTTAACGTTGGAGGACGCAGATTACAACAACAACAACAAAAATTCAGATGAGCAATGCTACAGATTGGAGAATTCTAAGAAAACATCTTTTATCGAAATAAACTGAAAACCACTCTCACTTTCTTCTCGGGCAGCCAGCGAGGTGAAAAGATCATTAGATATCAACGTTTCGGGAGTGTACATCTCTTCCATCATCAGGATATTTATAACAAAATTATTCTTTATATTTATAAAAGGACCATCCGCAAGCCACCACCGAAGATTAAACATCTTTTAAGAACAATGAAAGAAACTGGAATTTCAAATTACGGGAGTGTACCGCATTCCCTGTGAATGTGGGACACCGTATATAGGACAAACCGGAAGGGTATTCACTACTAGAATAATCGAACATGAACGGAGCATTCGTTTAATGAAACCTGAGATGTCTGGACTGGCAGAGCCTTGTTCTGATAAGGACCGTAGAACCAATTTTCGGAAGACGAAAATGCAACAGTTACTGGGAGCGGAGAATTAAGGAGGCTTTGGCTATTTCCTCTGAAAGGAACACGCTTAGTCGTGATGCTGAATTTCAGTTCAGCTCCTCTTGGAAACCGGCCTTAAAATGGAAATGCATCGAGTTAAGGAGCAAAGATCAATACAGTTTGATAAACAAGTTAAGTAGTTACGTTTCTTTGACACAATTTTCTATACTCACGCCATCTCCTGACCCGGCATTTAATTTACTGAAAACAGTCTTTTGTTCAGTAATGCGAATTTTGATAGTGTTTTGTCTTTGTTTATAGTTGTGTTATATCCAGTATTTCATTTGAGGTTATAACATTTTATAAATATCCTGATGATGGGAGATTTACATTCCCGAAACGATATCACCTGGCTGGCTGCCCGAAAAGCAAGTGAGACGTATTAGTCGCCAGGGAAGCTCCAGGTCTTATTTTTGAAAACAGCGTTGGCACTCAAAGAAAATAACAAGAGTACAGATCCTATTGGGCTCTATTTATGTGACCAGAGATTCAAATTAATAATGATTGGTTAAAAACCAATTTTTGGATACTTTTCTGTAAATACTGTTTCTGTATTAGGGGAGTTACAACAACATGCATTTGTCGTAAGATGTGGGTATCAAACCTTTTAGTTGGAATACAATTCTGTCCCTTGTAGTATAGATAGAGAAAATATCCCCGGCTTCTGCAGTATAGTGGTAGAGTGCATGTCTTACATTCAGACATCTTAGTCAGGTTAAGTTATCTAAATACATTTTCTGTCAGGGCTATCCTGATTCATGGGCTCAATAGGGCATCATTTTACCTATTTCATTCATCGTCGATATAATTTAGTTCGGGGGATCTTAAATGAGGTTAGCCTACACACGGCTGCTGTGGAAGAAATAATTATTTCCATCAATTACATCAATTTATATAGTGGTTTAACTATGAAGTCTGGGACTTTAAGTACTTACAGTATAGTAAGTCGTCACAAAAGGTGCGTGTCACATAGCGTGTGAGAACTCCTAGTGGTCTACCGGGAAACATACGGGTCAGTTGGAGAATTTAATGTCATGTCGGCAGTTGGCCGTAGTAAGTCACCACAAAAGGTGCGTGCCTCATAGCAAATAGGAACCCTAGTGGTCTACCGGGAAACATACGGGTCAGTTGGAGAATTTAATGTCCTATCGGCATGTTGGCTGTAGTAAGTCTTCACAAAAGGTGCGTGTCTCATAGCACATGAAAACTCCTAGTAGTCTACCGGGAAACATACGAGTCAGTTGGAGAATTTAATGTCATGTCGGCACGTTGGACATAGTAAGTCGTCACAAAAGGTGCGTGTCTCATAGCATATGAGAACTCCTAGTGGTCAACCGGGAAACATACGAGTCAGTTGGAGAATTTAATGTCATGTCGGCACGTTGGACATAGTAATTCACCACAAAAGGTGCGTGTCTCATAGCAAATGAGAACTCATAGTGGTCAACCGGGAAACATACGAGTCAGTTGAAGAATTTAATGTCATGTCGGCATGTTGGCCATAGTAAGTCGTCACAAAAGGTGCCTGTTTCATAGCATATGAGAACTCCTAGTGGTCTACCGGGAAACAAACGGTTCAGTTGGATAATTTAATGTCATGTCGGCATGTTGGACATAGTACGTCGTCACAAAAGCTGTGTGTCTCATAGCATATGAGAATCCCTAGTGATCTACCGGGAAACATACGAGTCAGTTATTGAATTTAACGTCATGTCGGCATGTTGGCCGTCAAAAAAGGTGCGTGTCTCATTGTATATGAGAACCCCTAGTGGTCTACCGGGAAACATATAACTCAGTTGGAGAATTTAATGTCATAACGGCATGTTGGCCATAGTAGCTCAGTGGTTTAGAGCAACCGCACGAAGAGTTTGATATCTGTGTTTCAAATCCCGGCTATGGCATTGAATTTGTCCATCTGACTCTACTCTTGAAATTTATTATTAAAAGTAAAGGAAGTGAGAATCTCAAAAGAGGCTAGTGCTAGCGAACCACGAAAGTAAACATATCTTCTATTGTTTCAGGACAAATGTGACTTTAGGACACGGAGAGTTAGCCAGTGTTAACTTTATAAGTAACGGATGTCTGGGTACCCCACAAGAGATCCACTACCTAGAACACGTACAAGTCGAGGTCAATATCGCTTACCCAGTGCGAGGTGTCCTGGAGATATACCTCACTTCTGCAGCCGGTAAGTCACAGGTCCATGCCTACATCTGAGAAAAGAAAGTAACATAAAAATTATACTAATTGACATGTACAAGGCTTTTCTAATTATTCTTCCATAAATCTTAACACTTACACATTTCACTACGGATAAAGTAACAATAAAATAGACTAAAAGGACACTCAAAGTTATTAAAACACGGACTGCTCTTAGGTGGAGTGTATCGCCACATGAAAGACAATAAAAGACCATATATAGCCCTCAGATAATTTTCGACTCACTTTTTTCAAACAACGAGGAGATGTTTTAAAGTTTTAATTATCACCCTTTACAAAATGTGATAGAGGATTTGTGTTGATATGTGCTTGTTAGTTCTTCTCTATGTAGTTACTACATTTTTCCCAGTGTTTCTTGATCTTCCGAATACCTTGATAGTAGAAGTATGCAGAATTGGCTTTAAACCACTCTTCGACTTCATTAATGACGTCATTTGTGTTGTCAAATCGCCGACCACTCAACAGATTCTTCATTTCCGGGAACAAGTAAAAGTCACTTGGTGCGAGATCGGACGAATAAGGCGGATGCTCTAAGACATCATTCCCTTGTTTTGTCAACTGTAACTTGAGATGAATGAGCTGGTGCATTGTCAGACAAAGGCGAACAACTTTGGAGAGTATACCGCGTCGTTTCTTAATCAGAGCTGCTCGTAACTTGTCCAGAAGATTGCAGTAGTATCTGCCAGTGATGGTTTGACCCTTGGCAAGATAATCTGTAAGGAAGACTCCACGGCAGTCCCAGAAAACTGAAAGCATGGCCTTCCTAGCTGACTTTTACACTTTTGCCTTTTTGGAAGGAGGGAATCACCATGTTTCCATTCCATGCTCGTGGATTTTGTATCTAGATCATACTGATAGATCCAAGATGCATCCATAGTTACCAGACGATCAAAGAATCACCTTCACCTTCAACAGCATCAACATCTGTCTTGAAAGGTCACGCCGTGTTTGCTTTTGGTAAGAGGTTAGCAAACGTGGAACCCACCGTACAGACACCTTAGACATGTGTAGTTCGTCCACACACTACCATAACTAAGATGTGTCTCATTCATGATAATTTGGATGGTTGCTCGTCTGTCTTCCAGTATTAAACACTCCACTTTCTTCACTGTGACAGCTGACGGTCTACCAGCTCTTGGCTCATCTGTCAGGGACATGTGACCAGTTTGAAAATTCCTTTCCCACCTCATTATAGTGCCATACGATGGGCAATCATTTCCATAAACAGCCGTCATCTTATCATAGATTTCCCGGGCAGTTTTGCCTTTCAAATATAAATATCAAATAAGTAAAAGGGACTTTCGTCAATAAGAATCATATCACTCTGTTATTCATAGTCATTTTTGTCAGAAATCTTTAATAAACTGCACTTCTTCAACTTAGTTTTGTTTACATAAGGCTTTATAAATATTTAAGCGGATAAATATCAACCTAAATGTGACCAAAATTTAAAGTGGCGTAAGTATCTTGCTATGGAGTCAAACGGTGCCTATTAGCTGTTATTTTTGTTTTAAAAAATACCAAGTAACGGGATAAATCAATAAGCTCCCCATTATGCAGGCAAATCCCATATGATCGAATATTTCTGTAAGTACGTTACTTCCTTATAAATACAATGGAAACAGGAGAATAAATTAGACTTAAGCAATAGCCAAATCTCTTAAAACTGCCCTGTATGTGATGGCTTTGCAACTGCATTCCCATTGCATGTTCAGGACATAAAGGAACAAGTATTTAAAAGTTCAAACCAATAGGGAAGATCTCCAAAGTGTGTAATTTCCAAAAATATTATTTGAAATCAATTGCACCCTTGTGAGTATTGTCGCGAGTATTGTTGCCACTTGCGAGAGCAAAGAGACAGATGAGTGTATCGCGGAGATAAAAGTTTGCCGAAACGGAGGAAGAAAGAAAGAGACAGATAACTGGAAGTTTTGCCATACTCCTTCTTGATTGTCAGAGAACAATCCACACATTTCTAGGACAATAAGTGCAGCTATAAAAGAAGCCGCGGATTGACAGTTGAGTCTCGAGCGCTTGCGCCGAGAGGTTCGACTTCGCCTACGCGAGTACCGTGTGCGCGCGTGGGAGGAGTTGATGTTTTCAGTGAACTTTGAGAATGGCCAAGCGTGGAGGCTTGCAAAAGTACTCCGGAATTGCGGAGGGTCACCAACCCTCCCTATTCAAGGCACCCAAGGCTTGCAAATGTGTTTGCAGTCTACCTAGAGAGGACCATGAGGCCACGAGATGATCCCCAGGACCTAGACTTCACTGGCCGCGTAAAGTGGGAGGTGCGTCAGTATCTTCAACGTCCTCGTGCTCAGGTGGACCGACTTCCTGTTATAGACCCAGTGAGCTCCAGGGCGCACTCCGGCGTCTAAATCCCAAAAAGGCGTCGGGACCTGATGGGTTAACCCCTGTCATGCTCCGTTACCTTCCCTTCAAAGCCGTGCTCCTTCTTACTCGGGGTTTTAACGGGTGTCTCGCCCTGGGCCACTTTCCACGACAGTGGAGGGAGGCTCGGGTGATATGCTTTTTGAAGCTCGGTTACCGCCAGTTACCGCTCCATTAGCCTTCTGTCAGTCCTCTCGAAAGTTTTCGAGAGGCTTGTTCTAGCCCGCTTGTCTCCCCTACTGGGGGACATTCAAGCTATCTCTCCCCATCAGTTTGGTTTTCGTCCTGGGCACTCGACATCACAACAGTTGCTCCGTTTGGTGGAGGCCGCAGCCTTGGGATTCCAGGAAGGGGCATTCACCGCGGCTGTATCTCTGGATGTCGAGAAGGCCTTCTCTACCACCTGGCATGCAGGTCTCCTACATAAACTAATCACCCTGGGGCTTGATTCACACATGATACATCTTCTACACACTTTCCTTAAACATAGACATTTCACAGTAACTGTGGCGGGAAAACTATCTGCCAGAAGACCCATTAGAGCCGGAGTCCCCGAAGGCTCTGTCTTATCACCGACGCTTTTTAGCGTGTATGTAGCAGATCTCCACTCGGAGCCGCAAATCAACACAGCCCAGTATTTTTTTTTAAATTTACGTCCTGCAACGTTAAGTCATATCGGACGATGAATGCAATGAGTGAAATGATGCTCAAATAAACCCAGGGTCCATAGAGCTCAGAGTTACCTGACATTCGCCTTTGAAGATAAGGGAAAACCCTGGAAAAAACTTATCCAGGTAACTCGCACTGACCGAGATTCGAACTCGGAACCTCTTGAACGTGAGACAGACATTCTACCACCACGCTACCGAGGTGGGTGCACAGTCCAGTCTTCAGACGATGTACTGCTATACCACTCAGATAGAAACGCACGCAGAACCTTCAACCAGTACAGCGACACCTAAGCCTCATTCACGACTGGTGCAGGCTTTGGCGATTGTCCATCAACCCGGAGAAAAGCCAAGCAATACTCTTCACCAAGCGCCAATTTCCCGCCAACCTCCCCTCTTTTAATTATTCTGGCAGATAGATAGAATGGACAAACTCCCTCAAATACTTGGGTGTAAAGCTGGAAAACGGCCTAACTTTTGGGGGTCACATCCAGTACATAGGTAACTCATCGGGCATGTGAAGCTTCGGCTTCGTTATACCCCATGATGCGGTCAGGGATGCCGACACCCCTTAAGTTGCGCCTTTTTCAGGCTTTAATTCTTCCAGTAATGGTTTATGCGTGCGAGGTCTGGGGCATGACCGCAGGAACCAATCTGCAACAACTCCAGCGTGTACGGAATAGATGCCTAAGAGCCATCTATTCTGTGGGCTGGTGGTTTCCCGTGAGATATCTTCATGAAGCCTCATCTCTCCACTATGTGGAAGATGTCATTAGGCGCCGGGCCACAAAATTGTACGTAAGTTTGCCTCAACATTAGAGCGCCCTGGTTAGTTCTCTAGGGAACTACCAAACATCAGAAAGACGCTTTAAGCTCTACCGGCTTACCCGCATGGCATGCGGGCACATCCGCTAACAATAAAGTTATTACAACGTCAAAATTATTCTTACCTGAAAATTAGACTAATAATTATTCTAAATTGAACTCTTGCTTAATTTTTTCTCACACCAGCGGTGCAAACAAGCGTTGCACCCGAGTCGGCTACCATGAGGAGCTACGGCTACCTCCTTTCTTTTCATCCATCTAAATTTAATCCACCACCCTGCTAAAACCCCCATATCCTGTCATTAAGTGGTTAAGTCCGTATAGGACAGGTACACGAATGACACACATCGTGCTGACCCTCAGTCAGCCACCAGCTGCTAGAGAGAGAGAGGTGAGTCAGTCTTAATCGGAACTAATAATTTAACGCGTGCAGCTGTGATTTGAAGGTGAACACTCCTGTTTATTTACGTGTGCAGAAGTGACGAGAGATTGTGTTGGTCTATGTTACGTCAGCTTGCTACAAAGGGGTGTACAAACAGCGTCTTACTACGGAGATAAAGGGCATTTTCAATTTCCGCACACTTGACGAATCCACAAAGTCTATCTCTTGCGGTTTAAAAATTATGAAAAAGTATTTTACTGTATTGTATTTATTTCATCCTTTGGAACATAATACATATGTTATAGGACACGTCAGTTCAAGATACAAAATAAATATAAAAAAATACATAAGACCAAAAACTGTAACAGATACAGGATCCAACAAAAGTCTAAAGTA
Source organism: Mantis religiosa (assembly GCA_030765055.1). Classification (NCBI taxonomy): domain Eukaryota; kingdom Metazoa; phylum Arthropoda; class Insecta; order Mantodea; family Mantidae; genus Mantis; species Mantis religiosa. The sequence goes on along the minus strand of CM060949.1, from coordinate 203,629,548 downwards.
GAAAAAGCAAATAAATATTGTCAATAGATTGTTGGTTACAATTTCTGACATAGTCAATTTTTCATCATTAATACTAAATTAAATAGTCAATTCTGCAACATTAGAATCTAATTTACCGAAACTAATTTATTGGTTTGTTTCATAAATTCGTTCGATTCTTGTTACGTGTTTACGACAAAGAACGCCTGCACTGTATGCCCGTATCAGAACTACGACAACGAAGTTGCCTAATTATCTAGGGGTAATCTGTTTATATACGCAAGGTCATCGAAAGTAAACACGGCAATGAACTTTTCAAAACAAACTTTATTTTGTGCAGTATGCCTCATTATTATCAATAACATATCTCCATATCTCAGGAAGCTTATCAATTCCATTTTTCCAAAATCTTGCAGTTTTCTGGTTGACGAACTCTTCTACGGCGAGTCTGCAATCCTCCAAGAAAGTAAGGCGTATGGCATTAAGGAAGTTTTGCAGGGATCGGAATAAATGGTAGTCGGATGGGGCAATTTCTGGAGAATAAGGCGGGTGACGTAACACATCCCAGTCGAAATCCCGTAATTTCTGACGAGTTACCATAGAAGTGTGTGGTTTGGCATTGTCTTGATGAAAGACGACTCCACAATTAGATGCTAATTCTGGCCTTTTATCTCCTAGCGCAACCTTCAGACGATCCAACTGAGAACAGTATTTCTCTAAATTGATGTTCTCCACAGGAGGAAGAAATTCGTAATAAATAATTCCTTTCTAGTCCCACCAAATGCACAGCATAATCTTCTCAGGATGCAGCCCTGGTTTAGGAATTGAGAGTGGTGGTTCCCCTTTCTTACGCCATGACTTTCTCTTTCGGATGTTGATGTACACAATCCACTTTTCGTCTCCTGTAGCCAGCTGTTTCAGAAAAGGGGCAGTTTCATTGCGTCTTATCAATGCGCCACAGATGGAAACGCGCTGAACTAAATTTTGTTCACTCAGTTCGTGCGGAACCCATACATCCCGAAGATTTACGTAACCAAGTTTCCATAGGTGCCTGGCTACAGTTGCATGAGATAAGTTTAGCTCCTGACCTACCTCCCGAGATGGTATTCTGGGGTTGTTCATAATCATGTCCTTTATCCTTTCCTCGTCCGTAACCACAGGTCGTCCTGAACGAGGTTTGTCTTTCACAGAGAAGTTCCCAGCTCGAAATCGAGTAAACCATTTTTGACATGCCCGATTCGTCACTGCATCTTCTCCGTAAACAGCACAAATTTTCCGTTGAGTTTGTGAGGCTGTTTTACCTTTACGGTAATAAAACAGCATTAAATGTCGCAAATGTTCCTTCTTGCCTTCCATATTAACATTCACAAGTTACAACTCCACACTGTTGCATCCACAAACTCGTACTGAAGTTTGGTTACCAATTCTTACATAAGTTGACCTATTTACCTTTGGCCGTGAGGTCTCTGTGGTTTATGTTCATAGCATTCTTTTCAATTATTGTATTTGTAAACAAACCCTATATTGTGAGGCAACTTCTTTGACGTAAAAGTAATGGGGGCATGCAGTGTTCTCAGGAGTTCTTAGTCGTAAACACGTAACAAGAATCGAACGAATTTATGAGACAACCCGATACATAGTTAATTACAGCATTAGAAACTTATTCCACACATGATCTCTTAATCAGCTTAATTATTTTATCACGTTCAAGTATAATTAAAGCTGCAATGTCATAATTCATTTTAGTTATATAAACATTTATTTATGAGGAAAGCCTTTAACTTTCATTTAAACTGCTGTTTTGAGATGCTAGCTATTGATTTAATATCAGATGGCAGTTTATTGTAAAGCTTAATTCCTAGTATATGCACATCCTTTTGAGAGACACTATCTCTATACTTTGGTTCTGGTGTTATTTTCATGTACCTGACAGTTGTCCACAATAAACATTATAGCTGTATAAGCATACAGAGAGTAGATGGTGAATATTTTTTCATTTATAAAGGTATCCCTGCAAGATTCTCTTGCTTTTAGATTATACATAACCCTAACACACTTTTTTTGGCAAATAAGCAGTTTATCCACGTGTGTTTTGGCTGCTGAACCCCAAATTTCTATTCCATAGATTAGATATGGATAGATACATCCATAGTATATTAATTTTAGGATATTTGTATTGTTGTTCTTGCTAAAATATCTTAAGAGATATAATGATTTACTAATTTTTCCACATATTTTTTCAATATGATCAGCCCAAGTTAGTCGATTAACTAACACAATACCCAAAAATGTATGTGTCTTCACTTCTGACACAATGTCACTCTGTGCTTTTAGATTTATATTACCATCATATTTTTTAGCAAGTTGAAGTGCATAATGATGGTCTTTTGCATATTACATTGTAGTTTGACAGATGAAAATAGTTCAGCAATTCAAAGGTAGTGTTGTTTAGAGTGATGTTCCGCCCTTCTATTGATTTATTCCAGCATATGGCTGTTGTATCATCTGCATAGGTTACAACAGTAGTCTTTGGTGGGATTTTTATGTAATTAATATATAAAATAAATAATAATGGACCCAATACAGAGCGTTGTGCTACACCAAATTTAACAGTATCCAATTCTGATATTAACTTTTTTATGTATTTTCCCTTTTTATGTGCTATCTCTGTTAAAATGCTTGATTAAATAGAGTTCAACCTGTTCCGGCTCCTCTTTTGACTGTTCCACTAATTAGCAGTAGTAAAATTGAAGGGGTAAAGAATAAAAAATTGTATATTATTTATTCGCGGAAAAGCTATGTCAGGAGCTCCAAGTTGGAACTAATCAATTACCAAATCCACCCATTATAATAGATATAACTATAAAATGTACATTTAGCTAGCCGTGAAAATACCCCTAACATATGTTAATCAAATTCGTTGGAACAATTCCTAAGAAAATCAATAGTCTTTAAAATTTTTCGATTCAAAGGGTTATTTAGTTTGGTTTACTCCCTCGGAAGACGGTAAACTTCAATGTCAGGTAAACTCCCTATTTTCGTTTTTAAGTAATAAAGAGTATCGCATGGATTTCTGTAAACGTGTTTTTTTAATTCAGTGAATCTCAAAGCTTTTCTTTACAGTGAATCAAATTTTTAGGGAGCCAATATTTCAACTCTTTACTGTAAGTAAATGTTAGCAAAATCAAAAATCAAAATAATGTCAAATAAGAAATCCCAATTATATAAATTGTACCACAGTACAAAATACATAGATAATGCTGCTAGTTTTATTGACTTAATTATGCTTTTAAACTTCTACAGAATGTCAAAATTAGTTTCACTGATAAAATGTGAAATCGCTCCAAATAGAGAAAGAAATTCTGATTTGTTTTACTTTAAGATTTTTATAATATTCACAGTAGTATATTATATCTGACATTAATGATTCTCTGTGGCTTCTACATCATAATTTATTTTGCTACATTGAACTTTATAATATATTTTAACGGTCTATAGTTTAGGACAGACTTATACTTCAGTTTGTTTCGAAAATTACCTTTTGGAAGAAATTAGCTCCGTCCACTAAGTTAAAATAATTACTCTTTTGCCTCAGCGGCAGACATTTGTTCAAAGAAGTTGAGAAGAGGGTTAGTGCATTAGAATAAAACTCAAATTAACTGCAGGCACGTTTTAATTATGAAACATAAACAAGAAGTTCTACCTGCCATTTCCAATGGAGCCCAGGACTAAAATAATTTTACGCATCAAGAATTTGACCTTTTTAACTTTTGCAGCTTTGGTGCTTTTGCACTCAGAGCTACGTGCTCCAAGATATTAAAGATTTAACAAGGCTTGTAGCCTTTGCAAATATTCCTAACGTGACTCTTATAAGAAATGTCTTAGTTTACACTTCCCATCATCTCCATTCCGTCTTTTATTTCTGTTCCACTATGATTGTCCATTACTGATCCATTTTGTATCCATGTTATTTACTCTGGAATGCGTTTGAGTGCCAATGTTCACCCTTTCAAAATTAAGCACTTTCTTTGTAGTTATTATCTCCTCCATTTCACCCTCCACTTTCCCTATTACAGTAGAATTTCTTTAAGCATTTATTGCATCTTGAATAGTATAAACCAACAACATAGTCACGAAGGATGCAGGAGGCCGTGATCTAAGTTTAATGTGCCTAGTGATTCTGTATACTTAATTGTACATAATTAGGGATACAGTGATTTTAAAGAGTGTTGAATATTGAAATTTACAAAGTGTAGCTTCATCACAGTTATAAGAATAAAATCCGATGAGTGGATAAACGTAATAAGTATTAATCACACAATATTTGATGGTGTTAACCTTAACCTAAAAATGGCTACAGCTGATCACTGCGAGCTAAACAAGACCAATAGTTATAGCACAGCTAATGATTCATCTAAAATTGTATCATATTCTCGAAGTTTACACCCAAACAGAGAGCAAGCTACAGCAATTGAAGCCCACAGTGACACATGTCCTAGCAATAGGCCAACTAAATGATCTCTCACACATACGTTTTGTATGAAGAATATCAAACGTGAGAATATGCATGTATTTAACAAGTAAATCTATTGTAGATGAATTAACCACAAAAGCCCCAGATTGATGATTAATAATCTTTCGGTTCAGATGAGTTAGGTGGTTATATCTAATGTCTGTCCAGTGATATCAAATTGTTCTCCAAGAAAGCTTACGACAGCTAGGAACCCAGCCTGTTTCTCATATAGAGTATATAAAGGCTGGGATTGCCGCTCATATCCTAAGTTTTAGACGCCAAATGCATATACACCCAGACAATGTCGAGAAGCTCCCAGACAGTATGGCAATTAAATATGCAGGTACAAATTATTGGATACACTTTTCAACAGACACACCAGTGTGCTTTCTGTGTAACTAAGAAAGTCATTTAGCTAGAGAGTGTAAACTAAATGGCCAAGCTAAAGCTACAGATCACACTCATTCACAAGTTCCTAACCTAATACTTCCTGCAAAAACTGAATTTCCACCACTTAGCGGCACTTACAAACCTACTCCAACTAAGCAGCTAGAAACCACACATACACAAAACTCCAGCGAAGTTAATACTTTAACAGTGATTTTAACTGAAAATGATGTATGCGTTACCAATACAGAAAAAAACCACAACAAATGCATGTATTAGCTGACGATATTGCAGATGACAAGCCAACTAATGATAAGAAAACACAAGATTTTGAAGAAAATAACTTGAATCTACAAATAGATTTATCTCAAAAAGTGGCATATGACAATAGCACAGATGTCGTTTTAGAATCAGTTCACATTCCCACTACTCAAAAAATAAACATTGACAAATAGGAAAAAGGTTACAGAAGATACATTTCTGAACGAACCACCTCTGAGGTGACTGATCGCAATGAAGATCCCAATCGTTACACTGAAAGTGTTTCTTTTATATTACATGAATATCTCTTACAGGATGAAACATCTAAAAAGAAGACAGAAAATAATACACGTAAACCTCCTGTCAAAAAAGTCAAAACTAATATGGACGAAATCGTTTCTCCGATAAAGTAATAGAAGAAGCACCACAAGATTATGCATTAAACTATATACAGCTTTTAATATTCTATGAGAATGCTACTGAAAATAAAGACATTATAGAAATTTCAGAAAATTATATTAGTTTAGACATATTAATTGAAACTTTGATAAATGCTGGACAACATCTCACAAACCAAAGTTTAAGGAACGAAATTACACGAATGGAAAAAAGTATTACTCGCGGTCCTAAGAAGACAAAGAAATAATGTTGACGTAGATACCATCCCACCAAGAAATAGCTGGAAATGAAAAGGCCGATGAAGCTGCTAAAGAAGCAACAAAACAACCACAGGTATACCCTCCAATACCTATTCCAAATGAAGATGTTATAAGCCATATCAAAAAGGAAATAATTCAAGACTGGAAACATCATTGGCTAGAAACAAATGAACATAGTAAACTACGACAAGTAAAACTATTAACATCTGCTACTCAGTGTCCTTATAAACATACAAGTGGAAAACAACAAATATTACTGTCCAGACTTAGAATGGGGATTAGACACTGTGAACCACGCAACCAAACATTATCAGTAAATCATATTATAAACAAATGTACTCGCTACTCAACCTGTAGGACTCTTCATAAAATTCCTACAGATCTTCATGCTCTACTAGATGAACAGAGGAGTCTTCAGTCACTGTATTTATTTCTGCAAGACTGTCAGTTAACTTCTTCAATATGAAAATCTATTCAGTGTTGTCTGGTTTCGGTGTATTCTGTGAAGTGAGAATAACTACAATTAATAAGTAATACATAACAAGTATGAACACAGTGTTGTACAATATCGATTCTTATGTTGTTTATGAATGTATAGTTTATGTGAACTTATATGTTTATACTCTACCGTAACATAATAGTTTCTAAAATATTAATTGTACTAACCAACTGTATACAAAATTTGTTTTACCATCTTATAATTGTCGTTATAAGACCATTGTTGTTAGGTGACATTAAATAAAAAAATATTGTCACAACAATGTGGCTTTATCAACAACTTTTAATTTCATTTTTCTACTGTTTCTGGATCAATTTGTTCAATTCTTCTCTAGCGCATCACTGAGTGGGTGAGTGGGTGAGTGAGTGGGTGAGTGGGTGGGTGGGTGGGTGAGTGAGTGAGTGAGTGAGTGAGTAAGTGAGTGAGTTAGTGAGCATCATCCAAATAGTGGGTTAGATACGAAACTTCCTATTTACAGTCGACGGGCCCTAAAACACCACACACTCACTCACTCACTCGTATTTACACATATTTCTGCAGCTTTTTTCAAAACATGTCTTACAAATATTTTAAGATTCCCTAATCCCAAATTACAGTTTATCTGCAAAATGTATAACTGTGTTTGTGTCTCTCAAATATTGTTGTAACTACTTTCTTTAAAACAATATTCTAGTGACAAATAAAATATAGAACTTAATTTTTCTGGGTATGCCGTATGAATTCTTCCTCGTTCTAGCTCATACTTGATAACTTCTGAAGCATAAACATAGCTTAGATACATTAAAGCACACCATTTATTGAAAAAAAAAGGTTTCTAGTGATGAACATTTCTAAAATACTTATGCTTTTTCTCGTTCTCATACGAAGAGCATGAAATTTCCAAAGCACGATTTAATATCTGCATTATTTTAGTACCAGATCATTTTTATATAAAGGCTTCCCTAAACGGAAATGTGTAAGAGCTTCTCTGTCACATTTTCTTTGAATTGCAAGGAAATACATTAATATTTCTGAACGTCTGATATCCTTATGAATGCAGTATGTCACCTAATCATAGATACGTTTGTAAGAATGTAGATATGCTATTTGAATGTGTCTTCTGTGTACTTTCAATATTAGACATACCGCTTATTGTATTAAATGTAAAGTTTGATAAGATTTCACCGAAAAAGGGATGTTTTGAGATGCCCTAAATCAAAACAAATTTCGAAAAAGGTTTGTAAATATGCTTGCATATGTCTGTGTTTTCAAACTTTCAACTGAAAATCCGCCACTTACGGACGTCAACCTCGCAGGGAAGACTACCGAATAACCTCGGTAGGGCCAACTGGTGATCTAGCACACCTTCTAATAGCTATGCAGGCTACTACATGCGACTCCTTAGGCAACCCTCTACCTCCTCCGGGCGGTCGTAGCCTGATGATCTAGCACAACTTCTACTAGCTCCGTAGGCTACTATCCGGGACTTATAAGACAAGCCTCTACACACTCCGGGCGGTCGTAGCCTGGTTATCTAGCACACCTTCTACTATCTCTGCAGGCTAGTACCCGGGACTTCTTAGGCAACCCTCTACCCCCTCAGGATGGTCCTAGCCTGGTGATCTAGCACACCTTCTACTAGCTCTGCAGGCTAGTACCCGGGACTTATTAGGCAACCCTCTACCCCCTCCGGGTGGTCGTAGCCTGGTGATTTAGCACACCTTCTACTAGCTCTGCAGGCCAGTACCCGGGATTTCCAATTCAACCGTCTACCCCCTCGGGCGGTCGTAGCCTGGTGATCTAGCACACCTTCTACTAGCTCTGCAGGCTAGTACCCGGGACTTCTTAGGCAACCCTCTACTTCCTCAGGGCGGTCGTAGCCTGGTGATCTAGCACACCTTCTACTAGCTCTGCAGGCTAGTACCCGGGACTTCTTAGGCAACCCTCTACCTCCTCAGAGCGGTCGTAGCCTGGTGATCTAGCACACCTTCTACTAGCACTGCAGGCTAGTACCCGGGACTTATTAGGCAACCCTCTACCCCCTCCGGGTAGTCGTAGCCTGGTGATCTAGCACACCTTCTACTAGCTCTGCAGCCTAGTACCCGGGATTTCCTATTCAACCGTCTACCCCCTCGGGCGGTCGTAGCCTGGTAATCTAGCGCACCTTCTACTAGCTCTGCAGGCTAGTACCCGGGACTTCTTATTCAACCCTCTACCCCCTCCGGGCAGCCGGATCCTGGCCGGAGGTAACCGATCTGCCACGGCTATCAGGAACACACTGCTCCCTCCAGTCCAACCCAACCCGAACAGCTCTCATTCAGGCAGGGGCTCAGCAGTTCGGCCCAAGATTCCTCTTGTAACATCACAGGTATATACCACGAGTACTAAGGGTCCGCAGCACCCGCACCACAGCCGATGAAAGGGACGGATCCCCTCCCCTACGGAAATATTTTAATGTCAAGTAGCTGTACATATATTTTGTGTTTTAGGGACTTCTCCGTAGAGTCTTTTATTCCGATTATCGTTTATGGAATTCTTAAACTGGCATAACTAATTTATTTTATATAAAGTGGGTGTAATCAATCCCAATATATTCCGTGTTTTTGGTCTGAATTTTTAACTACTTTTATCTCGCTGAAATGGAAAGTAACTAGGTTCTCTTATCCCACCCACCCTCCCACCCACCCATCTATCCATCCATCCGTCCGTCCGTCCGTCCGTCTGTCCATCCATCCATCCATCCATCCATCCATCCATCCATCCATTTATTTATTTATTTTTACAATTTTTTAGCTATAAGTGGAATGGAACTTTAAAGCCATATACCACTGAAATATCCTATAAACTTCCTGAATTCGTATAGAAAATACCCAAGAAGGCAATTTTTGGAAGTATGTATCTCAGTATGATAAGAGTTTGAATGAAGGTTTGTATTAGAGTAGAGAACATCTGAGAGTGCAGCATATGGTTTGGTAGTAATTTTGTGGACTGTGCAGTATGTTTTTAGAAGTACTTTTAATCTGAATATGCTTCCATAATTTAAACCACTCTGACAGAGCTGCAGCTGTTGAACATGCGGTACCAAAACGATGAATGAAGTACTGAGGGCTCTCAAGAGCCGAGGACAATGGAAAGTACAAGTTCTCCTTTTTTACCAGTTGTAAAGGGCAATTCTGCTCTTTGTGAAGGTTTACAAGGAGTTAAGGACAATGAGGCACTAAATACTCGCACAGCGAACACTCCATTAAACAGTTGCACGTGAATCGGATATGTACGCAACAAACCACAGAATTTGGAATATTTTCTAACTGCTCAATTGGTTAACTTTGATTATATACTCAGACGTTGAAAATTACTATAGAGTAAAGTTAGTTCTCGAATTTAATATAAACCAGCACGTGATGTTCTAATTTACCCTTTAACACATGTAAGTGAATTTAGCTATGGAACTATACAGTCGAAATTCAGATACGATTGAGTGGATTCATATTTTGTGATTTTAAGAATCCAAAAGATAATTTAAAACTTCTGGACATGTGTGAACATCATTAAAGTTACCTTAAGTTTCATATATTTCGTTTAATATTTAATATAATTTTTTATATTCTCAAAAATAGCCTGTAAGACGTGGTTCCAAATGCCAGTGCTTAAGACACCTCCGTGGGAAATTAAACGCATGTCTTGAATTTCGTAGGCGAAACCTATGAGGTGCTCTTCATTTTGAATTGCTAATATTATCGTTAGTCCTGTGAATAGTGGGAAATTAAAGTAAATATAGAAAAGTCAAAGGTGTGAAACAGTTGCTAATCTATTGTCGCGGCGAAGAGCACAGAAAGTTCGATGCCGAGAGATAAGCGCGGCTTGTGTACACAAAGAGCCTACAGATAAAGATAACAGTCGGATAGTGTATCACTGAGATAAGACTTACCGACACACATAAGAGAGGTAATTGGAACATTCTAGTGATATCTTGATTATTTTATAGAACTTTCCATGTCTTGTTTATTCCAGAAATATCTAGTGATTGTTACAGAAATCACTCGAATTTATCAATGAGGTGTTTAAGGAGGTGACGCCTCGCCAAGAGTAAGTCGTGAAGGGTAGTAAACAGAGAGGAGTAAACAGCTGTAGAGTATTGTTGTAACGGGAGCTGATGTTGCAAAGTGATGTATTCCGAACGCTGTTTGTTCGTCGACCTTGCTAGACTGTGTGTATGTGACGTAATGTTGTTAAAGTCTGTTTAGTTAACGGGTGTGCAGTTCCCACTCAAAGGGACCTCAAGGAACCAGACCTTCCCGCCCCCTAGTGACCGTCATAAATCTATCTCCACACTCCAGAAATGGAACACTGTCATTGAGGACCAATAGCAACCCTGGTTTTCTCGAAGTGACAGCCGCATGTCTACTCCACGTGGAGTCTCAGTTGCCAAAGTTCCAACTTCCAGTTGATCTGTTTCATTACGTGCAGAAATTCGTTGTGTGTCAGGATGTCTAAACCGTGGGAGGGAAATGCAGTGGTAAATGCAAATAAAGTAGTAGATAAATTTCGGTCAGATGAAGATAATCAAAGTGAAGACAATAGTGTGAATAACTGGGCCGAGTTATATTACTGGAAAAGCCTCAGAAATCAAAGTTTCAACAGGAACTGTTTTTAAGCAAATTCAAGCGCTTGTTTTGAACATATGTGTGTGTGTGTGTGTGTGTGTGTGTGTGTGTGTGTGTGTGTGTGTGTGTGTGTGTGTGTGTGTGTGTGTGTGTGTGTGTGTGTGTGTGTGTGTGTGTGTGTGTGTTTTGAGAAATAATCTTGGTAAGGGGTCATGCAATGATGATTAATTCTGGGTATTCAGAGAAATACAGTGAGAAATATTGTGACGAAAGGAATACCAAAGACGCCGATCAAGTGTGAAAACAAAAGGAAACGTTTCTCTAAAGTAGATAATTTCTTATGCGATTTAATTCGTCGAGAAATTTATAGATTCTGTGCAAAAGGGAGAGCGCTAACCTTAGATGAATTGGTGGCACATTTGCAAGAAATTTGTGATTTTCCTTATGGGTACTGAGCTTTGCGTGGTCTCCTAAAGGAGCTGGGTTTCAAATACTGCACACTGAATAATTTAAGGGTTATTATGGAATCCAGTAGAATTGTAGCTTGGCGATATGTAACGTCAAAACTAAGAAAGTTTTGCAGTAATGGACGTAAGATAATTTATTTAGACGAAACCCCGTACGATACCCATGGCGTATCGAGAAAGGTGGCAACCTTGCAGAAAAGTCTGCGAGGAGGAAGGCCAGGGTTGTAAAACGATTATAAGGGTTCGTCAAAGGCAGCGGCCGACTGCACATGAGTTAACTAAACAGACTTAACGTGAGCATAAATCAGAGTTGAGTCCAGAGGCTCTATTCCCATTAGCCTTGAACCCGTAGGAACAAGACCCGGGCCTCCTTCAACCAGGGAGTATCCGAGCTGTCCCAAAGGGCGCTCGGCGTCCTCCGTGGGGCTTTCCATAGGGTAAGACCTAGAGACTAACAAGCCCCCCCCCATCTGGTCCTATGGACTCAAGACGGGATGGAAGTGGATACGCCACTTACGCGCGTCAACACTCAAGGTGAAGACTACCGAAAAACCTCGGTGGGGCCGCCTGGCGAACTAGCACACCTTCTACTAGCTTTGCAGGCTAGTACCCGGGAGAATTAATGGCTTCCCTCAACCCCGTCCGAAGACGTACCCGATTCCCACGTGTTTCGGGAACACACTGCCCCCTCGAAGCCATCCCAATCCGAACAACTCCCGAAGGAGGGGCTCGGGTGCTCGGCCCGAGGTTCCTCTAGTAACGTCAGAGGTACGACGAGTGCTAAGGGTCCGCAGCGTCCGCACTTTGGCAGCTGAAAGGGACGGATCCCTTCCCCTACGGAACATTGTTCAGAGTGCATTTCTAAGGAAATAAAGAACACCTGGAATATCTGCAACCCGGAATTTGAATTCTACGAACCCACAAAGTCACAATATCAAGTGCCAGAGCAATGTTAAATTCATTAGTTTAAGGTTCATGTTAATAAATTTTAATGATGCAAGTTTTGTTTTGAATTAATACGAGTTATAGATGGCCATGACTGAATAGAGTAGGTCACAAACAGGTGAATATAAATGTTAATGTTTCAATCTAAATAAATGGTAAATATAATAAATTCAATAGAAAGATAAAATTATAAAATAAAATTAGTTTTAAGACTTTATATTTCAAAAATCAGAAAATTATGTAATTCAAAATTAATGTATTGTCCACAGGGAAAAGTGACGTGGCGCAGAAGTATTTAGTTACCATGGTGATAACGTAAAAATCAATAAATGGAAACGAGAAGACACATGAGTGGACGTGTGTGGAAGTGGTTGCAATGAGTGGTTGCAAACCAGAGAAGTTGAACTGTGTTTTAGTTATCCATCAACGGGAGAAAATTGTTTTAAACAGTTTAATTATATTGATTTAGAATACAAATCATATTCAAACTGACTTTTGCATTTAACTTAAAGAGAATTTTTCATCTTTTTTATATCTTCTACATTAAATTGCCATTATTAAACTATCCGATACCACGGCCAACATAATATCTCATGCGAACAAGAGCCACAATAAGAAGAAACGTTTACTTGCGGAGAATATCGAGAAGTAACAGCCACAAATAGCTTCCCAACGAGGTGCAAAGGCATCATCCCACAAGCTCTGCATAAGGGGTACTGCTACAGGTGGTAGTTTTGAAAGAAGGAACAAAATTGATTTTTTTTTTCGAGTGGGGGAAAAATCCATTTATGGATTACCACTGTGTTGGAGGGCACAGTGGGTTATGTGGGCTTCACCTCAAGGGTACTACTCCACTAAAAAAACCTCCACCGGATTGGGGAGGAGAAATGTGCTGCGGTACCGCCTTAAGCACCCGCGCATTCCAGGAGATGATCATAGCTGTCTCGCAGTGCGATTCAGCAGAGGGTGGTTTCTGATGCAGGGATACAGGCTTGACATGAAGCCCAGCCTGATCCACTGCCTATTGTGGATGGTATTTGGTAGGATTCCTGGTGTTATTTGTTGGGAAGTTTAGGGTAATTTATCACGCCGTAACACTATGTCTTAAGTTTAGGTGTTTCATTGTCGCTGCAAGTAATACTTGCAAGCTTGTCAGTTGTGGTCTATTATACTTATTGATATCTTGCTAAACCTAAATATAACTCTAGTTTGCATTATCGGCATTTGCCTTTAATGGGCAGTTGTAATTATCTGCCGCCAGCATCGTTAGTTATGTGAAAATACCTTCTCATAGTCCATGTGCCTGCTTGGTCGATATTTTGGAGTGCACACTCCGCGGGCGGCCTACCTATCAATTGTAGGTGCGAGCCTGTGCCACTCACGGGTGACCCTCTTTCCCCGGGGCCGCCTTGGCCAATGATTGGCCCAAGGACTTGAGGGCTGTGGAAGGTGTGTGTGTGTGTGTGTGTGTGTGTGTGTGTGTGTGTGTGTGTGTGTGTGTGTGTGTGTGTGTGTGTGTTGGTGTACGTGTATGGGTGTGTGTTTTATCTCCGTTCAGCGATGTCAAGCATATGGAACGTCAATAAGGTTTTCCAGATATTGTTGTAGGTCTACCTCTGGCTCCCCGAGATTAATTGTTCTTTCAGAAAGAGACAGTGGCCTTGCGTGTTTATCATGTGTTGTGTCATATTCCCCTAGTGCCCATATTAGTTGGTTGTGGTTTAGGTTCTTTTTCTCGAGTAGGTTGGAGGTGAGCATTTTGATGAATTGCTCGATGGAATGCATTTTTAACTCCTCGTGGAGTTGGTATGCCGGTGCGAGTGGTGGTAGCCTGGTAATAATTCGAAGTATTCTATTTTGCATTGTTTGCAATGAAAGAGTAACAATGATATTTAGAGGGACAAAAATTAGAAGTGGTGAAGGAATTAGAGTGTTTAAGGGTAGGACGAATAACAATTGGGAATGGGAAGCGTATGTCAGAAAGATGGTAGACAAGGGAAAGGCAGCAATTTCAGGAATAAGGATATGCAAAGCGAAACTCGATATGTCCAGCAAATGGTCAGCGAGAATGTCTTATCACCGATCACATTTTTTGTGGAACTGCCGCGAAGACAGTGGCGCGTGGGCAGGAGATCTGGACCTTGGTAAGAGGAAGAAAGAGACAGAGAGGCTCTGGCAAGTTCAGTCTTTCTATTGCCGCCGCGATTGTTCTCGCAAAGTCTACGGCATTCTAGAACAATAACAGGGAGCTGTGAATAGTGGCAAACTGTGAGAATGAGGTTTTTTGTTTGTTTGTAAGTTACGTCCTCCAACGTTAAATCATATCGGACGTGAATGGAATTGGTGAAATGATATGAGCCCAGGGTACATAGAGCCTAGATCTACCCAACATTCGTCTTTCAGGATAAGAGAAAACCTCCAACGTTAAATCATATCGGACGTGAATGGAATTGGTGAAATGATGTGAGCCCAGGGTACATAGAGCCTAGAGGCACCCGACATTCGTCTTTCAGGATAAGAGAAAACATCCAGCGTTAAATCATATCGGACGATGAATGGAATTGGTGAAATGATATGAGCCCAGGGTACATAGAGCCTAGAGGTACCCGACATTCGTCTTTCAGGATAAGAGAAAACCTCCAACGTTAAATCATATCGGACGATGAATGGAATTGGTGAAATGATATGAGCCCAGGGTACATAGAGCCTAGAGTTACCCGACATTCGTCTTTCAGGATAAGAGAAAAGCTCCAACGTTAAGACATACAGGACGATGAATGGAATGGGTGAAATGATATGACCCCAGGGTCCATAGAGCCTAGAGTTACCCGACATTCGTCTTTCAGCATAAGAGGAAACCTCCAACGTTAAATCATATCGGACGATGAATGGAATGTGTGAAATGATATGAGCCCAGGGTCCATAGAGCCTAGAGTTACCCGCCTTTCGTATTTCAGGATAAGAGAAAACCTCCAACGTTAAATTATATCGGACGTGAATGGAATTGGTGAAATGATATGAGCCCAGGGTACATAGAGCCTAGAGCTACCCAACATTCGTCTTTCAGGATAAGAGACAACCTCCAACGTTAAATCATATCGGACGATGAATGGAATTGGTGAAATGATATGAAATGTGTAGTGTTTAACGCCCGCTTTTACTACATACGGCACCGCAGGCGGTGACACTGATGATGCATGAGATGAAGATGGAGCACCGGTGGAATGAGATGGCGGGGGAAACCGGAGATCCCGGAGGAAACCCGCCCCAACGCCGTGTTGTCCACCACAAATCTCACTTTGCGGTCGCCTGGGATCGAACCCGGGCCGCCTTGGTGAGAGCCAAGCGGTCTAAACACTGAGCCACGGCGCGGCCGAAATGATATGAGCCCAGGGTCCACAGAGCCTATAGTTACCCGACATTCGTCTTTCAGGATAAGAAAAAACCTCCAACGTTAAGTCATATTGGACGATGAATGGAATGGTTGAAATGCTATGAGCCCAGGATCCATAGAGCCTAGATTTACCCGACATTCGTCTTTCAGGATAAGAAAAAACCTCCAACGTAAGTCATATGGGATGATGAATGGAATGGGTGAAATGATATGAGCCCAGGGTCCATAGAGCCTAGAGTTACCCGACTTTCGTATTTCAGGATAAGAGAAAACCTCCAACGTTAAGTCATATCGGACGATGAATGGAATGGGAGAAATGATATGAGCTCAGAGTCCATAGAGCCTAGAGTTACCCGACATTCATCTTTCAGGATGAGAGAAGACAGTGGAAAAACCTTATCCAGGTAACTCGCCCTGAACGAGATTCGAACTCGGGACTTCTTAAACGTGAGGCAGACACGCTACCACCACGATACCGAGGCGAGCAGAGAGAAGGAGTTGGTTGTGATTAGTTGTGTGATGGTTACTGCGTCAGTCGAAGTTTGAACTGATTTCGTTTGTTTAGGTACGGCTGAGTCGATCTTAAAGACAATTGATTGTTAATGTCCCGACTTTTGCTGCTGAAAGGGCTGTACAAAGTTTCTGTTTTACTGCAGTAACAACTGTTTTACATTTCTGCAAACCAGGCTTTAGATTTTACCAACCCTCGAAGTCACAGTATGAAACATTGTTAGAGTCAAGACTGTTGTATGTGTAGAAATATGGAGGACGTCAAAAGTAACAAATAAAGTGGACCAGCTTTGCATACAATTTACTAAGGAGGTGTTAGTATTGCCTAAATTGGCAAGAGGAGACAGAGGGTGGCGTACCCCAAAGAGTTGCGACAGTACAAAGGATACTGTCAGACAGTACAGAGTACCATTTGCCATCTTTGGGAACTCCCGGCAGTCAAGTGGCATCCCAAACTCCGTGGTTCTCAGAGAGTCGGCTCGGAGTCCCCTCTGCCGGAGGATGAACGTGTTAACCAAGAATATATTATTGTGACTTTGAGGGTTCGTGAAATTAAAAGTCCAATTGCACAAACTCAAAATGTTCTTTATTTCCACCGAATTACAGTTGGAACACTTGCCGATTACATAGAATTACATAGCGCACACAATTACAATCGACTAGTTCGTCTGTCACAGGTCCACTCTACACTCACAATTACATACAACTCCTCTGATACACGTACGCAGTCTTCCAGTCCGTTCGCTAGCACCGCGCTCTTCACGGCTGCTCGCCAAGAACTGACTTGACTCGTCCACTGCAGCCTTATATAGGAAGATCACTGTTTCTGGAAGCTTCGCGGCTCGAAACATCATCCCGACTGTTCCAGATGTCAGAGGGAGGGGAAATAGTCAGTACAGTGCCCGTTATACCTTCCTAACCATCCCCTCAGTTAGCGCCACAAGATAAATGGGCAGGCGTGGCCTGAATGCCTCCTGTCCCCCACTCAGCTTTCAGTGGGTCGTACCTTCCAATAACTGGGTGACATTATCTTGCCATGCAGTGCAAAATTCCCGTCGATATTTTCTACCCCGAAAAGGACCACCGGATATGAAATAATAGTGAAGGTGAAACGGAGGGACTGGATATTCGGGGGGTGTGATTAACCTACACACTATTCGCCTGGCGACCCAGAGGAAGCCCCTAGAAAACTCATGGGCAAGGTAGCCCATCCATGGGAATCGAACACGGCCCCCCCCCCCGAATATGGGCCACAGGCGAAACCGCCTGCGCCATCCCGCTCTGTTATACCCACTACAGATGAAGATAAACATTTAATGGAAACAGAAGACGGTTTCCACCACATTCCCTTGCCTTTCGATACTCTGAAGTTCAGTGACAGCTTAATTCCAATCGATCTTATAAGCCACCCCATCTAATAATGTTTTCTTTGTACAATCCCTGTTCGGTTCTCTCTCTCTCTCTGTCTACATCTCGAGTGAATCTGCAACAGAGAATGCCCTCCTCTTCTCATTATCTTTTCTTCCTACGTGAAAGTTTGATCGACTTAAGCCGATAGTTTAATGAGAGATTCCTCCCTATCTACATCTGGAGCTGATGCTTTTGCCGCAAACTGACGAAATGAAGCTAGGAGCAGTTGAATTCATTTCATTCAGAGAGAATGAATGCATTTGGCACCAAGGAAGATTAAACGAAAGTTGGACAAATCATAATATAATCATTTAATGAACCTCATTCGCCTAATCAGATATCACGTCAACTTGCTGATTTATTCTGAGAAGTTTCACCCGCTCTGCCAACCTAATGTACAGATATAAGAAAATACTTACGAGGGGGTGAGGTAAGTTTTATCACCCGTTAGTTTTTATTCTGGAGTAATAAAACTTTTCAGTGTTAAAATTGATCCCTCGGGACATAATTTTGGCAGTTTCAGTGATTTAAGTCTTAATTTTTTACAGTGAGTGCCAGAAGCGATAGAGGTGTAAGATAGAGAAAATTGAGGCCCGTATTGTGATCAAGTTCCTGCATTTGAAGAGCAAAATGCCCGGGAAATCTATGATAAGATGACGGCTGTTTATGGAAATGATTGCCCATCGTATGACACTGTTGTGAGGTGGAAAAGGAATTTTCAAACTGGTCACATGTCCCTGACAGATGAGCCAAGAGGTGGTAGACCGTCAGCTGTTACAGTGAAGAAAGTGGAGTGTGTAATACTGGAAGACAGACGAGCAACCATCCAAATGATCATGAATGAGACACATCTTAGTTATGGTAGTGTGTGGACGAACTGCGCATGCCTAAGGTGTCAACTCGGTGGTTTCAACGTTTGCTAACCCCTTTCCAAAAGCAAACACGGCGTGAGGTTTCAAGGCAGATGTTGATGTTGTTGGAAGAGGATGATGATGACTTTTGATTGTCCGGTAACCATGGGTGAATCCTGGATGTATCAGTATGATCCATAGACAAAAACCATGAGCATGGAATGGAAACATAACGATCCCCCCACCCTAAAAGGCAGAGGTGCAAAAGTCAGCTGGAAAGCTCATGATTTCAGGTTTTTTGGGACTGTCGTGGAGTCATCCTTAAAGATTATCTTGCCAAGGGCCAAACCATCACTGGCAGGCACTACTGCAATCTTCTGGACAAGCTACGAGCAGCTCTGATTAAGAAACGACGTGGTATGCTCTCCAAAGTTGTTCGTCTTCTGTCTGACAATGTACCAGCTACATTCATCTCAAGTTGTAGTTGACAAAACAAGGGAATGTGGCTTTGAGACCTTACTGCACCCGCCTTATTTGCCCGATCTCACACTGTCTTTCTTGTTCCCGGAAATGAAGAATCTGTTGTGTGGTCGCCGATTTGACAACACAAATGACGTCATTAATAAAGTGGAAGAGTGGTTTAAAGCGAATTCTGCAGACTTCTACAATCAAGGTATTCGGAAGGTCAAGAAACGCTGAAAAAAATGTGTACATCTGGATGTTGACTACTTAGAGAAGAGCTAACAAGCACATAAACACAACCTATTACATTATTAGGGGTGATAAAGCTGTACGACACCCCTTCGTGCAATTCTATCTAAATCTTATGACAATGATTGCTGAGAATTGTTGGAAGCATGTTTTATTACTATATAACTAAATCGTATAATAGTCAAACTACTTTTATTAGAATTTACCTCTGAAGTCCCTGTGGCTTTATGGAAATGCCACTTTTAATGTTGATATTTTGCAATATTCTTCAAATTAGTCAATGGTTGACCTATTTATCAAGCTTCTATTTGTATAACTTCGATCTGCAAGATCAATGTCATTTTACTCTTCGTTCCTATCTGCATTAGTATTGTGAACGTAGATCTAATAATTTTGTGTTAAAATAAAGTTGCACTTTTTAAGCGTCTATTACCTAATTTGTATAAGTACTTCTACAAAAGTTATTCCAAATTTTGAGGTAAACATTCTACCCACGTATCAATGACCTAAACATCCATCGGTCGTGTCCAAAGTTCAAGAGTTCATATTCTTTCCTTTCTTCAATAGAAACGTTAAACGACATTTTTCCGTAAATAATTCATGAATGCTATTGAGAAATTAAGAAATAATATAGTAAACAATAACGGAAAATACTGCTTATTTCATATACATAGATACTCTGTCGCCTAAATGATGTCGTTGTTTTAAGAAAAACAATTATTTGACACTTTTCCTGTTGAACAATTTCATTTACAGAGTATAGGCCTTTAAATGCTATGGTTTTTTAATCATACTTCTGCCCGCCTCAGGAGCGTAGATGGTAGCGTATCTGCCTCACGTTCAGGAGGTCCCGAGTTCGAATATGGGTCAGGGTGAGTTACCTGGATAAGGTTTTTCCGGGGTTTTCCCTTATCCTGAAAGCCTCCCGCCCACTAATGTCCTTCATCAATCTATCTCCACACTTCAGAAACGGAACACTCGTTGAGGACCAATAACAACCCTGATTTTCTGGAAATGACAGTCGCATGTCTACTCCACGTGGAGTCTCAGTTGACAAGGTTCCAACTTCCAGTTGATCTGTTTCATTACGTGCAGAAATTCGTTGTGTGTCACGATGTGGAGACCGTGGGAGAGAAATGCAGTGGTAAATGCAAATGAAGTAGTAGATAACTTTCAGTCAAGTGAAAATAATCAAAGTGATGACAATAGTGTGAATAACTGGGCCGAGTAATCTTACTGGAGAAGTCTGAAAAAACAAAGTTATAAAGGGAACTGTTTCTAAGCAAATTCAAACGCTTGTTTTGAACACATATAAATATGTACTGACAAATAATCTTGGTAAGGGGTCGTGCAACGAATCTGATGATAAATTCTGGGTATTCACAGAAATACAGTAAGAAATATTGTGACCAAAGGAATACCAAAGACGCCGATCAAGTGTGAAAACAAAAGGAAACGTTTCTCTAAAGTAGATAATTTCACATGCGATTTAATTCGTCGAGAAATTTATAGATTCTATGCAAAAGGGAGAGCGACCACCTTAGACGAATGGGTTGCACATTTGCAAGAAATTTGTGATTTTCCTTATGGGTACTGCACTTTGTGCGGCCTCCTAAAGGAGCTGGGTTTCAAATACCGCACTTTGAATAAGATAAGGGTTATTATGGAATCCAGTAGAATTGTAGCTTGTCAAAACGAAGGAAGTTTCGCAGTAATGGACATAAGATAATTTATTTAGACGAAACCTCGTACGATACCCATCGAGAAAGTTGGCGACATTGCAGAAAGGTCTGGGAGAAGGAGGGCCGGGATTGTAAAACGATTATAAGGGTTCGTCAAAGGAGGCGGCCGAACTGCAGTCGCGTTGACTAGACAGACCTTATGTTTTGATCCACCAACTTCCTCTGAAGTCCTATAGATACTATTTTGCGGTTTTCTCTCAAAACGTAGCGTATATCCTCAATATTCCGTACTTTAGATCCTCCAGAACGTGGTAAATCTGTAGTGTTTTCGTCTCCATTGTTGAAACGTTCAAACCATCTTAGTGCCACACGCTTACTAACTTACTTCCACTTCACATATACTTCGAGTTGCAACAGCGACTTTATAATCTTGTTTCTAGTAGAATTTTAGAAGTACTAAGTCTAAACTTTGTTATTTCCATTTTGTGATTGTTTATTAACAATTGAAGACCGATATATGCTCGAAATGTACGTAGCACTAGCCATGGCATTCTCTAAGTAGCATTGCGAAACCAAAGAATTCGAATACATTTTCAAAACCTCCAAAATAAGAAAACGAATATTATTTAAGAGACTGCCTAATAGGAATGAGGGGATGATATACAGTTGTAACAACAATTTTTCTATATTAACGTGTATGATAATGGACAAGCATGGGTAAGACTTTCTCACGGGATTACTGAGCCGGATGGCTCAGGCGCTTTCGTCTGTGGCCCGTATTCGAGAGGCCTGGGTTCAATTCCCGTGGCACAGCTACCTGACCAATGGTTTTTTTCGGGGATTATCCCGGGTCACTAGGCGAATGCTGGATAGGTTAATTGCATCCCATGAATTTCCTGTCCCTCCATTTCATCTCCAGTATCATTTCATATCATTTCTCATCTGGTGGTCTCTTTCAGGGTAGAAGTGTCGGCAGGAGTCTCGGCGGTGCATGGCAGGAAGATATGCTCTGAGTTAAACTACTTCCTACTCCGGTAGGTCGGTTGCCGGCCTCAGCTCCTCTGCTGGGACCATTTCGGGACCGCCAGCCAGGGACCTTTGGAGCTCGGATCGCCTGCCTTGGTACCATTAGAGCTCGGCTTCAGGACTCGTTGCTGTCCCGCTGTAGGGGAGCGAGTTCGTTGTCCTGGCCTGTCGGGGGAAGTCTGTATTTAAGTAAACTGTAGGGACCTTTGTGGCTCGGATCGCCTGCCTTGATACCATTGGAGCTTGGCTTCAGGACTCGTTGCTATCCCGCTGTAGGGGAGTGGGTTCGTTGTCCTGACCTATCGGGGAAGCCTCTGTCCAAGTAAACTGTAGGGACCTTTGTGGCTCGGATCGCCTGCCTTGATACCATTGGAGCTTGGCTTCAGGACTCGTTGCTATCCCGCTGTAGGGGAGTGGGTTCGTTGTCCTGACCTATCGGGGAAGCCTCTGTCCAAGTAAACTGTACGGACTTTTGTGGCTCGGATCGCCTGCCTTGATACCATTAGAGCTTGGCTTCAGGATTTTTTGCTGTCCCGCTGTAGGGGAGCGAGTTCGTTGTCCTGGCCTGTCGGGGGAAGTCTGTATTTAAGTAAACTGTAGGGACCTTTGTGGCTCGGATCGCCTGCCTTGATACCATTGGAGCTTGGCTTCAGGACTCGTTGCTATCCCGCTGTAGGGGAGTGGGTTCGTTGTCCTGACCTATCGGGGAAGCCTCTGTCCAAGTAAACTGTAGGGACCTTTGTGGCTCGGATCGCCTGCCTTGATACCATTGGAGCTTGGCTTCAGGACTCGTTGCTATCCCGCTGTAGGGGAGTGGGTTCGTTGTCCTGACCTATCGGGGAAGCCTCTGTCCAAGTAAACTGTACGGACTTTTGTGGCTCGGATCGCCTGCCTTGATACCATTAGAGCTTGGCTTCAGGATTTTTTGCTGTCCCGCTGTAGGGGAGCGAGTTAGTTGTCCTTGCCTGTCCGGGGAAGTCTCTATCCAAGCAAACTCTAGGGACCCTGCCCTCTGTACTGTCGTGTCTCCTTGGGTCGGTCGCCCTCTGTCTCTTTCGCCTCATCCTTCCTCCCAGGTGTGCCCCACTTGGGGGCATAGGAACAATGGGTCAAGCATGGTGGCCTACGTACCGAATCCCCTCCGTAATGAAGGAGGAGTTAGTGCTATTAGCGAGTTATGTGTTAAGGAAAAGGCAGTTAGAATAAGACAGTGTAGTGAAAAGTACTATTACATCAAGGGGTTCCTGGAAGTCAGTTATGTATCAAAATCAGACAATTGCTAAGAGTGGAACAGTAGGTAACTCTTAAAATTAGAAAGGGAAAGTAGCGCTTAGTTCCAAAATGATTTGGCAACATTAAGTATGAATATATATATGGCGAAAGGTAACTATGTGTATCCCGTAAGTTTATAATGAGAAGTAGGTGCCTCTACTTTGCAAGTGTAAAGTGTAAAGTGTAAAGTCTGAGCTGTCCGTCTTATATGGCATTTATAATGCTCCAGCTCACAACAGAGTCTGTTCAGTTCTTTTGTTATCCCTAAATATTTAACAATGTTTGAAGCATATATTAAATATATATTTAATATTTATATATTTATATATATATATATATTAATATATTTCAGCATGTGTGTGAGAACATATACAATGGTTATCGCATAATCTGAACCTTAAAACCTTGAACTGGAGAACAGTTCGCTTACGTAGCTATCGTTCATATGTACACAAAACAAAATGATTCAAATTAGACGTGTTCTACGGAATAAGGTGTTTATTACAGTTAAACAAAATAGTGACATTTCAACGATTTGTGAATAGAGTTTCTATTTTAATTATGACATATTTGCATATTGTCTGAAATTGACTTTTAACCTATTTTTGTTTCATTAAAATACTTAACGAACACCGAATATATGAATTTTTATTGATGAAGCATTTTTACACCATGAATCTCGTGTACTAATGTTGTGAATTGTACGCAGAAATTTTATTCTTGCAGCAAAAATATCGCTTCTTTCATACAGAAATTTGCTACCATAATTTGTTCTCCTATATTTGAACCCAAGAGAATTTAGAATATTATGAATAGAAGATACAGAAGCTGTATTTTCTATTTTCTCCCTCCTTAAATTGCTCATCACTTTGGTAGTTGAATATTTACCCTTGTCACATAAATCATAAATTGTTCTACGTGAAAAACACTTTTGAAAATTGTCTAAGTTGGTAGCACGTTTTTTATCTTCCGAATGTTTCCCTGGAGATCTACACATGGAAGCTTCTAATTTGGTGAACTGTTTGCCTTCTTTAACAACATTCCTCACAGAATGAACAGTCACGTGACAAGATTGTAACATTAATTGTCGACTCTGAGTGGAATTTGTACTCTCGAAAATGTGTTTAATTGAAATCTTTTGAAAAAGGAATAAACATTAACAAGAACATTTGTAATCTATTTATGTAAAATCTTATGAGTTGCTTCGCAGTTACTACTAGGCGCAGTAGTACTAGACTTGCTAAGCGATATATTTACTAACTTTGAAAAGCACGTGCACACTTAAAAAATCACCACATTACTGAATGCAAGGTACAAAATGCAGCTACAGTATAGCATCTGTGTGCTTTTCTTCACTGACAGTTAATAATTCTTTACTTATTAATCATGCGCCTTATCTTTCGATATTTCCGTAACCAGATGTGCTACAAACATGGAGTTTGGACAGGAATCCTCAGAACAAATAGCTCTGTAACATGGGAAAAATTTCTCTTTAATTGGTATCTTTAGGGAGCGCAGATAAATTAGTAGTATGGTTCGGCAAAGCGAGCCAGTATGCGTGTTTAACTGTACAACGTTGCACACACCGCATTGGATAGTAGCGATGGAACAATCACGCCTAGTCCCGCCTTATGTTCATTCCTATTTTGTAGCTACTTTATGTGCATCCTTTACGTTTATAATGAGAGATAGATACCTCTACTTTGCAAGTGTAAAATATGAGCTTGTATTCGCGGTCCGTCTTATATGGCATTTATAATGATCCAGCACACAGCAGGGTCTGTTCAGTTGTTTTGCTATCCCTAAATATTTAACAATGTTTGAAGCATCAAAATTAGGTATAACTCTTTGCTATTCATTTCAGGCACAAAGGTACAGTTGCTGAGTCCACGGAAGTTTGACCAGTCCGAGATGGGCTTCATCAATTGGAGATTTATGTCTGTATTGACATGGGGCGAATCTCCAACAGGGACTTGGACTCTCGAAATAATCGATAAGGTATGGCTTTGTAATGTTTATTCACTCTCTAGATTAGCTTGTCTTAATCCACAGTGCCAAGGGTAATTTAACTGAGTGGATTTTATAAGTGAAAGCTGAATTGATTCGAGTGCTCTTGTTGGATATAAGTTAGCCTTTTACAAAACCAAATGAATGAATTCCTTATCAGAAATGTGCTTTCGTAAATTCTATTATTTACTATGACTGAACATTTGGAATCCTGAACTACCAACACTAGCTTTTTAAGATTGACTCCACAGATTTAGATTATTACAGATATTCTACAGCCCAAATTTTGTCAGTTTCACTTTGATAGTTTGGAAAATATCGTCACATTTATTTATTTTCGGTAACGTTACCAAAAGAGTCCCTTGCGACAAAATAACTTATATTTTGGACTAATATTGTAACAACAGGTTCCCAATATATCCATTTTTTGAATTTGTCCTAGGTTTCTATGTGTTTATATAACTTTAACCTCCACAAATTTTTAAAGCTATGAATATAAGTTTTTTTTTTTTTCCAAAATTTGAAAATGTTGTGTTTTGAAGTAAATAAAGTGTGCTTACAATGCATTTTACAATAAAACCAAGGACAATTTCTATTGACTGTGTCTCTATAAACGTGTGTATCAATTTTCATTAGTGTAACACTAAAACTGTGACGTAAGGAGCATTTTAAATGATGAAAAATGCTGTAAATATCAATAGCGAGAAAACAAGGATAGAGAATTAGTATTCATATCTAACACTAGCATTCACGTAACTTTCAAACTAGATTAGGGCCCGATTTCACCAACAGATGTTAAAATCGACATTAACAAATGTAACGTAACAATTGTAATAGCGCTAACAACTTCTTGCATTTCACGAATCTGTTTTCTGAAAATGTTAACAAACACGTGCTAAGGCCAAGAAACTTCTAAATATTACAGCTATAGAAGGCTGTGGATGAGTCGTATTATTTTCTGAACGTACTACGATGCGCTTTTGTTTTCATTTTCGTCTGCACCTTAGTCTGCACACAGCTAAAAAAATTGTGGATAAACAAAGTCGTAAACAAAAGCCATGAAAGAAATTTCTTATAGATGGAGAAAAATTGTTAATTGAATTGGTGACGAAGTATAACGATATCGTGGAAAAAAGGACGGATGCGGTGAATGTAAAGGAGAAAGATGTCACACGGGAAAAAACTGGAAACAAACTTAATTCAAATGCATGTGTCATTACTACAAACGAAACGTATTACGTAAATTTAAAACGAGGTGCGAAGAAGTGCAAGTTACTTGAACGTTTCAAGATGGGAGGGGGACAATGTATTACCCACATAATTCAGTGAATTATAAAATCGCAAAGTTATTAATACTTGAAGCAAAGACAAGATCTCCATATTCCTTTCGATACCTGTTCTAACCTCTCTTGTACTTCCGCAGTAACCTTCATAGCAAATTCTTTCGACAGTCTATACCTCCGTAAAACTGTTTCTTCAGATAGCTCCTCAAAATCATTTCTCCTCATAGTCTGTACTCTGTTGTGAATGCCATTTAGACGGTCTTAAATATAGCAAATCGACATCAACAGCTGAGTTCATGCCCGCCATCTTGACTATTTACAATTTTTAAGGACTTAACATCAGAAATGTGGCGTGTTAGTTTAACAAGAGATTTAGCAGCAGTGTTACGCTAACACTTGTTGGTGAAATTCAATTTTTGTTTTAACTATTGCTAAACTCGTGATAAGTCTTAACCTCTGTTGGTGAAATCGGGCATAGAGGATTTAAAAATTACTTGCAGATGTTATCTAAGCATTCTTTGAATTCAGGAAGGCTTACACTATGTTAAAGACTAGCAAGAGGAAAAGGTGATTTTTGAAAATGTTCATGAAATTTCAGCCATACATATCCTTAAATTTCGAAGAGCTAAATGGGGATATCACCCTGAAATATAGCAGAAATTTCGCAGAAATTTACTCCGTATTCCATGACTTTAAAGTACACGAGGGCAGTAAATTCCAAATACATTTTTACTTTTAACGCATATATGAACATAATATAGTTTAAAATCCAGAAGAAAATGTTTTTATTTGAAAATTTGGATTCTTCGTAATTCCGTATTTCATTTATCCAAAGAATTCGGTGTGACGCAGTGTGCCTTCAATTATTCTGAAATTTATCTTGAATGTTACTAAAATACAACGAATTATATATGTACCATGTTTTCTTTCAACTAGTGTAGGATTTATAAGTTTTAAAGTCAACGTAACAAAAGAATAGAAATTTTAAATGACAGCCTCTGCAATTAAGTTGAGCATAGTAACATGAAATTATATGACAAATTTGTAGAATATAATCGTTAATTGATGTTGAATGTTCTAAAACGGCTGATTTGAAAATTGCTTATGGGTACCATTTGGCACAGGATAATAGAATACAACTTTAAGATTAATAATGTGGAAAGTACAGGAGATATGATTTTCAAACTTTAAACTGTCTAAGATTCATATACAAAACTGAAAGTCCGCCTTCATCTAGACTAATAATAAACGTTAGAAACCCGAGTGCAGCATCCCCTTAAAGTGAACCTTAAAAGCCTGGTGAATTATGCAGCTCGAAATTTAGAGCACATGCAGAACTGCTAAGTTGTCTTTAAGTTCAGCAAGCTTTGAAGGTTTAATAAGATAAATAAGATTAGAATGTCTAATGTACATTTGGGAGTTTCGTTATACACCGTCTTTATTTTCAAGTTGCTCTGATTTTCCGATCTACTTGAAATGAGTCTGCAGTTACCTAGAACTGCATACCTAACGAGGCGCCATCTAATGACGTATGATGGTACTATTTTTATCACTATTAGCACCTGAATTGCTACTTGATATCAGGTGAGATTGTAGCTGCTTTCTAGAAACTGTTTGGCAAGAAATGGGGAAGCCCTACACAAAAGGAAGACAATTTTCAGGGTTGTGACGTATTTCAGCTGGGAGCGAGGCCTGCAGGGCGTGTGACGTCAGGCAAGAGCCGTGTAGTATAGTCGCAGTGTTCGAACGGTTACCATGGATTTATCTTTGGTGATAGATACCTCTTAAACAAAGCACTGTTAACTCCACGTGGAGTAAACATCTGTCATTTGTGATTCCTGCGAATTCCATTCGCTGAAGTGATGCGTTCATTGGTGCTTAGCACAGCAATGGGAGGGGCGTCAGTACCCCTCCTATTGTTACAAGAATAATCAGTGCCTTATCTGAAAGGTTTCTGTTAACAAAGATAAATCTATGATAACCGTTCCAACAGCGCGACTTTACCAAGTTGCCTATATAAATGGCGCTGTGAGTACAGAATCCAAGGTTCAGTCAGGTGTAGCACACTCGATGGCAACAATGTAGCTACCACGTACCTAATGGAACTGTTAAATTTACCGTGTGACGATTTATTGAAGGACAAATATACACACAAGAAAGACTTGGCTGATTTTTACAAGAATGTCCCCCAAACCAGATTTCCGAGGTTGTATTCACTTGTCACACGGACATTGTGTATGTTTGGCTCGACATGTGTGTGTGTTCTGTTATGAAATTAGCTAAGTCCAAACCTCGAAGTACCTTGTCGTAACTCAATCTAACATGCAGCATTCGATTACAAATTTCCCAGACATTACGTCCTGACATTGATAAACTAGTTAAAGAAAAACTAATCAGAAATTGTCGGAAAATGTCCACGTAATATTGTTCTGAGTGGGTCTCCTCTAATTTGCAGAGAAAATTACTTTATGTTTTATTGTATTTACTTTATAACATGTCTGACCTTCAGATAAACTACGAGTTGAAGCTTTATATATTTTCTCATAGTACAAATCAAAAACGTAATTGTTTATAAACGGTGACCAATTGTGCAATTAAAGCAGACAGTATTAATATTACAACACCAAGATGTAAGTTGTACATATTATTAATACCCGATACGTTTCCTGTCTTTCGTACCCGCACACATCAAACTATTCCTTCCCCTTCGACAGCAGTAATAAGCGCGGTGACGTCACACTCTAACCTGCCTTTCGTTCGGGGGCATATTTGGTGGTTACACCTGGCGAAGCTGGCGCCACTCCTGTCTTCCCCTGCCCTCCACAAACTCTAAACACTTGACAATATATATTATCAAACCAGCACTTACATACTGTGAAGAGATATTAATAAGTGCAAATACCGAAAAAATTAATATTTTGCAAAATCAAATACCTTGTACAATAAGTGGAGTTGTCAAAATTACACCAGCACTTTGTCTGCATAACTTAAAAGATTGGATCAGGTCTTCGGACCTGTCCGCAAGACATGGAAATAAATCTTCAGATGTTTGGGTACTATGCGGTATGTAGTTGCCGGTAAAATGAAGCAGACAATATAGCACCTCACCTGCATGTCGGATTGCTATTTTTGAATCAGAATGCTCAACGAAAGAGTACGTCAATACGAGGTTCGTTAAAGTTCTAACACCAGGACGGAGACCAATATGAACTTCTGCTTTCTTTAAATATACTTAGACTCTTGTGAATGTGTGGCAAAGATGGCTGCACTCTAGAGTGTAAAGAACTCCCTTGGCAGCGATGATGGTTAGGATCATTTTTGATACTTAAAATGGCAAGAACAGCGTGTAATCATTCGTTTTGTCCAGTTTCGTGATGTGGAATGTATTAAAATTCATCAGCTGTTGAGTGAGACATGTGGTGATGGTAACATGGTTGAGTCTAATGGACGTTCCTGGGTGCGACAGTTCAATGAATGCAGAACATCGTGTGTATGTCACACTGGTTTACCTATAAAACTACATAGAATTGGACTCCCAGATTATCTGATCAGAATAATTGAAAGTTTTATCTCAGAGCGCCAATTCTAGTACAAATAGACAGTTATAAATCCGATTTTCGACCATTAACAGCAGGAGTTCCACAAGGATCAATTCTGGCACCACTGTTATTCAATATATTCATGCACGATCTTCCAAATATAAATCCCACATCCACAGCTATATCTGCCGATGACACCGTTATTTTCTGTTCGTATCCAGACTTAAGTACCCCAATCAACAGGCTATAAATATCATTAAATATGTTGTCTAAGTGGTTCAAAATGTGGCGAGTAGTATTAAATACTAATAAAACGGAAACGAAAATATTATCCTTAAGATCTTATCAAAATCCAGCCTCATTGGATCTGCAGAAAAAACAACTAACATGGAAGCCTACAGAAACACCAGTCAAATATTTAGATGTAATGCTTGACACTAAATTATCTGGAATTCTCATTTCCACAATAGCCATTTCTAGAATTAAAAAGCTGTATCCATTTCTACAGAAGAAATCACAGCTTGGTCTGGAGTGCTCAATATTGATGTACAAGTCTCTTATACGCCCCATAATTTCCTACGCTGCTCCTGCATGGGGTAGACATTCATCGACTTCAGGTTATACAAAACAAATTTCTTCGCAGTATTACACAGCCTCCATGGTTCATTAGAAATGATCAACTCCACCAGGAACTTGGTATTCTTCCCATACATCTGTACTTCAAATTGATATCAAAGACATTCTTCGTTAGATTATCCGAAGTACCAGGCGCTGTAACCTATGATATTGGACGACGAAACTTCGAAAGGACCAGAATGAAAACAAAACTTCCTCAAGACATCCTACTCGCTGATTCAGAAGATAGCGACTTTTCTCATTAATTCAAAGTATATCCTCTATTTTTCTCATAACACCACTGATCATAATCTAGCCTCGCATATCTAACCTCTCTTTTGAATTGTTATCCATCTTATTTAATGTTATTTTATGTGTTAGGTATCCTGTTATATACTTTGTCTTTTATTACGTATTTTATAGGTTAGACGACAGTAATTCCTCAGTTGTTAATTTGCATGCAATACCTATGTAATTTATCAATAGCTTGTATAGCAATGCTCCTGATAGCCCAACTAATAAATAAATAAAAAAGAAAATCATGTGACAACAAAGCAAAAGATTTGCAGACATCGCCTCCAAAATTGGCATTTCCGTGGTATCTGTGCACACAATCCTGTAGGAAGCTCTGAAAATTTTCAATCGGCAATCCTCCAAAACAACATTGTCCACTCACTGGATCATGTCGTCAGACTGGCTGATTCGACGCTGTGGCTCCCTTGGTTTGTTGTCACACGATATTCTGTCCTCACTGAACCGTCGTACACAAGAACGCACATTAGACACATCCATGGTAACATCACCACATGCCTCACTAAACTGACGATGTCTACAACTGTCTTGGTTTGTTGTCACACGATGTTCTGTCTTCATTGAACTGTCGCACCCAGGAACGTACATTAGACACATCCATGGTAACATCACCACATGTCTCACTAAACTGACGATGTCTACAACTGTCTTGGTTTGTTGTCACACGATGTTGTGTCTTCATTGAACTGGCACACCCAGGAACGTACATTAGACACATCCATGGTACCATCACCTCATGTCTCACTAAACTGACGATGTCTACAACTGTCTTGGTTTGTTGTCACACGATGTTCTGTCTTCATTGAACTGTCGCACCCAGGAACGTACATTAGACACATCCATGGTAACATCACCACATGCCTCACTAAACTGACGATGTCTACAACTGTCTTGGTTTGTTGTCACACGATGTTCTGTCTTCATTGAACTGTCGCACCCAGGAACGTACATTAGACACATCCATGGTAACATCACCACATGCCTCACTAAACTGGAGATGTCTACAACTGTCTTGGTTTGTTGTCACACGATGTTCTGTTTTCATTGAACTGTCACACCCAGGAACGTACATTAGACACATCCATGGTACCATCACCACATGCGTCACTAAACTGGAGATGTCTACAACTGTCTTGGTTTGTTGTCACACGATATTCACTTTTCATTGAACTGGCACACCCAGGAACGTACATTAGACACATCCATGGTACCATCACCACATGCGTCACTAAACTGGAGATTTCTACAACTGTCTTGGTTTGTTGTCACACGATGTTCTGTCTTCATTGAACTGTCACACCCAGGAACGTACATTAGACACATCCATGGTACCATCATCACATACCTCACTAAACTGACGATGTCTACAACTGTCTTGGTTTGCTGTCACACGATGTTCTGTCTTCATTGAACTGTCGTACCCAGGAATGTACATTAGACACATCCATGGTACCATCACCACATGCCCCACTCAACCTACGATGAATTTCAATAGCTGTCACATCACGAAAATGGAGTAAACGAATGATTACACGCTGTTTTGCAATGAAAACGTCGCCATATTAAGCAGCAAAAACAGTCATAACTCTCGTCACTGCCATTAGGATTCTATGCAACGTATAGTGCTGCCATCTGTCACACATTCACAAGGAGTCCTCGTGTATTTAGGAAACAAAAACAGAAGTTCCTATCTGGTCTGTTGTAGTAACTTAAGGCACCTCGTACAATATAAAGTGGTACATTAATGGTTTTGTAGGCAGATATGCGATCTGCTACATACACCTCTGAAAATTGTTACGATAAGCGATGGAATATTGCACTCTACATTTGTTAGCAATAAATGAAATATATGGGACAAATGTTCCGTATTGGTAGTGCTTTACTGTGTGTTTTATTGTTTCTCCCGCTCCTTTCATAAGTGTGTACTTTCCTTTTAACTATTTTACCGACGACCGAGTACTGAACTAACATGTGTGCATACATATATTCTTCACTTTTTTTCCACCTGCGGTGCCGTATGGGGTAAAAGCGAGCATTAAACACTACACATTTTCACTTTTCAATTTAACTGTCGGAAAGTCGCCTGATGAATCTACCGTCATGTGCTCTAAATATTAAGTTTGTGAACGCAATATGCAGGCACTCAACCTAGACGCTATGTAAGGATACCTTTTTCCTTAACTCGTTTACTCAAAGTGCTCTTTGACAGCAGTGACGTCATGCACGACTACCGGAGGAGCATTAAAATATGAGTACACGTAATAGTTCCGGGGTGAAAGATCGATAGGAAGAGCGAATATTTGTGGTTTAATTTTAATTTCATGTGCTTGCAGTTGAAGGAGTAATAACAACACCTTTTAGCAAACAAAAGCCTCCTGCACAACAATCGAAGTTAAAGGGTGGCTACGCAATTAAGAAAAAAGATTTAAATCACCAATGTGTTACATTTACAACTTCTCTATCCGTTCTTCAGCAAACTGTTTTTCTGTTTTTCTAAAAACTTTTCTCTTCCTTCTACTACACAAAAACCCGGATAAATATTTGTAGAAATGCCTTCACTTGTTATTTCCTTGAAGATGACATGGAAATGGAGAACTACAGTGAACACAGCCGGTCGCTGTGTTATCGCGTTTAAACTGATGAATAAAAGAATAACGATTTCCTTTTTTTTTTTTTTTTTTTTTTTTTTTTTTTTTTTTTTTTTTTGCAATTTTTGTAATTTCCTTTAGCTTTCTAAGTCCTATCGGACGCTGAATGGAATTGATGAAATGATGCTCAAATGAGCCCAGGGTCCATGGGCTTACAGTTACCCGACATTCGTCTTTTATGATAAGGGAAACCCCCGGCAAAAGCCTTATCCAGGTAACTCACCCTGACCGAGATTCGAACTCGGGACCTATTGAACGTGGGGCAGACGAGCTACCATCTACGCTTCTGAGGTGGGAAAATTTTTCCTATTTTACAAAGTGATAATATGTACCTTAAAATTAAAACAAATAACAAATGAATTATTTTTTCTGAGCAAAACAAATCTGGGGTGGGAGGACTCTATTGAAAACTTTCCAGGCGCGTCCTTGAAAGATTCCGAAGTAACATAGTTTGATATTTACACCACTTTCTTTACAGTTATACTGTACACGATCACAGACACACACAGACACACACACACAAGCGAAGACATTCTACTAGTATTTTTTATTCAGCAGACCCCAAAACATGCATTTGCAGTGTAACGATACGTATTAGTTAGAACTTTTATATGAATATCCAAGTTTGAAATGAGTTTTGTTTTATGATCTGACTATTAGTGGGCCATGTAATTAATGACAATATAAAAAATGATGAACGGTTGCTATGAGAAGAAAATCAATAATCTTCATAGATTGATATTCTGTAATCTTGTTTCATGAAGATAAAACGTTTTAAAATAGTGATGAGTGGACATGCAGGATTGAGGAATTTTATGTAATTAACGGAAACTATTTATTAAGGAAGTAAGGATTTATCGATATGTTGGAGGTAAATTGCAATGATTAACTAGGAAAGAAAGTTGGAGTAAAATTTAGTCCAGATTATACAATTAAATTATATATTACGAAATCGGACTTATCTAAAATTTTATTTGTGTCACCAGAAACCACACCTGAAAGCGAGAGACCACATGACTCTTATTTAATCAAACTCAATGATCTAGAAGCAATTCAAACTACAGCGAAGCAACCCTGTTACATCTGGCTTCCCGAATTGGGTCTTCGAAACAGTCAACGTGCATCAAATCTACAACGAATAGAGAATCAGGTTACAGCAGTAAATTCCCAGTGTGAAATTTTTGGACTGAATGCAATACCATTTCAGCCTACCATATACGTAGTATTTGTTTGTTTAAGCATAGCCCGCTCACATTCCTTTAAGCCTCGGCACTCGGCAGCTTGAGTGTTATGACTAAAAGTTACAGGTTTCTCCACTACCCACCGTATGGCGCTGGCTGATGACCCCTCTGCAATCCTGTTCCAGCGTACAGCTGCAATGTGTTGACATTACAGACGCAGAACTTTCCGAAGCAGTGGTTTACAGTTTAGGAATTTACGTTTTTCAAACACTTCCGTTGTCGCAGAAGCAATGTACCTTAATATCACAGGAATATAATGTTTGCATATCAGTTCACTTAGCAGTTCTGAATGCTTTCAGTTCTCTGAACACACGAGTTGAGAACAATGTTGCATTGCTGGCATTATGTCTTCCTCTAGGCTTTTTCTCACACATACTTTAGGTAGCTTAGGTACAGCAGTTGTTATAAATTTCTCTATAACTGCCAAAAGAGAAACAAACTCTGGAGATGGGTAATAGAACGTTGAGTTTTCGTCCCTTTTGAATATTAGATTTACAAGGGATGCTGTACACTTAGCGGTAGACATTTTAGTAAGACAGATGGCACAAGAGCATTCTGCCGCTATTTTTTTAACTATAAAACCTCCTATATATGCCAGTGATAAGTGGACTGTTGCATGAAACGAGGTTGTCTAGGAAGAAAAAAAAAACTAAGTAAGTAAACAGTTAAAAGCAGTTTAGCAATATACGTTAGCAGGCCTTATAAGACGGAAACTCACATTACCTTTATTGTTGTTCAATTCGCCCAATATTGCGATTATTGTGTCTGTAAGCTGTGTTGCAGTGTACAAAGGTGTCTTTTATCAACATTTGAGTTGATTTATGAAAATTATTGGTTTCATAATAAAGTAATCTTTCTTCATTTGCTTGCTGCTTGTTTGCAAATTCTTTGTGCCTTTTATATGCTCCCCATAATTTACATCTCAAGGTGTTATTCTCCCTTTCCAGTCTCTTTAATTTGGAAATTATGTCTTCCTCAGTGTGAACTGCAGCGCAGTCGTCCTCAGTAAAATGCAAACTGCACACGACTGTTGAATTAGATTTATCATTTACCACGAAATTAGAAGGCGATATAGCTTTTAGCCATTGTTTACGTAGTTCTTCTTCTACTGGAAATTCATGGAAACTGATCCCTTTTGATTTTCCTTTCTTACTTTTGCAGAAGGGTACGCAACAATACACCGTCTTAAATATAAAGTAATGAGCTCATAATTTCTGCTATTTTGTTTGTTGTAATTATTGCTACTACTGCTGTTATAATGATGATGATAAAAATAATAATAAAAATAATATAATATAATACGTAATTCTTACATTTGGAGCACTGCTATGTATGGTTCGGAGACCTGGACTTTGGAAAAACGTAGAGCTTTTAAATACAGTGCTGTCTATTGTAAATGTTTGTACTATAAAGCTGTCATGGAAAACCTACCTTCTAGGATAATGAACTGCCACCATTTATGCCACAACAGTAAAAGTAATAATAATAAACAATGACATGT
The DNA here is from genome assembly GCA_030765055.1 of Mantis religiosa. NCBI lineage: Eukaryota > Metazoa > Arthropoda > Insecta > Mantodea > Mantidae > Mantis > Mantis religiosa. The sequence goes on along the minus strand of CM060949.1, from coordinate 203,593,253 downwards.
TGTGCTCATACTTAAGATTACTTATATTATCTCTTATATATACCCAGTTTTCTTATTGTCTCTTATTTATGCCCAGTTTTCTTGTTCGCTTACTTTAGTTTGATGTCAACAGCACTTCATGTAAACTTCACTTTCAATACTAATTGAGACCATAAAATTTGTTCAACTGTCACCACAAAATTAAATGTCAGCAAGGCCACTTAGGGGTCAGCTTTAAGAGCTCCAAGCGGCAAAGAAGGCAAACACCGTTCGGTCGCTTAAATTCGTAGTAATTCGACTGAATGCCGAGGCTTTAAGAGATGTGAGCGGGCTATGGTTTAAGTTAACGAACAACAATGAGTTAATTATAACTAGGGCTGGAAGTTGGGGAAAAGTCCTTTTAAAGCAGATGACGTTACAAGCCTAGTTTCGGACATCTCTGAGTAGTGTTAAAAGAAGACAATTTTGCCACGCACGGCTAAATTTTGTTTAACTCCCCAATGTAGCTAATTTTAATCCCTTGTGCAAAGTAACTAATGGCTGAACCAGCTAGGCCGTGTTCGTATCGATCGCAGGCTACGGTATCGATTTGTAAACTGGCTGATGATATGAATTTCAACATGGAAGATGCTGTGTGTGTGTGTCATTTTGCCAACACTGAGGCTAAGCAAGGCAATAATTGAACATCGAAGCACGTTAAGCTTCAGGTCTCGGAAATAGGTAAAACAAAATACTTATCTATAATACATCTAAACTGTCTAAAAATTACCAAATACCACTCGTGTTCAAAGTAATTTTATTCTGTTCACAGGAATTGCTCCACTCGCTTTCGCTCGTTCCACAAGCTATCCTGCCCACAGAATGAAATTCTCCTTTTCCCCACTTGTAGATTAGATTGATTTGCGTTCAGTAGGATCACTTGTAGTCAGAAAAGGCTGTGAACATTGAACATGTCCAGAGGTATAAAGTTTAATAGCATATATATGTAAAAAAGTTAACATAAGACACATATTATAGTATACAGGCAATATGAACAACAATATGGAAAACAAAGCAGGGATAATTATATATGATACAAAATGAAACTCTTTTAAATTCAGCTTTCACTTGGCTTATGCCAGTAGGTCTCAAACTTTATGCAATGGATACCATTCTTGTTATGTCTTAAATACAGATACATTAAAAATATACTTTCAACTTGCATCAAATATTTATTAGTAATGATTTGTCATTGGAATAGTTAGATACTACTTACAGAGCTACAGAAGCATTATTAGGATAATCTGTCATTCAGATAATCTTGTGCAGAATAAAAAGATTTTGAGCAAAGGTACTCTCTAACAGCTTTTTTAAAAGCACCGAAATTATCAACTTTTTCTTTAAGAACACTAGGAAGTGCGACAAATATTTTGATAGTTTCATAATGCACACCTTTCTGGAAGCAAGAAATTTCAGCACTGGGATAATGGATATTATACTTTTGTCTAGTGTTTATTCTGTGAATTACATTATTTGTTGCAAATAAGGTACGATTGCATACAAAGAATTTTAGGATCGAGAATATATACATGCAAGGAAGCGTTAATATCTTCAATCTTGTAAACAGATCTTCACAGTAGCATCTGTTGTGGGTGTTAGTAATAATTCTTGTAACCTTCTTTTGCATAAGAAATATTTTTTTTTCACTTTCTACTGAGTTGCCCAAAATAATATTCCATATTCTATAATAGAGTTAAAGTATGCATAATATACTAATTTAAGTGTGTCAATAGAACTCACATTAACCAGCTCTCGGATAGCATAACAGGCAGAGCTGAGTATAGGTAAGATATAATTTTTGTAAGCTTTCCAATCTAAACATCTGTCTACTTGAAGGCCCAAAAATTTTATGCTGTCAATTTCTTCTAATAACATATCATTAATCCCGATTTCTATTTCAGTGTGTGATGTACGAGAGGTTATAAATTTGACCACTTTTGTTTTGTCTAGATTCACTGATAATTTTTTCGCTTTAAACCAGCATGGCATACAGTTCAAAACATAATTCATTTTAATGATACACTCGTTTAAATTTGTACTGGTCACAAGGACACTAATGTCATCGGCGAAAAGAACTGTACTTGCAATGCCCTTTATATAAAGTGAGAGGTCATTTATATAGATCTGAAATAATAAAGGCCCTAGCACGGAACCTTGGGGTACTCCATGAGTTACTACTTTCCAGTTTAAAGTTTGTTTTTCATAAACAATATAACTGACAGCTACTTCAACACTCTGTTTTCTTTCATTTAGATATGATACAGACCATCTTAAATGCTCATTTTTAGCCCAT